>CM052808.1:61266604-61290451 GCA_028533885.1 Nasua narica
AAATTAAGAGCCAATCCCATTTGCAATTGGACCCAAAAATCATAAGATACCTAGGAATAAGTCTAACCAAAGAGGCAAAGTATCGATACTCAGAAAACTATAGAATATTTATGAAAGAAACTGAATAAGACACAAAGAAATGGAAAAACATTCCATGCTCATGGATTGGAAGAACAAATATTGTGAAAATGTCTATGCTACCTAAAGCAATCTACAAATTTAATGCAATCCCTATCAAAATACCATCAATTTATTTCAAAGAAATGGAACAAATAATCCTAAAATTTATATGGAACCAGAAAAGACCATAAATAGCCAGAGGAATGTTGAAAAAGAAAACCAAAGTTGGAGGCATCACTATTCCAAACTTCAAGCTCTATTATAAAGCTGTAATCATCAAGACAGTGTACTGGCACAAAAACAGACACATAGATCAATAGAACAGAATAGAGAGCCCAGAAATGGACCCCCAACTCCATGGTCAACTAGTCTTTGACAAGGCAGGAAATAATATCCAATGGAAAAAAGACAGTCTCTTCAATAAATGATGTTGGGAAAACTGGACAGTCACGTGCAGAAGAATGAAACTGGACCATTTCCTTACACCACACACAAAAATAGACTCAAAATGGATGAAAGACCTCAATGTGAGACAAGACTCCATCAAAATCCTGGAGGAGAACACAGGCAGAACCTCTTTGACCTCAGATACAGCAACTTCTTCCTAGGAACATCTCCAAAGGCAAGGGAAACAAGGGTAGAAATGAACTATTGGGACTTCATCAAGATCAAAAGCTTTTGCACAGCAAAGGAAACAGTCAACAAAACCAAAAGACAACTGACAGAATGGGAGAAGATATTCGCAAATGACATATCAGCTAAAGGGCTACTATCCAAAATCTATAAATAACTTCTCAAACTCAACACCCAAAGAACAAATAATCTGATCAAGAAATGGGCAGAAGATATGAACAGACATTTCTGCTAAGAGAACATCCAAATTGCCAACAGACACATGAAAAAGTGCTCAACATCACACCAGTCAGAATGGCTAATATTAGCAAGTTGGAAAACGACAGATATTGGTGAGGATGCGAAGAAAGGGGAACCCTTCTACACTTTTGCTGGGAATGCAAGCTGGTACAGCCACTCTGGAAAACAGTATGGAGTTTCCTCAAAAAGTTGAAAATAGAGCTACCCTAAGACCCAGCAATCGCACTACTAGGTATTCACCCTAAAGATACAAATGTAGTGATCCGAAGAGTCACATGCACCAAATGTTTATAGCAGCATTATCCACAGTAGCCAAACTATGGAAAAAACCTAGATGTCCATCAACAGATGAATGGATAAAGAAGAGTGGTATATATATACAATGGAATAGTATGCAGCCATCAAGAGAAACGAAATCTTGCCATTTGCCACAACGTGGATGAAACTAGAGGGCATTATGCTAAGCGAAATAAGTCAGTCAGAGAAAGACCATTATCACATGATCGCTCTGATATGAAGAATTTGAGAGGCAGGGAAGGTTATGGGGGGTGGGAGAGGGAAATGAAACAAGATGGGATCGGAAAGGAAACAAACCATAAGAAACTCCTAAACTCACAAAACAAACTGAGGGTTGCTGGGAGGTAGGGGGGGTAGGGGTAGGGTGGCTGGGTTATGGACATTGGGGAGGGTATGTGCCATGGTAAGTGCTGTGAAATATGTAAGCCTGATGATTCACAGACATGTACCCTGAGGCAAATAATACATTATATGTTAATAAAAATAACGTGGTCAGCTAGAAAAAAAAAATGGATTGAAGACTTAAGTTTAAAACATGGAAATGTAAAGCTCCTAGAGGGAAAATAAAAGCAGTAAGCTCCTTGACATCAATCTTGGTGATGAGCTTCTGGTTTTCACACAAAAAGCAAAGGCAACAAAGCCAAAGTTTTAAAAGGTAAGACAACATTAAACTAAACATCTTCTGCTCAGCAAAGGAAACTATCAACAAGTAAAAAGAGAATGAGAGCAAATATTTAGAGCTACTCTACTCTCAAATATTCTATGGAACGAGGGAAAATATTCGCAAACCATATATCCGATAAGAGGTTCATATCTAAAATATACAAAGAATTCATACAACTGAATAGCAAAACCATGAATAATTCAATTAAATAATGGACAAAGGACCTGAATAAACATTTTTCCAAAGAAGACATATAAATGGCCAACATATAAATGAAAGGTGCTTAACATCATTAATCATCAGGAAAATGCAAATCAAAACCACAATGAGATAGCATTTTATACCTGCTAGGAAGGCTAATGTCTAAAGGCAAGAGGTAACAAATCTTGGGAGAATGTGGAGGGAAAAAAAGTCCTTGTACACTTGGTGGGAAGGTAAACTGTGTATAGCCACTATGGAAAACTATATGGAGTTTCCTCAATGAATTAAAAATAAAAGTACCATATTTCTCAACAATTCCACTTTGGGGTACATATGTAAAGAAAGTGTATCTCTGGGACTCCTGGGTGGCTCAGTCATTTAAGCATCTGCCTTCAGCTCATGATTCCAGGTTCCTGGGTTTGAGTCCTGCATCAGGCTCCTTGCTCAGTGGGGAATCTGCTTCTCCCTCTCCCTCTGCCTGCTACTTTCCCTCCTTGTGCTCTCTGACAAATCAATAAATAAAATCTTTAAAAAAAAAGTGTATCTCATAGATATATCTGCACTCTCATTTCATTGCAGCATTATTTACAATGGCCAAGGTATAAAAATAGCCTATGTATACATCAATGGATAAATGCATCATGAAAATTTATCTATCTATCTATCTATCTATCTATCTATCATCTATCTAGTGGAATCTTATTCATCCTTAGAAAGAAATTCTGTCATTTGCTACAACATGGATAAACCTAAATAGCATCATACTAAGTGAAATAAGCACACAAAGAAAGTCAAATACTGTATTTATCATTTATATGAGGAATCTTAAAAAAAAAAAAAAAGTAGAACTCAGAGAAACAGAGAGTAGAAAAGCAGTTGCCAGAGGCTGGAGGGTGGGGGAAATAGGGAAAGTTTGGTTAAAGGTTATAAAGTTTCATTATAAGATAAAAGTTCTGAGGATCCAAGGTATAATCCAACAACTATAGTTAATAACACTGTATTCTATAATTGAAACTTTCTAAGAGAGTAAAACTCAAATGTTCTCACCAAAGAAGAAGGAGAAAGAGGATGACGACGATGACAAGAAGGAGGAAGAGGGAAGAAGGAGGAGGAAGAGGAGGAAGTGGAGGAGGAAGAAAAATATGTAAAGTGATAGATGTATTAATTAACTAGATTGGGGAATCCTTCACAATGTATACATACATTTATCAAATCATCACATTGTACACTTTAAGAATCTTACTGTTTTGTCAATTATACCCCAATAAAGCTGAAAAAAACTTTTCCCTATTTTACAAGCCCTTTTAAGTCAGTTTTTTTTAGCTGACATCTAAATTTTATTTCTAATTAATACTGGGTAACTGGACCCCGACCTTGACTCAGCCAAATGAATACCTATATTGGACTTCTGAATAACATTTTGTCTAAGAAAGTTTCACCACTTAAAAACTTTTAAAAATACTACATAAAGGAATACCTAAATTGATGATCGGTCTTCCAAATTTGCTTATCCACGACTCAGTGATTTGACAAAGACAACTAAGAAAATTTATGAAAAGCCATTAATACATTTTGTCACTAAGGACCTGAGGGAGAGTTGTTTCAGGCAGTGACTAGGGACTGGTGGGGTTGTATTGTTTAATGTGAAGAGAGCAAGGATGCTGAGAAAGTCGATACAAAATGTTTAAGCCATTTTTTCAAAAAGTTTGGAGGTGAAGAGAAAGAGGAAATGGTTCAGGGTTAAGGATTATGTTTTGGCGGGGAACATAGAAGAGTGAGTTTCTAGGTTGAGGGGAAAGTACACTGAATACTTTCAGTGTAGAAGGGAAAGAAGGCATGATTCCAGAGGAAGGAAAAATCAATGGAGCAGGGTCCAACTTCAGTGAATTCCAGATATTCTAGTCATTGAAAACACAGCCTTAAAGACAAGCTGATATTTTAGAAACTGAAATATGCTAAATTAAAAAGGAATTCATGCATACAGAGACTGAATAGATAGGGATATTCCATATTTTTAATACCACAAAAATGCAGACATACAAGTCTAGAGCATTTTCATAAGGTATTATTTGAGAAAAAAAGAGTAGAAAAGTTTGGGGTTTTTTTAAATCCACAATTATGATTTACTTAGGAATATTTTCTCTAAATAATAATGAGTGTGACAGTATGTTCCTAATATCTTCTTTTAAGAACTTTTTGGATTTCCTTTTTACTAGGAAACTTTTAACTTTGAAACAGCAAGTAGTATTTTTCTCCCTGAAACCTCTGCAGTGCCAGCAATGCATTGAAGTTTGATTAAAAGGACAGTTAATGCAAACATAAATCCCTTAAAATATTTAGAGCACACAAGTCTCAACCCATCTTGTATTTATAAGACAACATTTTTAAATGAATATCTCTTAAGAAAGGAGGCTATTAGGTTGAGCAATGCCTTCTCTTCCCAATGGAGTATTAGACAAGCTGAATATATAAATCTGCTTTATGTTACTGTATCAGTGGTTGATGTTCAATGGACTTTGGGTATTAGGACTATAAATATCTGACAACAGAATAAACATCATGTGGAAGGAAATTGACTGTAACTGAGGAAGGTGCTCTAAATAGGCCTCCATGGAATCATCTGCTCAATCTTTGAGACTTTTGTTTTGGCTTTGTGACTTTTGAGGGTGTAAAGATTTTTCTTAGACAGTGCTGGTTTGGAAGGACTTTAGGGGTGAAGCCTGTGCTCTCATCATCCACACTAATAGTGATCAAGCCCGTTGTTAAGCCCTCATCGTCCACACTGATCATAATCAAGTCTGTTGTTAGAGCTCATGTGTGACATCCATCCAGAAATCTACTTAAAAATGTTAAGCCAACAATGGTGAGGCTGATATTTATAACCTTTCTTTTTCCCCAATAAAATCTTACCACATGTCCTCTTATTGTTTTTTTGGAGGTTATAGATAACAACTGATCACAATATACAAGCTTCCTCTTCTCTTTCTTCTCCTCCTTTCTTTTCTCCATCTCTCTTACTATACGTGACTTAATTCACCACCCCCTGCCAGGGGTGGCTTTTAGGAACACTGGAGCTGGAATCAAAATCTTCACTGTGGTTCCCATGGTGAAGAGCTATGGGTAAAGAGGATTACTTGCCCTTTGTTATTGTTGTTTTGTTTTGTTTTTTATCCTTTCTAAACCAACACTATTTTATAATCTATTTGAAAAGGTATGGAAAACATTAATCAATCATTGAATATACAAGTGATCAAGTGTTATGCCATGAAGTTCAGATGATGGCTACTGGGAAGAGGGCAAAGAAGGAATGTAGACAAGAAATTTTGTGGAGGAGATAAACATGATGTAGGTACTTGGAAAAGGAGTAGGAAGATGGATGGCAGAGGGCAGAAGATCAAAAACATTGAGGACCTTGTTTCTTTTCTTTAGATAGCTAGTTGATTGAAACTGCCCTATTGCCGTGATAAGGCAATAAGAATATCATCTTAAAGTGGCTTGTTTTTAGACAGGCAGCATTGTTAAGGCAGGGGAACTAAACTGAGGGCCATGTGCTGGGTTGTAAGAGGTCTACGAAATCCCAAAATTATGCAGAAATTTATAAAAGTAACCTCTCCCCCCACCCAGGGAAAGATATGTATAACAGAATACTATTCAAGAAAAGTCTGATCTAATTCCATTCTACACAGCCTCTCTCCTTTATAAATTTTAGGAAGCTAAGACCCCAATGATAGAAATTATATGCACATTGTCATAGCTAGTGAGTAACTGTTCATAGATAGTTCCTAGAGTCCTGTGGTCTAATCAGTGCTTTATATCCTCATATACACAATTTCCTTTAGGGAAACACCTGCAGTAGGTCATTTTATTAGTTTCTTGGGACTGTTATAACAAAGCACCACAAGTTTAGGCAGTTAAAACATGAGAAATGTTTTTCACAGTTCTGGAGCCCAGAAGTCGGAAATCAAGGTGTTAGCAGGGCCACACTCCCTCTGAGGCTTTTGGCAGAATCCTTCCTTGCTCATCTTAGTTTCTGGAGGTGGCCATCAATCCTTGATATTCCTTGGCTTCACTCCAATCTCTCCCTCTGTCACATATGGCATTTTCCTTGTATGTCTCTGTCTTCACAGGACATTTTTCTCTTCTTATAAAGACAATACTCTTATTGGATTAGGGCCCACTCTCATGACCTGATCTTTATTACATCTGCAAAGAATATCTCTAAATAAGATCACATTCACAGATACTGAGGTTTACGACACAAGTTCATCTTTTTGGGTAACACAATTCAACTCATAAGGATAATCTAGACTCCTCCCCATTTTCCTCCCTAAAACAACTGTTGCCCTCTAAATTTGCAAAACTATTATTCCAAAAATAATTGACTCCATCTTACTCAACTTCATCAATTGAGTTTCAGGTCAATTATTTTGCTAAGTCATCAGCAAATTATCCTAAATTATAAGGGAATATTATGTGACTTTCTATATTTTGAACTTTAGGTACACCTAGAGAGCTTCTCAATGGGCTCTGGGACGTTGACTCTGAATCATTGATAAGTAGTCTCTTGGACTTCCAAACATCTGACATCTGACATAAATAAACAACAATATTTTTTCTGGCTTGTTTATGAGCATATCTTGGGAAGCAAAGTCAAAGCCTTCCTGAAGGAAAGATATATTATACCTATTGCTTTTTCCATCTACAAAGCTGGTCACTCCATCATAAAAGAAAATTAGATTGGTCTGACATTTCTCCTTCCTGTGGCTGAGCTGACTATAATCCAATCCTCTTTGCTAGTTTTGGAATCCAAAGAATAAAAACACACACAGATACAATATTTTGTTTAAAATGTAAGGCTGCCCAAATTTCATGTGCCATTTCCTTATGAGATAGCTATTTTGACCTTCTTAAGTAAATGGGTATTTTGGGACTCTTTGGCCTTGATAAGAAACTTCACAATTCTCCTGGGAAATTACAAACTTCTGACCACATTGACCCACAGAAAGAATCCATCACTTTATCCTATTACTTCCTTATATTCCCCTGAAATTCCCTTGTTGAACTGTGCAATAGAGACCTATACAAAGATAGGGTGTTGAAACTTAGAAGACAGAACAAGTAGGCTACATCAAATAAGTGAATTGCTTAATTGCTCTGTAACACCATTTATCCACTTTACTGCTATAACTATGTTGATATTATCTATCTTTCATACTGGAAAGAAATCTCACTCTTAAATTGAATGAGATTATGCCATTTTCCACTCATAGCTGGTTTTGACCTTGCAATGATACTCAATGAATTCAGGAAGAATAGAATTTTATTCACTAAATTTCATTACCTACAAATTACCTGAAACTTTGGGTTATCTAGAAGGACATTAGTAGCTTGTCACTGCATGTGGCATTTGCCTATGTACATGGCTGAGTGTGAAGGGGTCCTGACAAATTTGCTTTGAAAGGTAGTCTGAACCATTTAATTTCACTTTGGGAACCTCACTTCTGAGACCACATTCCTTCTGAGAGCAAATTTCACTATCTTGACCGAAGAATAAAGGCTATCTCTTGACCTCTCTTCTAGTCCCCCTTTCTATAACAGATATGTGGCATTAATATCTACATTTGCCTCACTCATGTCTTTATTCTCTGTCATGTCTTCTCATTCATCCCACTTGTTCTCTCAAGTGACTTCATTCAACCTATTTCTGGAAAAGACTTTCTGAGGTGCCATGGATGGTCATTAAGTTACTGAACACTCAGTTTTGACTGTGTATGCCAATAATGGCTACCAACAAATGGTAGAAAACTGCTCTGTCTTGAATCTTTAAACCCTATTGCATTTTCAAACTCCATATGAACAATATCTCTACCATTCAGTTTTCTACCATATATCTCTACCATTCAGTTCTTGGATCTATTTGGATCTATTCTATCTGAAACACAGAGGATTGATTTCTCAGCAATATGAATGAGCATGAGTTTGACATTCTCAGATATTCAGAATTATCTCTGCATGTGTACCAAAACCTGAATTACAAATTAGCAATTGAAACAACCAGATACTTTACCAAAAATGAATATGCACATCAAGAATAATAAAATAATAAATCAGTATTGATCTGATCAGAAAATTCTTTCAAAATGAGAAACACAGTAGACCCAATTTCAGTGAGAAAAGAAATCTGATTGTTGAACACTGAATGGGTAAAACAAACACTTGTTGCTTTGAAGTTTTTATTGTTTTTATTCTTATCTGTGCTCTTAGGGTAAAGCCCAAATTCCTTTAAAAGGACCTCTACATTTTCAGTCCTTCTTATCTCACCCCACTCCAAACTTGTACCCTATGTCCAAGCCAACCAAACATCTTACATTTTACAAATACAATGTACAATTCTAAGCTCTTCCATAGATTGTTTTGATCTGCCTAGAATAGTTTTCCCCTGTGTCTTTACATTTCTATTTCCTTAAAATCTCACTTGATAGGTAATTTCTTCCAAGAAGCTTTCCCTCAGTCATTAACTGTGTGAGGTGCCACTATACTCCCATACGACTTTCCACAGCCCATAACATGCATTTGACATCAAGTATTGTGATGATCTTGCTCTTCTCTCACTCTTTTCTTGCCCATGAACCCTGTGAGAGCACAGACCAGCCTATGACATTATTAAATGCACATACGAGGACACTGCCAGGTACATAAACAAGGATTAATTATTATTTAATGAGCAAAAGCTCATTAAAATAGATATGAAGGAACAGATTTGCTTTCCAAAAGAGAAAAATTTCTTAAATATTTAAATTACTCAGTTGAAACCAAAACTTCACTTTTCAAAATCAACATTTGAGACATAAAATGGGACCTCAAATCCTCATCTCCAGCACTCATTTTTGTCTTGACCTTATATCCACGTTCCTCTTAAACATTTTCAGTTGGATGTCTAATTTCAAACTGAACATGTGCAAGGAAATTTTTATGGTTCTCCTCAAACCTGGTCTACCTGTAATCTTTCCCATCTCTGTATTGGCAATTACGTAGGCACGTGCATGCATGCATGCATGCGTGCGCACACACACACGGACAGTCTGTACAATTGTCAAGACCAATTTCTTGGAATCATCTTTTTGACTCTTCTCTTCAACTGTCCCCAGCATTCAATGCCTCTACAAAGTTCCCTATGTCCACTTTAAAATATATCCAAATTTGACAATTTCTTATCATTTTCCAAGCTACCGCCTCCACTTCCCTGTATTATTGCAATGGCCTCCTATCTGGTCTCCTTGCTTTCATTCTTGTCCACCTACAGTCTATTTTCACAGAATCAGAGTGGCTCTTAAACATACCTATGCTCAGAACCTTCCAATGGTTGCTCACTGAGAACACACATTCAGTAACTTACAGTGGCCCACAAGGCTCTCTGTGATCCAGACTCCTTAGCCACCCAGACCTCACTCCTACTCTCCCTCCCAACCACAGTCCAGGGACATTAGTGTCCTTGCTGTTCCTTCAAAGGATCGGGCATGCTCCCACCTCAGGCTTTCTGCCATCTGTCCATTCTGTTCCAGGAATGGCCTTCCCTCAGCTATCACCCTCCCATACTTCCTTCGTGTCTGTCAGAGGTCAGCTTTTCAGGGAGGCCTTTTTGAACCACCTTTTTAAAAACCACAACTACCTTTCTACCATTCCTGTATTTTTTTTAACCTGGTACCCTTCACCTTCTAATACATTACATGATTTACTGTTCATTTTGTTTCTTATCTGTCTTCTCTCACTGGACTAGAAGTTTCATGGGACAGGGATTATTGTCTCTTTTGTTAACTGCCATGTTCCCAGTGACTAGACAGGCTTAACATATAACAGACATTGCACTGAATAATAATACTTGTTAAAGAATGAACATGTGAGACACTAGAGCTAAAACTCGTTAGGTTTGTCCTGTGCCTACAAGAAGTTTAATTAAGTGAAATACAAAAAAATGCCCTTGTTCCCAATGAGATAACAGCATTTCTAGAGGGTCATATTCTGATGTTTCTACCCATTTAGTTTGTCTTAACTTTAAAACATGTCCCTTGTTAAACTTTAAAATGTCCCATGTAGCCTCCAGGTAGCAACTGACCTATGGAAGACTCAAGCTATAATCCAATTGCAGGATAATTCTGCCTCGTCAAGTCGAACAGTCATTTTGCGCTTGAATTTAGGTATCCCAGACCCATGGATATATTTTTTTTTCCATAATGCAAATTGCTTCCAAGCTCTCAACAGGAGTCTCTTTCAAGAGGCAATTTTGTGATTTTGTGTACCTCGTGAATTTTTTTCCAGCCCTGAAATTCTGAGATCCCGTAACTCTAGGGCAGGTATGTAGCTATGTGAAAAGCTTAACTGTGATTCAATTATAACTAACTTTCATTTTTTTGGGCCGGCTTTTCCCCAGCAGCCCTTGAACATGGAACAACTATTGCCTGGCCACAGGTGTGCTTTGCCATAGCTGGTAATGAGAGAACCCGGAAATTATCAAGGCAGGATGAGTACCGAGTGAATTAGCTGGTTTTGTTCAGAAGTCATAGCTCAAAACACAGGCACTATCTGCAGTACTCACTCCCCACTTTTCAATGTTGAAACCCCACTAAAGAAACCACTAGAGCATTGGCATATATTTCAAATAGAAGTTTGCAGGAAAAGACTGTTATTGAAAAACAATAGACTTAGAAACTTACTATTTGATCAAGCCCTAAGGAAGATAATTCAAGCCAAGACATTTCTCTACTATGTGATTTACTGGAAGAGGATTTTCTTGCTTAATTTTAAGCTATATGGCTATTTAAAAAATCCATATATTTAGTGTCTAGGAACTAACTAAATTTATAACCAAAGAATCAATTTTTCTTGATTTTGTTTCCAAGTATTTTGTAATTTGTAAGCACTGGCTTTAAATTGGCCTGTACATTGGGGTTGGTTGTGGTCATTAGGGAATTCCACCTTCGATAAATCCCTTGCTGTCACCACCTGCAATAAAAATCCTATAAATTGAATGGAGACTTGTCATATTGTTATTTACACTTTAATAGGCTTAGTGGTTGTTGAAACTGTGTCAGAGTGGTCAAGGGACTAGCCAGGCCAGCACACCAACCTCTCCTAAAATGCTGGCAGCAGCCTCGCTCTGATGACCCACAAACCCAAATTCTGTCCTTGGCCACCCTGTAACTGGGCACCTCACTCTTTCAAACATTCCACTGGATTATACAGAGTGCCTTGATTACTGCCTATGAACAATGCAAGAAAACAAAGGGGGAGAGAATTTGGCTGCAAAGCCAAAATAATCTTCACTTTAGATATTTATGCCGGTTCCATCCAGAAATGTATCTTTCCTTAGGAGAACTACATTAAATAGTTCTTTCCCAAAAGGTATGGCACAAATTAAATTAAGAGGGAAATGGGAAAACATTTTGTGTTTTTTTGTGGGGTGGGAAGGAAACACAAAACATAGTTTACTGGCATACTTCCTCACTGGAAAAGTTATGATTGACCATAGAGCTTCCCATCTCTTGCATGCTTCCAGAACGAAGCTTAGGAAAGAACCTCGACAGGACCCACAGTGCCCATCCCAATGCTGAGTGTGTAGCAGGTGCTCCAGAAGGACAGCGCGGGCAACCCCTGTTCCCACAGTCATGGCAGAGAGCTGAGGGCTGCAAAGTCAGGATGACCTTTTTCTCTTTGAACTAGAGTTCTTTAGCCTGGAATTTTCATTTCCTTTTTTCCAGGATGGCTAGCAACTTAAAGTACTTCATTTCTTCTCCCCATTTCTTGTCACTCTCCTTCTCCTTCCTTTCATTCTTTCTTTTCCAATTCCTATTCAAAGCTATTTTTTTAAGGCTGATTTGGGAAGAATACATGAAAGTGTTTTTAGGTTCACATTTGTATTCAACAAGCAAGGAATTATTAAGCACTTACAAAAGGCCAGGTTTTGTGAGAGCTAACAAAAATAGAAAAATGACAAAGACAGAGATTCTGCCAGGATGAGAGGGAGTGGGGGTAGTCACTCGTACCTGGGGTTATAAGAGGATAACGTGAATATTTGGCAAGGTGTGGCAGGTTCCATGAGCTGCCCATCTCAGGTCCACTAAACCCTTCCATCTGGTGAGTCGAGTCCAACAGCCAAATGGACAGCCCTGGAGAACAGCTCTGCCTACCTCGCATGTCTTAGCAACAGGAGGTGGACACGTGACATAGTTCCAACCAAAGAAATGGGCATGGAAGTCTACTGGCAGTTTCTAGGAAAGCTTTTGTGATTTTGATAAAAGAAAATAGATATGGCTAGAGCCCTACTTTCCCCATTCTTCCTAAGTTGAGTGAAGGTTTGATGTCTGAAGCAGCAAGTTTTTCACAAGGAGGTAAAAATTCAGGTCCCTAAGGATCAAGGCAATCAAGAACCAGAAAACAGCCCAAGCCCTTCATGAAAGTAGTGAGCCTGCGAACCAGCCGTATCACTGCCTATACTTAACATTTCCTGAAAATAAACTCATATTTGTTTTAAACTATTTGCAAATAAATTTTTCTGATAATCGCATCTTTAAAAAAAAAACTTTATAGCAAGTCGATGTGGTAGCAAGTTAGATCATGCAGAGTATGATGATGTTTATTGTAATGGAGATCTGAAAGTTTATAAGTCCAGTTATTGGGTCTCTAGTCTGTCACAGGACAAATCTGAGGATTCTTGGAAAAGAGGAAAGCAAAAAAAATGACATGTTGCTGGAAGAATGGACAAACATGGACAATGTGAATTAAATCTGTAGTCTGAAAGTCTGGCCTTAGAGATTTTCTCATTGACTTGGAGATACTGCTTCCATAAGCTCTCTGTTTAAATGGAAATAATTCTGGAAGAGATAAAGTATTTAGCCATAGCCAACATGAGATAGGGAAAAGAGCACCAGCTTTGGAATATTCTTGATATGGACTAAAATCTGCCTTTCCTTTCATTATCTGTGGGGCCTTGGACATGTCACTGTGCTTCTCTAAGCCTCTGTCTCCCAATCTTAATCAGTGAAGAGTTGATACTGGCTTTGCAGAGAAATTGATAAAGCTAAAGATTATATAAACAGTGTTCTCGGCAAATGACTAGTATATGTTAGCCACTTCAAACATGCTAGTTATAAGTCATTGTTATTAATTGAATTATTATCATCATCATTATTATTATACATAACAAGGATCGGTTCGTCAGGTTGCTTGCCAAGATGACAGTGAGCACAGAGAAGAGAAAACACGAGGCAGGGACACTGAGGTAGGTGAGAATAAAGCACTGGAAGGAGAAACTTTTCTACTTTATCCATACTGTGGATAGAATTTTCCCCTTATTGTTTGTGCAGTGGACAACTGAAACACAATACCTAGAGAAAGTTGCCCCATCTATGCAAGTCTGAAAAGAAATTTTCCCTGGTAAATGGTGGACATGGAGCTGGGTCTGGTGAGAGCTACACAGGGATTTCCAAATCAGAAATCAAAGACCTGAGCTTTAGCTTTTTGGGTTTGTTCGGTTTGTTTGTTTATTTGTTTTTATTCTGAATGATTTGCGGTATGATAATACCATTCACCAAGAAAGCAGGTGTTGGTACTGGAGCAGATTCGGAGAAGAAAGGAGCTAAAGGTTAGGGCAAGCCGAGCTACCTTGAGGTACCTGGAGAAGACACATGTGGGTACCTGGGTGAATATGATGACAAGAATAAGAAAGGAAAATGGTTCAATTCCAGAACTAAGCATTATCCATTTTAAAGAGCCAAGCTGAGAGAAAAAAAAAAAAGAGAGAGAGAGAGAATAAGCATTAAGAAAAGCAGAAGGGAAATAAGTAAGTTTTAGTATTATTAAGAAAGGTAGTTACAAATTTTAAAGAAAAGGGCATGGTAAAAATAAATACATACTTAATAAAGCATTTATAAAAGACTGCTTTCTTTAGTCATTGCAATTATAAGTGAAAGAGTAAATATTAAAGTTTCAACAAAGATTTTCATTAACTTAATCATTACGCAAACTACATATATTTAAATATATTACATTTTATCCAATCGAATAGCTCATAGTCCAGTTCCACTTAGATGAACAAATACTTGACTCAACAGTATTAGATAAAATCAGCACTTTATGATTTGCACTTGAATTTGTAAAATTACCATAATATTGAAGTGTGTCCTAAAAGTAATAGAGTTTATTTTTACAAATACATCATCCAAAAAATTTCGCCCTTAATTTCACCACCTAGATAATGTACTTGCTCCTTCATGTTGCCCTTGCCCATGATGATTAAATCATTCAAAGTATCACTTCAGAAATATGTAAGGAGTGGAGAGCGCATGAGTTTTAGACTTATAAAATTCTAAATTTGAAATATTATATTACTTTTTGCTATGTGACCTTGAGAATGTTATGAAAGCCTTTCAGTCTCATTATTTTATTCTAAATTATGCAAAACATAATAGTGAGTTGCTGTGAAGATTAAAGTGTATGGATTAAGTATGCAATACAGTGGCTAGTAAATTCTAAAATCTTAGCAAGTTCTTGTTGATACTAAGATTATTAGCCTAGGTGTGTTGGCAATATCTCATTTCTTTGTAATTGTGTGTTAAAATTGTATGTCAACTCTACTTTTTATCATCAAAATAAGAATTTTTAACCATCCACATTATTCCACAGATATCGTTATCAATGACTTTGAGTACTCTCTAATGCAGTAGCTAAACTTTTATGAATATTTCAAAGAATATGAAGAAAGTTTTAAGACAAGAGTTCAAAAATATTTGGGGTCCTAGCAGCATTGTTGTTATAAATATAAAATTTCTGAAGTGACCTCTTTTAAAAGCTAAAGGTAATTCACATGTGATATAATATTTTAAAAAATAGAATAAATCCTATTACCTTATAACCATACCTCAACCTTTACCTTAAGCTTTTAAAGAAAATAAAGCTCACTTTGAAAATTAACTATATATAGTCAATCGAGATATTTGTCCCAAATATCCCTCAAACACATGATTAATTTTGTAGGCACAATTACTCATAGTAACATTTTGATGTCAAAGGTGCTAAATGTTTTTAGAAAGGTGAAAATGTACTATACTGAACCCATTTATATCTGAATCTCCATTAAATGTATAAATTAAACACAAATAAAAATTAGGACTACATCTTATACATTATATAACATCCATATATGGAATGCAGAAACCATGCAATTTATCCATTAAATTTTATTTTTTTTAATTTATTTTTTGAGAGCGGGGGGGGGGGGAGAGAGGGTGAGGATGAGATAGAATCTCAAGCAGACTCCCCACGGAGTGATGCCAAACTTGATCTCATAACCCTGAGATCACGACCTGAGCTGAAACCAAGAGTCAGATGCTTAACTGACTGTGCCACCCAGGCACCCGCACTTAATTTCTTTCTATTTTCCAAATAGGTTTTGAAAAGTATTCCACCTTAGTGCACAGTGTGATTAAAATGTTTAAATTTCATCAAACTTACAGGCAATTTTTGTATTTGATTTTATTATATGGAGCCAGGCTCAACCAATACCACTTACTGACATAAGTTTGATTTAAAAATCTGCTTACTTTGGGGCGCCTGGGTGGCTCAGTTGGTTGGGCGACTGCCTTCGGCTCAGGTCATGATCCCGGAGTCCCGAGATCGAGTCCCACATCGGGCTCCCAGCTCCATGGGGAGTCCGCTTCTCACTCTGACCTTCTCCCTTCTCATGCTCTCTCTCACTCTCTCTCTTTCCTAATAAATAAATGGATAAAATCTTTAAAAAAAAAAATCTGCTTACTTTAACATTTTCTGGGGACTTGATCAACATTTCAATTAAGGAGTTAGGTGTGGGTTACATATTTCTCACTTTACTCTTAACGAAAACATTGTGAAGTTGACCACATTGAGGGGTAGGAAAATCAGAGTTTACAGATGAAGGATTTTGTCCAAAATGACACAAGTTCTATAAGGCAGAACTGGGGATTAAATTCCAGAGCCTTTCCATATTCATATGGAAAATTCAACTGTTTGACCATAAGGAAAACAGAAATAAAAATGGTGACAATGCTTTTATCTTTTAAAGACTGCTGAAGAATTACTGCTTCTTGAAATATTCTGAAAATACAAAGCCCAACAGGAGTAAGCCTATCCTTTAATCCTAAACCGATAATGAGCTAGTCACCCAGCCTGGCACAGAATTTAGAGCATGGCCAAGTCTCAAACCTGCTTCCTACTTGTTAGCCCTTTGATCTTTAACAAATTATTCCACTTCTCTGTGCTCCAGTTTCCTCATCTATAAAATGGGAAAGATACTAATACCTAATAGAGTTGTCATGAGGGTTCAGGAAATATTGGTTAAAATCACTTAGAATAGTGCCTGTCACATAATAAATACTATGTAAATATATATTAACAATAATCATCCGAAAATTTTATGGGAGTATCATCAGTTCAGCCAGAGCCTATTTAATGTACTAAGTTTTTGACAGATTTTGTTTATGCCCCTAGGGAAGATTTATTTTTTAAGGATAAATCACTGGAAGGAATGGCCTTTATGTTTCTTCAGAGTAAACATTAATTACATGATTTACCCACTGATTGTACTTGCTAACTTCAGTATTTTGCAAAGTATCTTGCACTCTCTGAAGACAAAGAGGCATAAAGAATCTTTTAATTTAAATGGGAAAATAAAATATAGTCAAAAATAAATCTCCTTATTCTAATATCTGTCACGTGAAGTGACTTTTTTCATGAGTGAATGTAGGGTATCAGCTCTCATTGAGCATTTTACTGTGCTCCAGACCCTATGCTTTGTGGGGGTATAACTTCTATAGAAAAGCCAACAAAATGTCATACTTAACTGACTTTTCTCTCCTCAGCTAGGGCTGTAGAGGTTTAACAAAAAAAGTACCACATGCTTTTCAAAGATTCTACCAGGAAATGCAAAATAATCAAAATAATCGAAACAGACCACTATCTAGAAAATAGGAAAAAGAAAAAAGAAATAGAAAGAAAATGTCAGAAAGATCTTGAAGACTGTCAATGATCTATCGATAGTCTGACTTCTGATAGACGAATGGCACACTGGGCCACACGGAGGCCACTAGCCAATTACAGTGTTCAAATTAAATTAAAAATTTCATCATACCAGCTGCACATCAAGCACTCCATAGCCACATGTGGCTGGTGGCTACAATACTGGACAGAGCAAATCCAGGAGAGCTCTCACCCCAGACCCTGAATCACAATTTGCATATTAACAAAATCCTCCAGGTAAGCTGTACACTCAGAATTTGAAAAGCACTGCCTAATCTATGATCTGTCTTTGGCTTCACAAGTCATTCGGTACAAAACACTGAACTGATTTTCAGTATAGTGAAATACTGATGTCTGAGTCTTATGAGAAAGGCATAGTCAATTACTTTTAATTACCTATTCTAATGGTAGGAAAACCACACCACCCTGGCTTTCTAGAAACCATCTATTTTTGGTTTGTTTCCTACAAATTAATCAGTTCTTTTTCTTTTTTTCTTTTCTTTTTTTTTTTTTGTTGTTCCCACCTCCACAGCCAACTTTCATAAGGAGTAATGAGAAAGTGCCTAGAAACTCTAAATTTGGAGTCTTCGTTCTCATTTTACTGTTGATTCTTCTGATATTCTGCTGCATGTTATTTATAAGAAAAGATATAGAGTAACTAAAAAATAAGGCTCCTATCAAAATGCATGCACATATGTTAAGCAAAATGAGAAAGACTGGGGCTTGGGAAAATGTCCATTCCTCTAGCAACATAGACATTGCATATTTAAGGATATTGCCCATGTTTCTCCTCAAGACATTTTCGGATCCAATCCTTCATATCATTCTATGAAAACTGAGAAGGCAGAACTGGAGACATCCTTTAACAAAATGACAAGAATTAATGCAATTTTGAAAACAGAAATGGCTTCAACAAGGAGAATCTGTGGGACTCAGTGTTTTAAGAAACACTGTCTCACACAGCTATGAATTCCTCCATGAGCCATGTCCTTGTTCTTGAAGACAGTGACTGTATCTTCCATTTCTGTATGTCAAATAACTATACTAGTGTTTGAAACAGAGTAGACATGCAATAAATATTTGTTAGATTGAATTCTCCTCAGGTGAGGGATGGGAAAGAGAAAAGGAGTTTCTATTCTGTTCTGCCTGTTTACCTGAGACAAACATATCAAATCTAACCAAGCATATGATTATGTTGAAGTATCTCATTTTATTTTTTTAAGATTTATTTATTTATTTGAGAGAGAGAGCAAGAAGGAGCAAGAGTTGGGGAAGGGGTAAAGGGAGAGAATTTCAAACAGACCCTGGCGCTGAGCACAGAGCCCAAGATGTAGGGCTCCATCTCACAATCCATGAGATCATGACCTGACCTGAAATGAGAGGTTAGATGCTTAACTGACTGAAGCACACAGGTGTGCTTCAGGTATCTCATTTTAAAATAAAAGCTGCCTAGAATAAAAATTTTAAACTAACCTTCCTTCAGAAAAGGAAGTAAAACTAGAATTATCTGCGTAAAATCTACATCAAATTAATGTAGTTTTTTTCCACCACTTACATTCATGAAATTGCTGAATAGTTTTGTTAAGTTTTTTTCCTGTCAAATATATAAAACTAACAGAAAGATTGTGTCTCTTTGTTGTAGCTTCTTTTTTCGACTTTAATGAAACACAAAGCTTAGAAAGCATTTGGGGTAATTTTTTCTCATATTCACATTTCTGTCTCTGTTATCGTACTTCTTTTTCTGACTAACAAAAATATTAAGGAATTTATTATTAGTAAAGGCAATGTTCAGATGTTTTGGCAGGAGAAATGAGTCTTCTAATACAAATTTGACTTTCACTATTTCTAATAATTGTTGAGTTATTCTACAAATAATAACGTGTGGGCATCAGCAGTAATTCAATTTGTACTGGGTGGAAAATATGCCCAGAGTGCTGGGCATGCAGAAATGCCAAGCCTAAGGCCAAATGTCAGCATCAAGACAGGATCTTGATGAATGATCATTGATTGTTCTGCTATTGATGTTTTCTCTCAATGTGCATGGTGATTTCTCTCCATCACTTCCCTCCCTGACCTTGGACCAGGCGCAATGGCTCTCATTCAGTTTCCTCATCTGAAAGGGGGTGGATGATAAAAGGGACAAGGAAATGATGTGAAAAGATGATACCACCCTCACCTGGGGGGAGAGTGAACTAAGCACTTTCCTCAGAGAGCTCCATGAATGCAAAGCTTTGTTTACTTCTCAGTTTCTAGACCAATACCCTATCACTAGGCTTTCATCCTACCTTCATAGTCTTCTTGAAAATACAACTTGGAAGTTAAGCCCAAACAGAAGCCTTTCGAAAAAGAGCAACAATGAACATTAATAGAATCAACTTTCAGTTCTCTCAAAGCAGATTATCCTTGGCAAATCTTGCCAGCAAAAACAATATTCCACTTCACTGCTGATTTTGTTAACAGCTCACATCTATTTATTCTTAACTTGGCGTGTAGCTTGCATTCAACCTCTAAAGTCATTTAGAAATGTGAAATGCATAGACTATTGTGGATGGAAGGCCCTTTAAAAATCATCTAGGCCTATCATCAATCTGAAAGGCTCCTAGAAGCTTAAACAATCCCAGTGATGTGGAATTCACTACTCCCTGAGGCAACCTATTCTATCTTTGGATCAAATCTGTGCTCTAGGAAGAAGGAAAATGATAGTTGTGTTTAAGCTACATTTTCATGCCAGTGTCATTCACAAACTCTCCTTTCCTAGCCTACAGTGAATTGCAGGAAGGAGATGAGAGCATTTAAGGAATGAAATATATGGTTTCCTACTCAGATTGTTTTGACAACGACTCAAGCTTTCAAACAATCACAGAATAAATAAAATGCTCACCGTATCATAAACAACCATATATCAATAGTAATGAAACTTCTTTTCCAAAACCAATTAAAAGATTATTACAGATTCTACCTGTGATTAGCCGTATTGTGGTCTCATACTGCCATTTTTTACAGGACTTAAGATATCACCCCTAAGACAAAGCATGAGCACATAGCAAGAAATTAGTATCTCTTTTTTTCCCTGGCCCTTATTAGCTACTTACAGTTCATAATGCACACACGAGCCCTTGATACATCTTTATCCCCCTAAAACTGCAATGCTAAAACTTCTTTCCATTCTTTGTCATTCTTAATTCTCCAAAGACTATTTTACACTTGCTATCTCTACTTCATTGCCATGCTTTTACTCTCACTGCTGCCTGACTTCTATCCTCACTACTGTGCTAACACTACTCTTCAAATCATCAGCCAATTCCTAATGGCAAATCCCAAGAACGTTTTTAAGATCTTAACCTTAGCAGAGCTCAGAGATGCACCTAATCCTGCTGATTGCTAGCTTTGTCTTGAACCCCATCCCTTTGTGACTATTCTGTCTACCCTCAACTTCTCATTTTGTTCTGCCTCTCCATTAAGTGTTGGTACTTTCCAAGGAACCACCTTTGGCAATTTTCTCTTTTGCTTCATGTGTTCTCTCAGAGAGAGTCCATCTATTTTGAGATTTCACTAATTGCCTACATACGTCGAGCCCTGACGTGCTCCACAAGCTTCAGGCTCATTTGCCCCCATGAAGGGAATGAAATATGAGATGTTATCTAAAGGATAAGTAATAATTAGTGAAGAGAGCTGGCTGGAAGGATATCTGGGGAAGAAAGAAAACCACAAGATAGAAAAGCATATTTTAAAACTGGAGGCAGAAAAAAAAAGTGGTATATCCAAAGAATTAAATGAAAATTAATCTCACTGAAGCATAGATAGAGAAAGGGTAGATCTGAGAAAAGAGGATGATGATAATAGTTAAGCTGGGTCACATGGGGCTTTGTAATCCATGTAAAAGAGTTTGAAACTTTATTTTAAAGGTAACAGAAAATAGGAGCAATCAAAGGCATTACATGACCATATTTGCATTTTTTTAAAGAAGTCTCAATAGTAATAAGGGGATTGGACCAAGGGAGCAAAGGACGAGTATGGAGAATTTTGGGGGGTATTCAGAAGCCTGTTCAAAAGAGATGAGAAGGTCAGGCTAAGAGAGTGCGGTAGTGGGAAAAGAGAGCAAAGAGGATGGACTTGGATTTTATTTACTAAGTGAAATGGATAAGACTTCCTTGCTGATTGAATTTGTGAGACAGTGGAGAGAAAGGAGTCAAGAAACCTCCCCACGATTCTCAGGCTATCTTGATGGAAGTTGGTCCCTTCCACTGACAGGGCAAGCCAGGAGGAGAGGAAATTTGGGGCCAAAAATATGAGTTAACTTTTCAACATTTATATCATGCTATCTTCTGGACATTCCCATGTGGTTATCCCCCTGGCACCTCAGAATAAACAAGTCTAAACTTCACAGGAGAGTGTGGGAGGAAGATTCATCGGAAGATAAAGGAAGTCTGATGTGTGGGGACTAGAGGATGGTGAAGTACAAACAGGACAAGCAGTTATCCTCATGTTCCTCTCAAAAAACACTGTCACCTGTCACCCTCTAGTTCCATCCTTAGTTTTTGACATTTCCTCAATTTCTCATTAGTATCTTTCTAAGAATACTGCCTTTATGCTGCCTCACAAGGAGACCATGTTCAGGAAGAGACTGGCTCTTCCTAAAGAATCATTTTGACACATTATTCCCTTGCCCCCAGGTCTTCCCTAGTTCACCCATTGTGTGCAAACTGATATCTAAATCCCTCAGGCCTTTGGTGTTCTGTCTTCCTGTTCACTTTTGCAGGTTCACGCGGCCAGATTTCCCTACGTGAAGCCTTCATGAGACCGTAACAGCTTGCCGATCCACCCAAAAAGTTTTGAGGCTTTCCTGCTGCCATACTTGGATCGTGTGACATTCCTTTTGATCCTCCTGCAATGCCTAGTCACGTTCTAGCCCTCCTTCGAAGTGCAGTTCAGATGTGCGTGTATATCCAGGAAGCCTTCCTAAATTGCTCCTGTCAGAAGCGATGGCGCTTACTCAGAGTTCTCACACACATTGTGGAAGTTGTTCAGGCTCGAGCCAGCATACGGATCGACAATGGCAAGAGGGAACCTGAATCAAGCAACTAATTATTTGTAAGCATTTGACTTACTTCAAGCAATGCCCTGTGATGATGTTGAACAGCCCTGTGCTTCTGGAAAGCAAAAAAAGTTGAGAAATAACCCCACTCCCTTATATTAGAGCAGCCCCAGCATATTCCAAAGCTAAGTCCGATCTCCATTCTTTCTCAGTAACCCAGATGAGACCCAGATCCACATGTCCTTACAGCTCTACTTGCCTTGATAAAACTCTGGGTTTTCTTTTTTTTTAATTTCATCATTTTTAATATGCATTATCTGCAATAACATTGTGACAGCTCCATACTGTGGATTGACACACAATACTTAAATAGATTTATCACATTTGGTCTGTAGGTAAATAATAAATGTTTTAAAATTGCCTAAATATACCAAACTCTGGGTTTTCTTTCTCTTCTTTGAGGCATTCCTCACTAATGAATGTTCTCCCTATTATAAGAGCCTAAATAAAATAATCTCGTTATTCGTCCTGGGCATTTTGTCTTTCACACTGGTTTTGAGATTGAATATACAAAAGGACAATGATCAGACCCTACCTACAAACAGAGCTCTGACCCACAACCTGCAGCCACCTGTCTTAGGAAGCCAGCCATTATCTGCAACATCCAGCCCAGGAAACCTGCTGTGATAAGGCACACTTGTAAGAAGTGAGGTTGTTGTTGCTAGCAACAATTCCAGAAGCCAAACAATATCCGCTGCCACAACCAGCTCCAAATGGCTCGCACCTGATTAATAATGGACGCTTTGGCGTGTCAGTTTCTCATCCCTGCTTCCAGTTTAGGACCAACAATAGCAACCCAAATATGCATCCCTAGCTAATCACATAGGACGCCTTGCCTCTAGGTGGCCCACCTTCCTCGTGTCAACAGCCTCCAATCAGGACATACTTGAAGCTTTTCCTTTTTCCACTATAAAGCTTTCCCACTCCTCTGCCTGCCTTTGAGTCTCTGCCGAAAGGCAAGTGACTGTGGCTGACTCTCTCCGAAAAAATAGCCTTTGCTTGTTCTCATTTGGTTAGTTTTCATTTGTTTCCCTAGCTTGACAGAGTTATACCAGCAAATTTCTTACATCTCTTTGCAGGAATAATGTCACAAACATGAATGATATCAAAATTATTTCACTACAACCTTCCAACAAGCATTTGTTCCTGCTCTTTTGCATATATGTTTTTCAAGTACCTTTATTTTAATGCATTGCCTTTAAGGATGTAAAAGGAGCAGATTAATAAATATGATGGGTAGCTAATTTCTCTGATTCTCTTTTTTCAAATATTTACTGCCATATAATTTTTTATTTTCTTCTTAAAAAATTGTTGTTTTAATTCTAGTTGGTTAACAAGGAGTGTTATATTAGTTTCAGGTATACAGCACAGTGACTCAACAAAATTCTAAACATCATCCAGTGCCCATCAGGACAAGGGCACTCCTTGATCCCTGATCACCTATTTCCCCCATCCCCCAGCCAAATCCTCCATCCACCTCCCCTCTAGCAACCATCAGTTTGTTCTCTACAATTAAGAGTCTGTTTCCTGAATTAAATATACAGCTACCCTA
>CM052808.1:61290551-61370354 GCA_028533885.1 Nasua narica
GGAGAGACTGTGGACTCTGAGCAACAAACTGAGGGTTTTGGAGGGGAGGGGGTGGTGGGGGTGGGTGAACCTGGTGGTGGGTATCGAGGGGGGCACGTACTGCATGGAGCACTGGGTGTGGTGCATGAACAATCAATCTTGTAACACTGAAAAATTAAAATAAACAAATTTGGGGAGAAAAAAAAGAGTCTGTTTCCTGGTTTGCCTCTCTCTCTTCCTTTTTTTTTTTTCCTTTGTTAGTTTGTTTTGTTTCTTACACTGCAGTGGAATCATATGGTATTTGTCTTTCTCTGATTTATTTCACTTAGCATAGTACTCTCTCGCTCCATCTATGCCATTGCATGTAACTTTTTATTTTCAATAAATGTTTAGCAGGAGCTCTTTTCTTACTCACAACAGTACATTTTTCCGTGAAATTGACCCCACATTATGCCATCTTATTTTCTTCAGATTAGTATGATTTAATTAAGAAAAAAAACACGTTAATTTGAATCGTTCCTACCAAACCTCCAGATATTTTGCACTCAACTGTTCTCCATAAAGGTGTCTATGGAACAACTTCACTAATTTATGGAAATCTCCAGCAAGTGCCTTGGTTGAACAATCAGACCTATTTTGTTTTTTACTCTACCTAAATAGTATTTCAAACTTCGCAAGATAAATTCTTATCGTCTGGGGAAGAACATTCGTTTTTATTGCTTTCTTCTTTTGCTCCTACTGTGACAGTTCTGCCTGTTCTCTTCAGATGGAGGAGTAAATGATAATAGGAATAATAATCCATGTCATGCTAGGAGAAGCAGCATCTGTTAAAATCCCTCCAGCTCTTCTGCTGTCTAGCATGAGAGGAATATATACATCAGTTATCATGGGCTCATTTTCATCTTTCAAGTAATACAGGATTTCATTTACCTCTATGAAAACTTTAAAATCTAATGAGTTGATTATGGATAAGAAAGATCATGTGATCAAATATATTTAATTTTTAAAATTTCAGTTGTTTTCCTAGATCTAAGAAAAATTACAAAGAAAAGCCATTGCTATTATGCACTTCTAGTTGATTTCCTTCCCAACAGGCTGCTATTTTGTGAAATTGATTTAACCCCAACTTGTTTTGAGTGTTAAGGTCTGGAGAGGCAAAGAGACATTTTTGGACAATTGCTTGAAATAAGCATGAAAAGGAATTTGGACAATTTTCTATTGCCCTATAAGCATATGTCACAAAGGAATCGTCAGCTAAAGTCTCCTATAGAGAAAAATCAGTAATGTGCATCTCTAGATGGTTAGAGAGTCCACATTTACCACTCAAAAATAAGTCGAGGAGGCCAGTGCTCATGAGCCTTCGCCAAGTAAGGCATTCCTTATCCAAATCAGTTGTTTCATGAAATCAAAATTCCTTTTTTATTTATTTATTTATTTTAAAGATTTTATTTATTTATTAGGAAAGAGAGAGAGTGAGAGAGAGCAGGTCAGAGTGAGAAGCGGACTCCCCATGGAGCCGGGAGCCCGATGTGGGACTCGATCCCGGGACTGCGGGATCATGACCCGAGCCGAAAGCAGTCGCTCAACCAACTGCGCCACCCAGGGGCCCGAAATCAAAATTCTGATGATAATTATTATTTTTTATCATTTTAAGAAACAGATTCATCAATCAGCAGGATGAACTAAATCAGCTCAAATTTGGTCCTTAGATCAAATCTGAGGTCAGATTTTGATATTTGGAGGTACATCCCTGCTGTTGTCATCCTTTTAATTATTAAGTATGTTGTGTTAAATTGTGGACAAATGCTTTGGGCCTGTGCCAGTTCTCTATGCCTTTGTAATCTAAGAATGACAAATTTACATGAACACAAGGCACAGTGTGTATTATTTCTGATCTAGTATGTACACGACCAAACAATTCAAGGAAATGAAGTTCTGAAATAATGAGCATGGTAATTGTTTCACAAGTGTGGAGTCTAACTTTCATGATATGGGAAGTGCTCTGGAGACTGGTGGCTGCACCACAGTGTGAATGTACCTAATACAACTGAACTCTACATGTAAAAATGCTTAAGATGCAAATTTTATATTTTGGATATTTTACCATAATTAAACCTTTAAGAAAAATAGAACGAGTTCTTTAACGACTACTGGCTTAATAAAGTCCCTGAATATGCCCCTCCCCCTCCACATGTACAATCAGTCATGTGAGTCTCTCAAATCCAAGTCCATCTCCAGTCTAAACCTTGCATTGACCTTGAAGATCATCTTTAAACCTCATTCCCAACCTCCTACCACATGAACTCTATCGCCCTGACATTTCAGGTTGCCAGGCAATCAGGCACAAAGGTACCTTTCATCTGGATCAGTTAGGGGTCTCTCTTTCTTTAGGAAATTCTTACTGTTTTATGTGCTGTCGGTAGGTTATTGTTGAGAAAGAGAGAGCGGGAGAGAAGAGAGGGCATGAACTGCTGGAGAAAGTGGCTGGTACTTCAGACAGTTCCTTCTTTCCTTCCTAAGTTGAGGCTTACGCAGGTTAGAAGCCTCACTAAAAAGTTTACCTCTCCCACAGAGATTAAACTGCTCTGGGAAACTGAGCTGTGTGTTTCCAACCCAGAGGAGATAGAAGAAACACAAATAGGTAGGAAAATTAAGCTCTTTTGTTGACTGTCTTACTCTGATTTTTCTCAAGTTCTAACCCCTCTATTTTACGGCGACGTGTTTTATAAAACCCTCACATCTATTATCTCATGAAGTCTCTACCACGATTCTGAGACAGATATTGTCTATCTCATCAGTAAGTATTTTATATTCAGAAGAGTTCCTTGCCCGAATTCAAATGGCTAGAAAGTGGCATAGAATACCTCTTGTCTTTTAACTCCAAATTCACTTTACTTTCCACTCTGCCTAGAGTAACATCTGCTGTTTTAGTCTTTGTTTAACTTTTCCCAACAGGTACAAAAGTGTCTGCTCTTTAGTGTTGGTCATTTATTTGCCATAATGGAAA
This sequence comes from Nasua narica, assembly GCA_028533885.1. NCBI lineage: Eukaryota > Metazoa > Chordata > Mammalia > Carnivora > Procyonidae > Nasua > Nasua narica. The sequence continues at coordinate 61,293,538 of CM052808.1, forward strand.
AATGTCTCCACTGACAAAAATGACTGCTATATCTAAACCGATGAAATCATTGCTATACCTAATCCAGCACTTGCTGGATCTAGGTAAGCGCCCACTTGACAATACCATGAACAAAAGGTGATTTATTATAAGCACTCAGGGGAGATTTTCCAGAGCTTACCAAGACAAGCATTGCAGCTGGGTCTGGCTTTGACCTGGATCTGGAATTGGAAAGCATGAGGGAACCTTGAAGTTGCCTGTCCTGACTCTGCTTCTGGGGCCACAGCCATTCAGTTTTCCTAATTCTGTCCACACCGCCACCGCTCTACCCTCCCCAGCTCCCAAAATGGCCTCTCAAATATGCAACTGCAATCCCAACACCAACCTACAAATCTAGTGTTATCAAAGAGGGGACCCAGGTGTTCAAATTCACAATTTCTCAGAGAGTGAAATAGAGGGAATGGAAACCCGGAGAATCAGCTAAGGTCAACACTCCACCACTGATTTTGTGTGTATCCGCTGTACGGATCAGTGTGAATGATCATTTTCACAAGTGAACGAAGTGAGCATGCCTTCTGTGGTTTTGGCCTACTTCAGCCTCTGTGTATCACTTTAGATCACAGTACGGTTTGCACTTAAAAAATAAAATAAAAAATCTGATGACTCACTGTTACAAATGATGCTTTAAAGGACCTCAAGGAAAAAACGCAATTTAATGTGAAACTCTAAGAGTCATCCAATTGGCAAAAATTGAGAAGTCTAAAAATGTCAAGCAGGCAGAGAGATGGGAAAACAGAAATCTTAAATTCTGGTCTACCCATAGTGGTGAAAAATTTGTATCTATAAAGGTAGGCACTGTGCTTCAGTACAATTTCAAAATACTGCCAATTACAGTCCTTTAGTACAGTGCACATGAACTAGAAGAATCCATATAAAATGTCATAGTGGTGCCTCTTGACGGAAGATAGAACTTTGGAACTTGAGAAAGTAACAAGGGAGACCATCAATGATTATATTTTACATTTTTTATATGTAATATATTTGAAGATAGAATATAATATTATATTTATAAATATAAAATAATAAAATTTTAACATTTTATTGTTAAATAAAATAATAACATTTAATAAATAACATTATTTATTAAATAATAACATTTCTTAACTCTGGGCAGAGGACACAAGGTAATTAATATGTTCCCTATGTCTTTCTATATTTTGTAAGCCTTATAATAAAAACAAATAGGAAAATAAATAGAGCCCTTTCAAAGTTAGAGAAAAAAAGTATTTTCTCATGTAAGCTGCCAATCATTCCCCAAGGATCATGCCCACCTCTCCAACCTTGGGCTCCACCATTCTCATTCTCTGAGACTCCAACACAGAAGTGAGCAACATGATGAAGGAGAATCTGTGTACAGAATCCATTCTGCTTGCTAAAGTTTGGGAAGCAAGAGGTCTGGCCAGGCCAGGTTCCTGAGGCACAAGTGGCATTGGTGCTGACAGGATTTATAGTCGCCATAAAGTAGACTTGCAGGCTACAGAACCAACTACTGTATTTCCCTATCAGAGAGTTCTGTGGTGTGTGGTGTGTGTGTGTGTGTGTGTGTGTGTGTGTGTGTGTATGTATTTATTTATTTTTTGAAAGTTTCACTTCAAGTTAGTACTCTGCTTCTCTCAAAATTTTCCGGAGCCACTCAGTATCTTTTTGTTAAACTTTTCTATTACAAAATGTAATGTAGATTCGTAACAATGCATTTTAAAATATAACTTAGTAAATTATTACAAGGATAACCTTTGTAATCACTGCTCAGGGTAAGAAGTAGAACTTAGCATATGCTCTAGAAGCCAATCACCATCCCTCCTTCCTCCTCAAAAGAAATCATTGATCTGACTTTTAAAATAATTATTTCCTTGGATTCGTTATAGTTTTATTACTGGAATGTGCACTCCCAAAATAATATAGTTTACTCATTTTTACGAATATATCTTTTAAATCTTCCTACCCTCCCTTTCTCCATCTCCCTCTCTCTCTCTCCCCTACCTACAGTGTGCATGTTACATAACTAGATTATTTAAGCCTGTTGAGTTTCACAAAACCCAGTATGTGCTTTGCTGATTATATCTCCATGGTGTAGATTCACATGCTGTACCATTTCCTGCAGTTCCTACAAATTCAAATTATATATAAAGAATTGGTTATATTCTGATTTGGTGATTTTTTTAGGGAATTTCCTCAGAGTTGATGTTGTGTTCTTCCATCAGGGGACCCATAGAGTTGTCTTTCATTTTATGAGTTTGCCAGCAGTTGATTCTCAAAGCCTGTTAGGTTTTGCAAATAGTGATACTCTAATTCACTCACTGCTTCTGCAATTATTAGCTGGAATGCATCTATAAAGAGACATTTTTCTGCATCTACTCTGGAGTTACCCAGTAAAACAACTCATAAATAATAATACTTAGACTTTTTCCTTTGTTCACCAGGCTTCAAAATATAGAGTTGTTTTCCTATCTTCCAAAACTGAACAATTAATTTCTCTATAAAGTTGCATTCTGACCTCATATAGTCAAACATATTTGATGTCTTCAAATCATTATAGTTAGAACACTTATTGACATATGAATGTCCACATCTTTAGACACAAGGAGCCTCTTTGAGTTGGCTCTAAGTCCTTTAGCTCTGACTCTTGTAGTCTCTGATTGCTCCTTTCCTGTCTGCAGTGACAAGATGTCTCACAATTATCTGCAACACTTCTGACCCAGGCCACTAGATTCAGACATCAGTCCCAAAACGTTTTTGTTTCTTTTAGGAAGGAAATCATATTGATTAAGTATCATCTGAGCTCCAGGGATGCTCACTGCTGTTAAGCTAGTCATTATTTTGATCTTTTCAGGGGCTAGAACTAGAACACAAACACCTATATTTTAAGGAGAAAGCATCTCATGATTTCATAATAATTCTTTCAATTTCAGAATGTCAGGATTTTTACTTACCCTTGTCTATCGTACATCTGTATCTCACATCTCCTCCCTGAGAAGCTTGTTTTCAAGATCTCTAAGGAAGGAAATTAAAATATTATGTAATTATATACAGTAGACTCTTGAACAATGGAGGGGCTGGGGCACCAATCCCCCGCACAGTTGAAAATCCTAGTATAAATTTCAAATCCCCTAAAATTTAACTACTAATAGCCTACTGTTGACCAGAAGCCTTGCCAATGACATAAACAGTCAGTTAACACATATTTTGTATGTTATATGTATTGTATACCAGGTTCTTACAATAAAGTAAGCTAGAGAAAAGTGTTACTAAGAACATCTTACAGAAAATACATTTACAGGACTATAAAAAATGTGCATGTAAGTGAACCAGAGCAGTTCAAACCTGTGTTGTTCAAGGGACAACAGTATTTGCTCAATCTCACATTCCATTCACAACAACCTCAAAATAACAATACCAATATTGACATAATCAAAGTGATTATTGAAAGCAATTGAATATTTTTGCTTATATTTTCCCCTTTCTCAATCTCTGCTTATTTACATTGTCAGAGTAGATAGACATTACACACTCTATTCCTTCCTTTATAGTCCTGATCTAGTATTAGTTGTATGAACAAATACACAATGAACATTTACCCCCAGTCTTCACATCAATGCCTTTGGCCGTTTTGTTTACACCTCACAGTCCAGTAAATTCCATAGGAAGACCTTAGAGAAACAATATTTCCTGAACTCTTGCATATAGGTAAGAGTTTGCCTGTGGCCTTTATACTGGAAAGTCAGCTTGCCTTGTTTAATCATTGGTTCACATTTTTTTTTTCCTGAGTATCTTGAATGTAATACTCTAATTACCTTGATATAAAGTTTTGCTATTTAAAAGATGATGACAATCTGAATTCCTTTCCCTTGCAAGTAACTGGGCATTCTTTCCGGATGTTTAATAATTAATTTTCCTTTTTCTTTAATGTGCTATAATTTTACCAGGCTATAACTAGATATTGGTTGTTCTGGGTCAGTTTTCTCAGGTAGTAATGTATCCTTACAAACTATAATTTTAAATTTTTTCTTTTTAATTTTAGGAATTTTTTTAAAATTATAGCTACTGTAGCAGTTATTAAATGTAACTGTTCTGTTTTCTTCCATTCTGGGGACAGTGAGAGTTGGGGACTACTATAATACACACTTAGGGATATTTTTGGCTTATCTTTTTTTCTCTCAAATATTTTTATTACATTGCTTTTTGAAATCTTTATTTTCACTTTCTACTTTTCTTTTTTTTAAGATTTTATTTATTTATTTGAGAGAGGGAGCACATCTGCACAAGAGCATGAGCAGGGGGAGGGGCAGAGGAAGAGGGACAAGCAGACTCCCCACTGAATGTGGAACCCTATGCATCACTCAATCCCAGGACCCTGAGATCATGAGATCATGATCCGAGCCAAAGTCAGACATGTTTTTTTGGACATGTTTTTATGGCATGCTTTATATTGGCTGGGGATGCTAGCCTCCTCCTTGAAAGAGGATGTCAACTACCTCCATTTTGACCTCAGTCTATACTTTCTTTTTTTTTTTTTTTTTAAGATTTTGCTTTACTTATTTGAGAGAAAGAGAGCACAAGCAAGGAGGAAGGACAGAGATAGAGGGAGGAGCAGGCTTCCGCTGGGCTAGGAGCCTGGCATGGGGCTGGACCCTGAGATCAAGACCTGAGCTGAAGGCAGATGCTGAACCGACTGAGCCACCCAGGTACCCCCTCAGTCGGTACTTTCTAATTAAGTTCTTCTTTCCAGCTTATCTCTTAACTCAAGCAAAAGACCCTGAAGGCAAATCATCCCCAGATAGAAACCAAAACTAACCTCTCAAGAAATAAAGACTGCCCTGATACCAGCCAGACCCTGCAGGACTGACCCCAAGACAACAGTCAACCTGACCTCTACTGTCCACCTGCACATACCCACTGACCTTTGTCCCACATTTTCCTTATATAAACTAGAAGTATTTTGGGCACTTGGAAGACTGTCTTTGAGATGTTAGTCCACTGTTTCCCTGGTGGGAGTCTCACTGAAATAAATTCCTCTCTTGTTTCACCACCCCTTTGGATTTCTCTTCCTTTGGATTTTGTCAGTGGCGAGTGACCGAACCTGGTCTGTTTGGGACCCCCGGAGCCAGGTGCTCATACACCCCTGTGCCCTGGCTACAGCTTCTTCTTTTAATAACCCTGCAGGGAATTTGACCTCTATTCTTTTTGTTGCTCTTTTTACGTGAACTTAGTTTTCTTGAACTATAGTGAAAATCTTGGTCTGGATAGCTTTTTAAAACTCACAGCTGCATAAAATTTCCTTTGGCGATGTTTTCCCAAAGTGTCACAGAATACAGCAGCCTCCATGTTGACTTGGTTCACCTCCCCAACTTTGACCTGGATGTTCTCTCCCACTTGGTCTCTCCATTTTTCCTGTGCAACTCAATCTAAAGTTGATTCCCATGAGTTTATCTGTATCCTGGAAGGGGGCTTTCACCGGTTTGTCCTGAGAACTCAGAGGGCAGAAATGATGCAAGCCCCTCCTGACAATTCCAAAGACTCCTTGTTATTTACTCCCTATTGGATGTGCAGAAGTTCTCTCAATTTCAGCTGCTATTCTCAAACAGACCCTCTTCAGTGAGGGTCTGATGGCTATTCGAGGATTCTCGGGGGTGTAGCTGTCCCGGAGCTTCTGCCAACACAGATACTAACAACAGGCATGCCTTGGAGCTGTCATTGATTTGTCTCCATCAATTCAAATTTGGAATTGATGAGGATATGTATGTTCTCTGTGGATTTTCGATCTGCTAATCAAGTTCACCTGTGTGTTTTGATAAGGAGAGGAATTTGAGGAGATTCAAAATCGATACTGCTGTTATTATCTTGTTATAATCCAAGAATCCTACATGAATCCTTTTAAGTAAGTTTATTGAGGCATATTCACATGCAATTTCTACAGTATACCAGTCTATAATTTTTGACAAATGCATACAGTTATGTAGCCATTTTGCAACCACTGAGGTGTTATCTGCCCGGATGGTTTATTTAGCCTTTTGAGTCTGGATTCTTTCACAGAGCATAATGCAACTGAAGCCCACCCCCAGTTTTTGTTCGTACTGAATCCTGTGTCTTAGAGGATGGGGCTTTCTCAGAGATCCAGTCCCTTCTCTAGTGTTTTAAGATGTTAGTCTGGATCCAAAGCCGTTTCCAACTTTTCCCTAGTAGTATAGGATGACTTCCTTACACTCTGGTCTCAGGGGCAATGAAATGTCACCTGTGCCTCCATGGGTGGAGGTGGTGGTCCAGGTGTACTGCCCTTCCCCGAGCAGCGTTTCTTGAGGGCAAAGGAGCCAAGTGGCCTTCTGCTCAGAGGCTTTGTCCTCTCCTGCTTGTCTTCCATCTTGCTCCTGAGTACCAGTGACTTCCAGAAAAGCCTGAAGGCAGATGTGAATTTCCCTCAAGGGTTAACATCCCAATTGTTCTATACCCTCATACTAGCCCATGCTCTGCTGTTATCTAGTTGAAAATATTTTTACCTTCTTACAACTTGTGTGGAGACGTTGTCTTCCTCCCACTGTCACAGAAGAAATGGTGCTCACTTCCTGCTTGTTCTTGTCGGTGCACATCTTAAGAATTCAGGCCAGCTGGCTGCACTGCAACCTCAGCTCTTTCATGGGTTCAAGGAAAATTATGATTTCACACATTATCTGGTTTTTCTTGTGATTAGTTGGAGGCCATGCTCTTTCCAGCTTTCTACACCTTAGGTGGAAGCCAGAGATGTCGGTATGTTCTTAATACATCTCTTTTCTGCTTTATCAGCCAGAGTCAACTCCTTGGGGACATGGCTAAGAGTCATGATAAATGGAAAAATTTAAAACATCATCAAAATGCACTGCAGTTGAATTTAAGTTCAGTTCAATCTGATCTAATTGACATTAAAAATAACTTATGGACTATCACTACCTCTCACACTATCCACATTTTGTGATGTTTCACAATTATCTAAGAATGTCTCACTTCTTGCAGATTTATTACCTATATGAGTCAAAACAATCTGAGTAAATCAATTTGTCTGTAAGAACATCTTTTGTTTCCTTACAAAGAAAGAAGGAAACTACTAAAACAATTTATAATTATAGTAACACAGCTTAGCCAAATCCAACCTTAGTTAAAACCTTTATTTTAGGGTGCCTGGGTGGCTCAGTGGATTAAAGCCTCTGCCTTCGGCTCAAGTCATGATCCCAGGGTCCTGGGATCAAGCCCTGCATCGGGCTCTCTGCTCAGCGGAGAGCCTGTTTCCCCCCTCTCCTTCTGCTTGCCTCTCTGCCTAATTGTGATCTCTCTCTCTCTCTCTCTCTCTCTCTCTGTGTGTGTCAAATAAATAAATAAATAAATCTTTAAAAAAATAAAAACCTTTATTTTAACCTAATTGCCTTACTATCTACAGTTTACTCGGTCATAAATTTGCCTTTTTATCAGAACAAAAATGGGTACAGGATAGTATCTGAATATACAAATTGCTTTGAGGTCTTAGAAAATTGATTTTAGTCTAACTCTCTTCAAGGTGACTCATATTTCTGATTACATATTTTCTCTCTTCAAAGAAGGGCCTTCTATTATTTGACATTTATCAACACCAGACTGTATGAGGAATTGGAACCAAGAACTGGGAGCTCTTCAAGAACCCAGACCTGTCTCTTGGCTCTGCCTCTCTATGCATTTCACTCCTTCTTTTTCTCTGAGATTAGTACTGCTTGCTTCGCTATGCATGTGGTTAAACATTATCATGACTGAGCCCGCAAGCTGGTATTTCTCACAATCAGGTGGATAGCCAGACAGGAACTGAAATCAAGGTCAAATTTTGTTCTTCTTGAGAGAGGATCTACTTGACTTAGTTTGGGTCAGCATTTGATCTCTGGTCTACCATCTGTGGCCAAGTTGTCAGGGTCATGGTTAATGGTGGTACTCTGTGTGTGTGTGTGGTGGGAGGAGGCAGAGCCATTTTGCAATATACCAAGATGCTTCCTATACTTTTTGTTGCCTTTGACCATGTCTCTTTGTATCCACTCTGACATGGATGGCACTCTGAGTTTGCAGGAGAACTGATTTGATGAAATTAACTAGGTTTAATGGGCTTATTTGGTGTTATTTCTTTTTCCCTGTGTAAACAAAAAAAAAAAATTGTGTTTCAATGTGTTCTATAGCACATCCTTCTCAGTTGTCATGTTCTACTGTGCTGATGGTCTTCGTTCACTGTTCATTTGTCAAATTTTTGTAAGTTGTAGGCAATGGATAGTACTTTTAATTGGCTTTCCACCCTGTGGAAAATCCAGTTTTGTCTCTATTTTCAGTGTATTCCAACATTCCTTTATTCCATATAAATGTGTGCTCCTTTGACTTTTACATTGAATAGCTTAAACATTTTCCTACTGCCCTGAGTAAAATATGTCATAGGAGTTCAATATTTTATATCTGTATGAATCATGATTTTGTCTTTTCCTGATTATCCTCTGTCACCAATATCACTTTTCTGAGGTCTCTTTTTGCTGAGTCAGATGTACAGTAACCCCAGCATTCTTATTTATCAGAAGCTTCTTTATCTTAAAGATATCCTACTTTGTGAGGACATGGGTCACAAATCAAGAAATTTTGAATACAATTAGAACTGAAAAAAAATTCAAATACCCTTGTGGCTGCAATCTTTTGTGGAAATTTTTGATAGTGATTTATGCATTCTAGGGCCTTGCAACTTTCACTGATATGTTCTTAGGCCTTGAACAATTCATAACGTGTTCAATAATGTTTGGTAAATTTAATTATGAACATAAACTTTAAAAGTAGTTTTCTACTACACATAACTTCAAAAAAAGAATTGGTTAGTTAAATCAAAGTGTTCAAGCCTAATTTTTATGATATTAAAATGATATGGGGGAGGGATAAGGAAAAATAAATATGGTGAGTTCAATGAAAAGTAGCTACATAAAGCAATTAATTTAAAAATAAAAACCAAACTTTGAGAAAAGTCAGAACTACCTAATTCCTTAACATTTAAAGGGGGAGGGCATGGGGAAGGAGAGTGGCAAAGCTTACCTAAAAAAACAAAAACAAAACAAATCTTGCTGGTGTTTTCTCACCATTGAAGCAGAACTGTGAAATTCAAACAGAATGATTCCGTATTTCTCCTGCGAAGAAATGTGAGAACAAGATGATAAGACCCTTTTCTTGTCTGGGTATTTTGGTTAAGTTAAATAATGTCTCTCTGTCCATTCTTGGCTTCTATAGGGCCATTCCATTTTATTTTTTTCCCTCGTAATATTTTAAAATTAAACCCAGAATTTTTTTTTCTCTCCTCTTAGAGAAATCTGTTTAGTTTCTCCGGAGAGATGAACAGGCTCTGGAAGTCTAGAAAGGGACCCAAGATGCAAAGCTGGCAAACAATTTGCCTGTCAAGGTAATTTGCTCTATCACGGAGATTATGGTTAACTTTATAATGTTAACCATAGGGCTTTAGGGCTTTGCTCTATCACGGAGATTATGGTTAACTTTATAATGTAAAAATTCCTTGTTTACTAAAGCAAATCAGCAGAGGCTTAAACATTTTTTGAATATTTATAGTGCTATCACTTTAAATATTCTCTTTGATTCTAAAATCGTCAATACATTAAGAAAGCATCTGTACCATCTGATTCCGTTAATAAAGAAGAGGAAGAAAAGCAAGAGAAAAACAAAAAGGAGCAATAGTCTATTTGAAAATTTTAAAACTTCTAAACTGCTTCAAAAATGACTTATCTTTAATTATTACTCTTGGTTTAAGGAAATGGTAAATCATGATTCATGCAGATACAAAAATAATCATGTATTAAAAGGTTTTACTTTACTTATTTGGTATGAGGGAACCAAGCAGATGTTATTACTGGTTCAAAAGAAAAGCCAAAAGAGCATAAAATTATATGATGTAAAGGAATGTGGAGATGAATTGCAAATGGAAACAAAACTAGATTTTCCAGAAGGGAGGAAATAATTAAAATCATTACCAAACAGGACATTATTTACCTATTCATTAGTTACCTATAACTGATAAATAATTGAAAACTAATTCAAAGACAATAAACAGAGCAAGAATTAATAATAATTAATAGATGTAGGTAATGTAGCTTTCTATTAAAACACACACACAAAATTCTACAGTGATTGCCTATCACTGTAAATGTAAAGAAAAGGTACAAAAAGGAGCTGGTGATACCCGATTATTACTAAAAGGGGTTATATTGTACTCCATGTTATTTTTCTTCTAATATTTGCATAGAACACTAAAAAAAACGTATTTTTATTGATCTACTCCTTGTTTTAGTTTTATCACTTTCCTTATGTACCCAATTTCAGTTTTAATTACTTCTTTCTCTATAATATATGCAAAGAAAGACTAAGGAACCAACAGGCAATCTGGTATAAAATCAAAAAGAGTAAATACATAGCAATAAGAAAACAATAAAAACACACAGTTATGAATGTGTTCTGTACTCAAAATATTCTACTTTGGGGAAATAAGCTTTATCTAAAATAGCCTTTACTAGCTACAAAAAGAAAATGGCAGAAATTAAATCAAATAAAGTGTTATTGGGGGTCAGTGATCCATTGCAAATTGACCATCATGAGCTATAAAGGAACCCAATATTAAGTAACACTAGACTGGTTTGGGCTATGTATTGTTTGATTCGGTTGGTTCATTAGATGTTTGTTTTGTTCTACTTTTACAGACTCCAGGGACTCCTACTTTACCAGATACCTTCAAGGATAAAACCTAAATGAATGAAACTGAATGGGAACTTAAGTGATTTAGAAAAAGACCAAAATATATTTGGAAATCTCATTTTATACAGAAAATCATACATAGATTATGTTGACAACTGCATTTTTAAATAGCTAGTTTAGATTAGTATAGAATTGATTTGAACATTTTGTGTCAGTGGAAGAAGGCAGAGGGGTGAGGGCCAACAAAATCACGATTAGAGATTATGTGGTTGCCCAGGTGGATCTTCAGGTCTTAAGTGGGCCTACAGTGACCTTTTAGTATTTTTTATGTAACTCATAGATCTTTAAATCTTTTATTTAAAATATATATAAAGAGGGCGCCTGGGTGGCTCAGTTGGTTGGGCGACTGCCTTCGGCTCAGGTCATGATCCCGGGAGTCCCGGGATCGAGTCCCATATCGGACTCCTGGCTCTGCGGGAAGTCTGCTTCTCCCTCTGACCTTCTCCCCTCTCATTCTCAGTCTCTCTCTCTCTAATAAATAAATAAAAAATCTTTAAAAAAAATAAAAAAATAAAATAAAATATATATAAAGAGTTCTGGGCAAATTAAACATATTTTATTTTATTCTTATCAAATGGAGTTATACCTCTCATAGGAATTATAAGAGAAAGCATTACATCCATTTCTTGGCCTGCAAATATAATTTTAAACTATCCAATGAATAGGGGAGGGTATCTGGAATGGGATGATAAATACTTACCACAAATGGCTCTGCCCATGGCAGTCATTGCTAATTGAGCTCAACATTCTTTACTATTCAGCTGAGATGTGTTCTCAGAATTATTTATTTAATACAAGGCTCCAGTCAGCTTCTACTACTAAGCTGTTGGAGTTGGCAGGCAAGTTTAAACCTATTTGCAACCACTGACTTAGATTATCAATAATTGATTATATACCACAGAGAACAGAAGCTAGAAGAACCAGTACATCCAACACCTGACTGGGAAAGAATGTGAGTTCTATTTTCTATGTTTTCACAAACAGCTTTTTATTGGTTTCACATCACCTTTGGTTTAAGGTCCACTTGGTGTTCTAACAATTATTACTGATCCCACAGAAACTCCTGCAGGGGTCTTGGAGGCGTATCCTAGGAAACTTGAAATAGCAAGAACTCAAGTGATGGTAAGTGAGTAAATCTGACAATGCCTAATCGGTCAACATCTATATTTAGCTTCTCACAATGGGAGACCACATCCTCTAAAACCACTCAATTTCAAATTTTGTAGTTTCCCTTCATATGTATTTTTCTTTCAAACTACAGTCAGACTCTGGCCGATATTGCCACCTTAAGTCAGCCTCGTATTACCACTCTGCAGCTAAATTCTGCCTGAATCACGGGGCGTCACATCACACGGGCTTAGCTCTCATACCGTGAAAAACATGCATATCTACATTGATTCATTGGCACCTCCTTTTGAATCCTTCTTTCTTTTTTTGTTAAAGACTGATTTACTTGTTTGAGAGAGACAGAGAGCACAAGCAAGGGGAAGGAGCAGAGGGAGAGGGAGACATGGGGCTCTATTCCAGGACCCTGAGATCATAACCTGAGCCAAAGGCAAATGCTAAACCAACTGAGCCACCCAGGTGCCCCCTTCTTTCTTCATAGTAATGCATAGCAACTCAACACACAATTATGATTTTCATCCTCATTTTCAATCCTAAATATCATGATTCCTTCATCTTACACATGTGCATTTTGGCTCATGATGGCTTTCTTTTCATGTTCATGTTCCCAGACTAGGTTCCAGACAGTGAAGGACAGCCCCTCTACACTGAAATTATTCAAACTAGCCACTCCTAAACCTGCCTATCCTGCCATGCACATCCTTCTGAAGAAACCACAATAAAGGCTCTTGCCCACAGTTTTCCCTCTCCTTCCATCTCCTACCGATTGTAGTACTTCCCTGTGTAGGTGTCCCCATGGCGTGGTGTGTTCTCACCTCTTGGGAACTGAGAACAAACTATGACAGTAATTTTCTAATCCATTGGTCCTACTATATCTCAAGTTTTCTACTAATACATTATCTTTTAAGACACTTTCTCTGCCCCATTCTCCATCCCCCTCCTACTTCATATCCTCTCCATTTCACTTTTGTTAGTATAAACTGATTTTTTTTAAAAAAAGTGGGGTACCTGGGTGGTTCAGTCAGTTAAGCGTCTGCCTTGAGCTCAGGTCATGATCCCAGGGTCCTGGAATTGAGCCCCACATCAGGCTCCCTGCTTGATGGGAAGCGTGCTTCTCTCTCTCCCACTCCCCTTGCTTGTGTTCTTTCTCTTGCTGTGTCTCTGTCTGTCAAATAGATAAATAAAATATTTTTTTAAATAAAAAAATAAAAATAAATTTTTTAAAAAAGCCTGTCATCAAAAAAATGGCTCTTTTCACACACAAACATGTAATTTTTGTCAACTACTTCACTTAAAGAGTACTCTATTCTTTATAGTGTACATTAGAATAGAGAAGAAATCATCTTTTTTGTCAAAAACAAGTAAAAATATTAAACCTAATTTAATTTTAAAAAATAAGTTATATTTGAGCAGCTACTGTTTTAAAACTGAAAACCATAAATGAATCAAAGCTCTTAGTCTGTGAAGTTAACCAGAGGCACACACACACACACACAAAGTAGAGGTGAGTCGTAGGTGGATATTACAATGGAGTGAATGTGTTCAATCCCTTTTAAGTGAAGCAGATACGAAGATGAACTCCTGACTTCCTCCGTTGTAGAATTGTTGGTCTGGAAAATCACAGTCTGTTAAGGAAAGAAAAAAATTAAAAACACTCATTTAACTTCCATTCTAAGACATTATTAGCTAAACACACCAAGTGTTTCATGCACAGATAGCTATAATTTGAGATGAAAAACAAAACAAAACAACAAAACACACACAAAAAAAACCCTCACAAAACAACAGGACTAAAGCAAGCAGGAAAAAACTGTCTTCTGCATTACAGGCAAAGAGCCCCTCTGGATCTCCCTGCCTGTTGGTATTGAAAAACAAATACAGTCTAGCAATTCCAGAAAGAACCTATTAAGCCTGGAAAGTGTCTCACTATCCACTGACACCAAAAGTTCAAGAGCCCTCAAGCTCTTTAAAAAGAGCAATGAACTGAGAAAGCTCCACTAGGGCCAAGGATTCCATGGAGGTTCAGAAGCAACCAAAGGCAGACTTGCCCACAGAGGCCCACAGCTCATTAAGGGGTTTTGTATTCAAGTGAAGTCAACAGGGAAATACTACCACTCTTCTCCTGTGAAATGAAAAGACTGTGAGTGATCAAGCATCATTAAAACAAAGAGAAGCTAAAAATAGATCTCCATGACCAAATAGCCACTTGCAACCTGAAACACACACTTGGCCATGTCTTACTCTGTAGAGCACAGGCAAAGAGAACTCATTATTGTGGGGTGCCAGTTCTCCACTTCATCATCAGTCAGGCTGAGCCCTAGCCTAGATCCACAAGTACAATGAGTTTAATGGGATTCAGTTGTTTATATAAAAGCAGCCTGGAAGACAAGGAAGGGGAGGTGTGCTTGTGGGCCTTATCCAAGTTTTAGCTTTATTAGCCATGCGGCTTTAGACGAATAATTTAGTCTCCATGCCTTTCACTTCATATATAAATTAGATTAAAAACTATTTCACTGCCTTCTTCACTGTATATAAAAGTATGTTGTAAACTGGTTGGTTCTATAGAACTGACAGCTTTCTTACTATATATAGTTTATGAAAATAAAATCAGATTATTTGGATTTACAGGAGAAATACATTACACAAAATATACTAAATATATCAAATTTCATGTTTCTGTTCAGACAGCAACCACAAGGTTAGGTAAACAAATATTTCTTGAGTTATCACCTAATGATCTAGTTATCACTCTGGCACATCACAAAAGTGCACTCACTTACCTGCTATAGATCCTTTAATAATACTAAAGGATATCTTTTCTTCTACTGTTCTCTTTTAGCACTGACAGGATATCCACACCTGATATCCTTCAGCCATCCACCCTGCGTGAAGCCCGTTAGCAGAGACTCATTGAAGTCAGCCAGCAGATGTGAGGAGGCCACTCTGGATGTGTTTTCTCTAACCAGATGTCCACTCAAGCTAAACTGACTGCACCAAACTGTAGGTCTTGAATTATCATGATCCTTTGGAACTATAAGAGAATTTAAACTTCATTACTGATAAAATAATTTAAAACTAATTTTTATCATCATCGATCTTCCCCACATGATAAATAAACAAATGTTTTCTCTAATTCAGGATACAGTTTCGGATCACATATTTCAACTGGTTGTTGTGGACCCACACTCCAGCAAACTCTGAGCCTTGGGTGGGTGATGGCCTGGTGAGACCAAAGAACCCCAGACAGCAATCAAGACATAGGTTAATTGGGGGAGCTTACATATAAGGACTCCAGGAGCAACTGACTAGACAGGGCATCCTCTGCTGGGATCTACATGCAGCAAGTTTTAATATCAACTTAACCAAGTAATTCTCAGTGGTCCATCCCCCTCCTTGAATGACCAGCATTTCCAAGTAAAGCTGGCCACCTGGACAGGAAGGGAGATGCTCTGGGCTGGCCACCTGGGGAGCCCCTGAGCTTGAACTACACAAGAATGTGAACAACACATTCTTCTTCACATTATGCTCAATGGGAATGGAGAGGGAGGACAGGGTCTTTACATTTTCAAGATGCTGATTAACAGGGGCCTTTAGGATATGCTTGCACAGACTCGCTTTCCAGCATATACCACAGAGTTGTTACATCTCTTAAGTCACTCCCCCCAACTTTTCATTGGAGTTCAGATATACGAAAAAGCTGAAGGGATAGTACAATGGTCACTAATGCACACACCACTGAGATTCAAACTTTGTGTATATTTTGCCATGTTTATCATGTATATATTAGGTACCACGTTTTTTGATAAACTCTTTGAAAGTAAAGTTTAGACACCGTGATATTTTATCCCTAAATAGTTCAGCCATGAATCTCCTAAAAAAGTTATTTTTCCTACTAAACTGCAATATCATTAATCATGTGAGAAAATGAACATTTTTCCTAATATTTCCTAATATTCCATATTAAATTTCCTCAAACACAAAATGCCTTTTATACCTCTTATATCTTTTTTGCACTCCTAATTTTGCATAGAATTATACCTTTTATACTGAAAAAAAAATCCAAGGATCCACAGTTTACATATTTCTATTGGTCGGTATGTTTTTTTATTTTCTTTTACTTTAGAATGGCCGCCCACTCCTTACTTTTTTTTTTTTTTTTAATTAGAGAGAGAGAGAGACTGAGAATGAGAGGGGAGAAGGTCAGAGGGAGAAGCAGACCTCCCGCAGAGCTGGGAGTCCGATATGGGACTCGATCCCGGGATTCCGGGATCATGACCTGAGCCGAAGGCAGTCGCCCAACCAACTGAGCCACCCAGGCGCCCACTCCTTACTTTTTTTGATGACATTGATTTCTTAAAGAGTTCAGGCCAGAGGTTCTTGTAAACTGAAAGTAAAAGATTTATTTAGATTCAGGTAATTTTGGCGCACATTAGGGTAGGTTATTTCACTATAAGTAATTTAAGGTTGATTCCTTGGTTAAGGGGATAACCTCCTGATAGCTGTTCTGTAAAGGTACATTTTCTCCTTTGTATGATGTAAATATTCTACCTTGTAACAAATTTTCCATACAACTTTAGGCATATTCCAATAATCCCCTGCCTCATCCAGTTATTTCATGGAGGGTTGCATAAGGTTGATTTCGAATTCTATTCTTTCTTCTATATTTATTAGCTGTCTTTTTTTAAAGAAAAAAAATCTATTATCAATGTGAACTGAAATATCTTTCCTCCCCAAAAGACAAAGTCAATGATTAATTCCTTCCCTTTAATTAGAAATTTTCAGAGTAAAGATTTAGTGGAAGATTTACCTCCAAGGGTGGCAAATGAGTTTTATTCTTTTGATTAGCAACTATTGGGTTCATAGATTTTAATTTGTTCAATGCTTGACAATCAATTAGAGTTATTATTCTTTCTGATATTCAAATTATCACAAATTTGGCTGGTGGGAATCCCAGCAAGTTCAGTATTTGAGTGTTTTCTTGTTTTCTGAAATGAGACATCCTAGGTTCAGCTGCTCCAGACTGATAATTACCTCTTTCTCCAAGGAACCCTGGTTCCTTCTGGTGGGGAAACTAGGTATGATATGGTCCTCACTACTGGAGTGTCATTCTTTCATGAGCCATTTCAGTGAGCAGACCTAGGAAATGTATGTTAAAAATTACAAATTTTTACTAAAATTTCTAATCTCTTTTATCTTCTTCCAAATATTTTGTTCTGGAAATTTTGTATCCTAATTACATTATCATGTTTACTTTTGTTATCCTAAAATATTTACAGAACAGTTTCAAATTAGCTAGACAAATAAAACAATGAAAATGAAAGACAAAAGCAATGAAACTACTGAGTTCAGTTTTCCCCTTATAATATATCCCACTAAGAAAGTACTATCAGAGTGAAAGGTGACTCAGAATTATTTTTCCTCTGTGATTATGTTACCACATTTATATATAGTTTTATTTTAGTTTATTTTCAGTTGTGTGTTTTGCTTCCTCTTTGAATTTATTCAAGTTTTGAATATATGAAACTTGTCTTGTTTTTCTCCCTCCTTATTTATAATATACATTATACTGAACCTTGGTTCTTTTCCCTTAAAAATGTGTCCTAGAGGGGTGCCTTGGTGGCTCAGTTGGTTAAGCATCAGACTCCTGGTTTCATCTCAATTTATGACCTCAGGGTCATAAGATCAAGCCCCACATCCGCCTCCACACTTACCATAGAGTGTTCTTGAGTTTCTTTCTCTCCCTCTCCTTCTTCCCATTCCCTTTCTCTTTCTCTCAAATACATAAATCTTAAAAAATACAAAACAAAACAAAACTGTGTTCATTCAAAAACTAGTTCAAAAAAAAAACTAGTTCATAGGAATATTTTATTCTTTTTTTATGACTTTGAGAATTCCATTCCGTGAATATTCCATACTTTATTCAACCAATAATTAATACTGGATTTATTTCTAGTCTTTTGCTCCTGAAAAGAGTGCTTGTGATATATTTAATGCATATTTTTGTTGGTGTATTTTCAGCATAAGCAACAATAACTTTAAGCAAAGTCAAAAGACAAATGACAACTTGGAGGATAACAATTGCAGTGTATATTATGCATTTAATTTTAGTCTCTGATATATAAAATAGAGCGCTTAAAAGCTGAAAATTAAAACTCTCCCTAAAATGATGAAAAGTGGACAAAAGTATTAATAAGTAATTCATAAGGAAAGAAAGACAAATGACCTTAAACATATTTAAAAATGTTCAGTTTCCCTTATGATTAAAGAAACTGAGAGTAAAATGTGTAAGTTTGACAATATACTCTTTGGACCAGCTGTGAAAAACTTCACTTTGAGAAGTGGTTGAACCCAGGGGATAGCAAAGGGCTTCTCAGGGAACCCCCACATTCTCTCACTGAAGTTTCCCACCAGGATGGTTCCATGGCCAGAGCCCATTGGTAACCCCGAGGCCCCCCTACCAAGGCTCCTTCAGAGGCAAAAGAGGTTCAGGGTCTGACTCGTTCTGAACAGTGAGTGACCTGGCTGGCTGGCACGGCAGGGCTGAGGCCCACCTACCTGCTGTCGTCCCCCCTTTCTGTGTCCCTCTCCCCCAGGTCTGAGGCTGGGGACCTAAGCTCTCTTCCCCATCATAGTTCCCATCCCTGAAAACCCCCTTTGGAGAGTTAATGGTCTGTGTGAGGTGCTTAACCTATTAGCCCTGAGAACACAAAGCAATAATCTTTGTTACTGAGATGCACGGCTTTTTGTTTTTGTTTTTCTTTTGGGGTTTTTTTTTTTTTTAATGTTTCCTAATAAAAGAGAAGCTGCATTTTATTGGTTTTTATTTTTAATTTTCTACACGTTTGAGCTGAGTCATGAGAGACTCAGCTTCCTTCTCCTCCCCTTCTTGTGACCCTGTCCCACCCCCACTGGGCCCACCCATGGGCTCAGGGCCCCTGGAATCCCGATTTCTGATTTGTTTGGGGATTTTTTTTTTTAAGATTTTATTTATTTATTTGACAGAGAGGAGAGAGATCACAAGTAGGCAGAGAGGCAGGCAGAGAGCCCCATGCGGGGCTCGATCCCAGGACCCTGAGATCATGACCTGAGCTGAAGGCAGAGGCTTTAACCCACGGAGCCACCCAGGTGCCCCTTGTTTGGGGAATTTTTTAAAAAGATGTTACAAGGTGTTCTGAAGCCAGCAAGTTACCACCCTCCAGTGTTTCTTCTCTCCACATCTGTAACTTCTTTTTCCAAGTTTTATTTTCAGTTTTAAATTCCTAATAAATTATTTGAAAATGGTATGTCTCAATAGTAAGAATGCAAAAGTATACAACTCCTGTAAAGGGGAATTTAGAAAATTTTTAATCATTCTAAACCAATGTATATTAGGTATCCCTCATGTAAGCTGCATCAAATTGAGCTTTGTTTGGGGAACTCTCTAAAAAGCCTTGTTATTTTATTAAGCAAATTAAGCCCATTTGCATTTATTGATAGAATTCATGCATTTAGCCTCATTTCTATTCTATTCTTTTATTTTGAATATTTTGAGTGTATTATATTTGTTGTGTTTTTCACTATCAGTTCTTTTTCTGTTTTTTAAATTTTGCTTTGCTTGGTTTTTAAAACATATATATGTTTGTTTAAATGAATTTTACTAATCACTCTACGTAATGCCCTTTTTTTACTCTTCTTTTTTAATAATTAGCCTGATGCTTCTCCATTTGTTATCATTAAATGGTGTCTTTATTCTCTTGCACCGACCAAGCACCGTTCACTGAGTTTCTTACACTTTCCCTTTGCCTCTTTCCTTTCTTACCCCATTTTTAAGTTGTGTTATTTCCTTTGTTCAAGAGCATATGGCATTTATTCCACCCTCAGAACCACTTTTGTTTTAGGCTTATATTTATTCGATACCCCACGGTTCTCTTGTGAATTTCCCCAATGATCATTTGGTTGAACCAACCTTATCCTCCAGTTAATTCCTTGGGGAAGGTTTATGATTAGAATATTCTTGCCAATTTTAAACCAATTTTTCTATAGTCCTGATACTGTAAGATGAATTTTCCTGGGCATAAAATCCTTGGCTCTTTATTTTCTTTCCTGGATTTAAAATGTTGCTCTTTTTTGTTTCCTTTGTATGTTCCTGTTGAAAAGTCTAATGCCAAACGGATTATATCCTTTGTAGATTGTTTGGAGTTTTTTGTTTGTTTTTGGTTTGGATGCAGAGGAAATTTATTCAAATTTACTTATCTTACAATTTTACTAAAATATATCTCAGAACTGACCAAAAGGTCTTATCTATTTGAATACATCTATTCAGATCTTATTTCATTTCTTTAATTGTATTGAGAGAGTTTCTTTAAATATCCTTTTAAATATTTGTTCTGTCATCATTGTTCTATTCTTTGCCCACTCCAATTATATACACATTGGATCTTCTTTGACTATTTTCTCAATTAGTAACTTTTTATGTGATCCCCATTATCTTTTCTCTTATGTTACACTTAAGCCCTTTTTATTGGACTTTTATCTCCTTGACTGCATTGCTATTTTCTGTGCCACTTACTGTAATTTAATCATATGCTATTCTCTCCTGGTCATCTAATCAATACATTAATAATTAATTTAATATAGTTTGTGTATATTCTAATATATTCTTATCTTTTTCTTCATGTTTTTCTTGAGTTTGATCATCTCCCTGTTTATATCTTCCTGTTTTTTTAATTTCCATTTTGATTTATCTAATTACATTTAATTTATAGTGTTGCGTTATAGCTTTTTTTTAATGTGTTCTTTTGGTTGTTGCTATTCCTAGTGTTTTTGTCTCATGTTGTGTTTTCTTCTTATATAAATTCTACATGGATATTAAATTCTCTTTATTTAAATTCATAATTAGTTTTTACTGGAATAGTACACATTCCAATAGGAAAGGTTGATATGACTTGTGTGGTATCTTAGTTTAAGAGCATCTTCTTCTGTTGCTATAGTAAAATACAATTTATTTTAATTAAAAATGGAATTTTTTTATTGATTTATTTCTGTATTCTTCTTTATGTCTTGTTTTACTATGGATTTTAACTACCTTTGCCTCTTTTTTTCACTTTACCACCATCCCTTCAAAAGGTACCTCCCCTTTCCAAGATGGCTCCCTTTCCTACAGAAGTATTTTTTAGGACCACTCAGTCTGCTCAATAATTCCAAACCTTTTCCTGTTGCACTCCCTAGGAACCAGTACACTGTTCTACCAGATTGCCAATTTGTTCTTGAAGTTTTTCAGACTCAGGGTATGACCCTTTCCTTCTAGAAATGAACTCTGGTTGGTGTTATCTGTGTTCTATTAGTAGAACCTCACCAAACTCTCCTGTCTTCAACACAGTTGCTGCCTTTTTCCAAATGGGCTCCAGAGATCACTCTGCTGGTTTAGGCCATTCAGTTTTCCTCTTACATGTGAATTTAATTTCCCTCTATTCTCTTCTCTTAGTTAGAGTGTAGTCGTGGGGTATGGCTTTATTGAAATTATATGGAGAGATTATAATTTCCTCTTCTGCCATCATACTAATGATTCCATACTCTTAAGTCTTTTTTAATGTAGCTCAAACTCTTTCTTTTTTTTTTTTGAAACAGCACTCACCTGTTGAAGAAACCAGAGCAGCTGTCATGAAGAAAGCAAATACTTTATGGAATAATCTGATTGTTTTTATTGTTTTGTTTGGTTTCTTTCTGAATCACAATAAGAAAATTTCTTAGGGCCCTTTATATCACTGTATTAATACCTTCACACCTTCCCCCTTATATTCTACTAGTAGCAAAATACAATTCCTTCACTTCTTTATACAGACCAGCTTAACAATTTTTTGGTTGTGGTCTCATTTATATCTCAACCTTTGCATAAAAGGGTTTATTATAAAGATATTATAAATCTTGAGGAGTCAGTTCTCTTTGTGAAATAATTTTGGTAGCAGCTTCTTAATAATAATAATAGCTAACATTTATTGTTATGTTTTATTGTTCTTGGTGGTAGAGGCTGTAGTAGTAACTATTGTTAGTGCCAAGCCTATCCAACTGCTTTACATATTCCTAACACCTCTATCAAATAGGTTTTATTACATCATTTAATAAATTAAAAAAACCTGAAGCACAGAAAAGTTAAGTAAATTGTACAAGGTTGTATAGGAAGTTAAATGGGAGGAATGGGGTAAGATTTAATTTTAGGCATTGTGGTTTTCTAACTATTCCCAACTTAGCCACTGGCATGTACTCCCTCTTCATAACATTCTCTTTCTTATACAAGGATTACAAGTCACTTTTTAGGATATGTATATATACTGAGAAGGGAAGGATATAAGAGACGTATACCAAACTGATTTAAGCAAGCAAACTGTCAAGATCACATGTGTGTTAGTATAAGTTTTTAAAAAAAATTAAAGATAATTTAATTTATACTGGGGGGCTCAGATGGTTAAGCATCTGCCTTTGGCTTAGGTAATGATCTCAGGGTCCTGGAATGGAGCCCCACGTCAGGCTCCCAGCTCAGTGGGGAGTCTGCTTCTCCCTCTCCCTCTGCCTCTCCCCCAGCTTGTACTCTGTCTTTCTCTCTCAAATGGATAAATAAAAATCTTTAAAAAAATTATCTTTAATGATTTGGATACAAAGGTATCATAAGATGATATGGCTAATATTCTTTAAGCAGAGATATAAATTAAAAACTTAAGTTTAAAATGATGATACTAAAAGTCTAAGCCAGAGAAAAAGAACAGACAGAATAAAACTCTAATGAACTAAATAAGATAAAATATAAAGATAATTAGCAATCAGAGAAGCCTGTGGACCCAGAGAGTCTGTGAGGTTGCAGATAGTTTTGTGAGGCCCATGCGACATTTTCCAGTGTCTCGTTGGGAGCTATATTAGAGTGAGAAGGTTAGCACTGAGAGACACTCTGTCTAGAGTTCTAGTTTTGAAAAAGGAAAGGGTTAAGGTATAGACAGAAAGAGATAGGGGGTACCTGGCTGGGCTTGGAAATAGAAACGCTAAGCCTGAGTGACCAAGAGATAAGGAAATAGACCACCTGGACTCAGAGGGCCAGAGTATTTTTCTTTAATGGCTACAGTGTATCATAAGAAACAGCTAAACCTCAAAGAATCAAGTCCTGAAGGGTGTTATCAATAGTCCGTGCTCCAACCAGGATGGCACAAGAAACTCAAGGCCGTAAGTTTCCCAATCAGTTCTCAATAAAAGACTGTCACTACAAGCCCTCAGTGGCAACCCACTCAGGACCCCTCTCACTCCAGAGAGCTTTTTCTGTCTCGAGGCTTAATAAAACTCTATCGCTTTGCTCACTCTCCTTTGTCCACGAGATTCATTCTTCAACTCCCTGAGACAAGAAGCCTGGCATTTCTGTAAGTCTCACCCAGTCTGACCGGGCAAATTACTTAAAGTCTCTGTGCCTGAGTTCCCTAATCTGTAAACCAGTGAAATAATAGGACTTACCTGAGATGGAGGAATGGAGAGTTCGTGCAGAACACTCAGAAACATAACCGGTCCTAATAAACAATCAGTGGTGGCTACCATCGTTCTTGGAGTCCATTCAGTTTATCAGGATGCTGACTCGACATTAAACTCCCTTTCATCTTTGGTTTCATGGTCCAGGAATCCACATCTCCTCAAATCCTGCTGTGCCCGGCTAAGGGAAAGTTGTGAAACAAAACAGAAAAATAAAGAACGTTACAAGTACCCTCCACCAAGGTCAGCATTGTCTCATTATTAAACATACCAGCCCCTGACTCTAATATTTCCCAACCAGAAAGTACTCCTGTCTTTCTTTTGCCCAGTTCTACGCTGTATTTATTTGCAGACTTTGCTTAAGACCCATGACATTTTCCAGCATCCCAGGGCCCTCATTGATCTCCCCATCCTGCAATGCCAACTCTCAGAATTTGTTGTATGGGGTCTAGAATTGAATAACACACTCTACTGTCTTTTCTCATCTTTTTTAATTTTATGTGTGTATTTCTGCTACCATTTCATGTATGTATATCTACTCTCTGCATCTGGAAAATAAACTCGGCAAGATCAGAGACACTTCAAACTTGCTTACAGTCCCTACAGCAGGGGTGAAATGCCACATACTTGTAGGTGTTCAGGAAATTGCATTTCTTTGTTCTTTTTTTTTTTTTTCCTAGTTTGAATAGAATCAGAAAAAGCTTGGATCCAGTACTCACCTAACCTCCAATGTCTTCCTATTAGACTGAGTTCACCCCTTTGCAGTTTTGCAGTTCAGGACATGTGACATGTGAGGCCGAGACGTGGATGCTCTGTGAGGAGCCAGTCTGAGATTTTCTGCAAAATCAACAGGGTGATGGTGTTTAACAGCACATTTTCTTTTTGACGCCACTGAAGGGAGTTGCTTCACTTCTGGGCCTGACTTTTGGTATCATTTGAGAACTAACTCACAACAACAGGACATTGGTTTATCCTGGATCTTGAAAATGGTTTTGAATTTCCAGATGCCAGTTCTAGAGGACTGAAACTCTCATCCTGTACACTTCCTGTTTTGGCTCCCGGACAGTAAAAGAGAACAGGATTTTTTTGTTGTGGTTGCATTTATTATTTACAATGTAAGATTTATACAGAATGCACTGCACTTTTCTTAAATAAGGAGAACATAAATCAAGCTCAGGTTTAATAGTGTTATTGACTACCATTCAGTTGTAATAACCAACTCAAGCCATATGGCCACTTGGGGGAAAGAAAATGTGTGTGTGTGTGTGTGTGTGTGTGTGTGTGTGTGTCTGTGCATGCACACATGCCTGGGGTTGGGGACCAGGGTGTATAGCAAAACTCAGAACTCAGCACATCTAGTTAGCAAGTTCAGGTTGTAGGGTTATGGATTCAAATGTATCAAGTTTCTCAAGTCTGTGCCCCAGTGCCAGCACTGAGCTGATGTTATTCTTAAATAAAATGAAGCAGTACAAGCCAGAAGCAAAATGTAACAGATTTGCCAGCTGTGAGCATACTGTTTACAGATTGAATTTGGGACCAAAACCATTACATAGTATAATTTATGACAACTCAAGAAAATATGTTTTGACAAACAAAGGTCTTATTAAAAAAATAAGCAGGTGCAGAGATCTCTCTTCTCAGTAGGATGCAAACATTCTACAATGCTTTCTCCCCTCTCCCAACCAGCTCAGTTTAGATTTGGTCAGAGTAGAGAATGATTTTCTTTACTGGGAATAAGCAGGACTTAGACATATAGAAGAGATATATATCTTTATAAAGAGATGATAGGTAGATAGATAGGTCTTTATATGTATATATGTTTATATACATATATATAATCTTTATGGAAATAATTGCTTATAATTATAATTTCTATATATATATATATTTTTCTTCTATCTTTCTGGGAACCACAGCCTCATTTTAAATGCTGCCAGGGAAAATGATAAGAATTAAAAGCTTGAAAAAAAAAGAATTAAAAGCTTGATTATTTCCCATTGTCCTTGACTGTGAATTTTTTGTCAGTTTGGATAAATAGAATATATTTAGGCAGCTGAGCTGTACATGTTACTAAGTATTTTTTTTAAAGAAGCTGTAAATTGTATTTGCAATAATCTTGAACTTAGGGGTGAGGCTATATAATAAAACTGGAAATGGGTCCTAGAGCAATTATATGAATGACTCTGATAGCTTTCATCAATTATTTCGGTAGTTCATATATTGGTGGACATGTATCCAGTATATTAAAACTAGTTCTAGAGTGAAAATGTTGCTTTAGGAAATTGAACACAATCTTATTTATTAGCTACTATGACATTGCTACTGAGGGAAGCACAAGGAACACAAAAATATATAAGATGCCACCTTTCTCTAAGTGATTCAGTGTCTGTCTATTGGGTTATTTGTGTAAGTCGTCCATTCCATATTTCATACACAAATCTTCGGTGACTTACTATGGGGTGTTGCCCTGATAAGCTCATCATAAGTTGACACTATTACAAGTTGAAAGTATATCTAATACAGCTAACCTCCCAAATATCACAGCTTAGCCAAGGCAAGGCTACCCTAAACAAGCTCTGAGCACTTACATTAACCTGTCATTGGGCAAAATCACCTAACACAAAACCCGTTTTATAATAAAGCATTGACTCTCTCATGCAATGTATTGACTACTGCACTGAAAGTGAAGAACAGGATGGTGTTGGGTACAGATGGTTGTCAGTGTACCAACTATTTACCCTCATGCTCCTGGCTGACTGGGAGCTGCAGCCACACCCCCGCACAGCATCACAGGAGACGATCCCATTGCATATCACTAGCCCAGGCAAAAAGCCACATCCAACATTCAAAGTATGATTTCTACTGAATGTAAAACTTTTGCACCATAGTGAAGTTGAAAAATCGTAAATTGAACAGTTGTTAAGTCAGGGACCATCCGACTTACAGTCGGATACTGACCATACCCAAGAGTAAATCTTTAGAGAAGTCACAGAAGCATGTGATTTTAAGAGAATAGCCATCTTGATTTTTCAGTGACAAGGATTAAGGAGAAGAGGGAAAATTTTATGTACTGCTGCACATAAAATTAAAGACATTCCTTTCTTCTATTCCCTCCTACACAGAGGTGAAACATCTTGAAAAGAAGAAAATGTATTTTTTGAGATTTTATTTATTTATCAGAGAGAGAGAGAGAACACGAGCACAAGCAAGGGAGCGGCAGGCAGAGGAAGAAGCAGGCTCCCCACTGAGCAGGGAGCCTGATGTGGACTCAATCCCAAGACCCTGGGATCATGACCTGAGCTGAAGGCAGATGCTTAACTGACTGAGCCAAGCATCTCAGAAAAAATGTTTATTGCCATCTTCATTATATGAGTTACTTGAATATGTCTTTAATAAGCAAAGCCCCAGCTACAGTTAAGAAATGACTTAGAACCGTTTGTTATGTTTGAATAGGATCAATGTCTTCCATGTTGCCTAGACACATGTCAGACAACTGAAATTCTATATACATTTCCCAAAGACATTTTAATTCATAATCTCCCACTGTCTTTACTCTTCTGTAGAAGACCTATTAGTTGTAGAGTTCCTTCAAGAGTTGAAGAAACAGAAAACACAGTATT
The DNA here is from genome assembly GCA_028533885.1 of Nasua narica. Classification (NCBI taxonomy): domain Eukaryota; kingdom Metazoa; phylum Chordata; class Mammalia; order Carnivora; family Procyonidae; genus Nasua; species Nasua narica. The sequence goes on from CM052808.1 coordinate 61,320,570, forward strand.
GGAGGACGTCTTTTTACCTTACTTCAATCAAGTAATGCAGTCTACAGATATTGAAAATTCCAAAAATTAAAACAAACATAATACTTTAAAGTTAAAAAAACTACCACTTAAAAGTAAAAATTAGGGTAGACACATTTTCTTTCTTTTTTTTAGAATGTTTTTTTTTTAATTAATATATAATGTATTATTTGTTTCAGGGGTACAGGTCTGTGATTCACCAGTCTTACACAATTCACAGCACTCACCATAGCATATACTCTCCCCAGTGTCCATCACCCCACCACCCCATCCCTCCTACCCCCCTCCATTCCAGAAACCCTCAGTTTGTTTCCTGAGATTAAGAGTCTCTTGTGGTTTGTGTCCCTCTCTGGTTTCATCTTGTATCATTTTTCCCTCCCTTCCCCTATGATCCTCTGTCTTGTTTCTCAAATTCCTCAAATCAGTGAGAATTGTCCCTCTCTGATTGACTTATTTAGCTTAGCAAAATACCCTCTAGTTCCATGCACATCATTGCAAATGGCAAGATTCCATTTCTTTTGAGGGCTGCATAATATTCCATTGTGTATATATACCACATCTTCTTTATACATTCATCTGCCAATGGACATCTAGGCTTCTTCCATGGTTTGGCTATTGTGGACATTGCTGCTATGAACATTGGGGTGCATGTGCCTCTTTGGATCACTACATTTGTATCTTTCAGGTAAATACCCAGTAGTGCAATTACTGAGTTTTAGAGTAGCTCTATTTTCAACTTTTTGAGGAAACTCCATACAGTTTTCCAGAGTGGCTGCACCAGCTTGCATTCCCACCAACAGTGTAGGAGGGTTCCCCTTTCTCTGCATCCTTGCCAACATCTATCATTTCCTGACTTGTTAATTTTAGCCATTCTGACTGGTGTGAGGTGGTATCTCACTGTGGTTTTGATTTGTATTTCCCTGATGCCAAGTGATGTTGAGCACTTTTGCATGTGTCTGTTGGCCATTTGGATGTCTTCTTTGCAGAAATGTCCATTCATGTCTTCTGCCCATTTTTTGATTGGATTATTTGTTCTGTGGGTATTGAGTACGATAAGTTCTTCATAGATTTTGGATACTAGCCCTTTATCTGATAAATACTTTGCAAATATCTTCTCCCATTCTGTTGGTTATCTTTTGGTTTTGTTGACTGTTTCCTTTGCTGTGCAGAAGATTTTTATCTTGATGAAGTCCCAATAGTTCATTTTTGCCCTTGTTTTCCTTGCCTTTGGCAATGTTTCTAGGAAGAAGTTGCTGTGGCTGAGGTCGAAGAGGTTGCTGCCTATGTTCTCCTCAAGGATTTTGATGTATTCCTGTTTCACATTTAGGTCTTTCATCCATTTTGAGTGTATTTTTATGTATGGCATAAGGAAATGGGCGCAGACACATTTTCTGAAGAGTTATTTGATTCCTCACAGAAAATTTCAAAGACTGGCATCGTAGTGAACTAATTATAAATAATGTGAAGAGCAACAAAATGCCCACCCTTCTTACCAGTGAAAAAGTGTCACAAGATTTCAAAGATTCAGATTAAAGCACTATTACAAGGCAAATGTATATTTCACCTATAATTAATATTTTAGTTGACATTAACTAATTAATTTCTAATTAATTAAGAAAACAGTTGTGTCTATCTGATGTAGTATGATGCAGGCTTTGAAAGGAGAAGTGGTCCATGGCCTACACAATAAGCTTGAAACATTTTGCTCATATACATCATTTTGTGGATATAACTTCCTGCATATTATAAGTATTAATGCTTTGAAGTAATTGTATCACTTCTTTAAATGTATTCAGGAGGATATAAATAGCATAGTAATTTGACACTTACCATCAAGAATTTTAAATACATTCGTGAACAATTTTATATATTTTTTGTACACTTCAAAATCCTATTTTCAATTTACTTCTTCCACAAAATGCCATTCTAATATGTTTATATTTGAAGGTGTTATTGGGCACCTATAATATCAAATTTCTTTGCAAGAACAACTACATATATATTTTTCCTGTGATCTTAAGGCTCTATGATGTTATAAAAAATACATTTAGATTGAGTTTTATTATAATTATTGTTATATAATTATTCAAATCAAATAAATGCAAAATACTTTTTAACCTAAAAATAAAATTGAAAATGCTTTTCTTAATGATATGGGTGAAAGTGGAGATTATGGCCTCTTGAATAGAGGGGATTTTAAATTGTCCTTTTATTTGGTGAGAAGGAAGGGAAGGGCGAATGGGGGGAAATCGGAGGGGGTGTTGAACCAGGAGAGACTGTAGACTCAGAGCAACAAACTGAGGGTTTTGGAGGGGAGGGGTTGGGGTGGTGGGTGAGCCTGGTGGTGGGTATCGAGAGGGGCACGTACTGCATGGAGCCCTGGGTGTGGTGCATGAACAATCAATCTTGTAACACTGAAAAATTAAAATAAACAAATTTGGGGAGAAAAAATAAATAAATAAATAAATAAATTGTCCTTTTATTTGGTGCTTTTTAAAATTTTACTTATTTATTTGAGACAGGGAGTGGGTGTATGTGCTAGCATGGGCAGGGGAGGGGCAGAGGAAGAGAGAGAACAAGAAGCAGGCTCCCTGCTGAGCAGGTTGGCCAACACAGGGCTCCATCCCATGGTCCTGGGATCATGACTTGAGCGAAAGGCAGCCACTTAACCAAGTGAGACACCCATGTTCCCCTGGTGCTTTTTTTTTTTTAAGCATCTTTGGGGAATGGACCATAGTAATATTCTGGACAGGTAAGATGAAAGGGGAAAAATAAGATGGAATGTGGAGAGGAATTGACATCCCAATTGTGATATTCTGGGTAAATCATGTGGAAACTGAAATTCTGGAAATTGATTCACTTAATATTATTCATGCTAGGGTACCTAGGAGTACCTCAGTTTGAAATGCTGCTGTAGGGTACAATGTAGGAAAGCATTCCAGAGATTTTTTGCTGGAAGTGGTTAATATCAATTGAAGAGTATGTTAAATACAGAAAGATCAAGAAAGGAGAGTGACGCTAAAGAGGAGGAAAGTCCACCAATGAAGAACTCAACAATATCACATTTTTACCATATTTGACCCCAATTGCCACAACTTCTCTGCATGTTTATCAAAGATGTTATTGATATATTTGAGAGAGAAAGTGAGCAAGAGAGAGAGAGAGCACAGGCAGAGAGGGACGGAGAGGGAGAAGCAGATTTGATGAGCAGGGAGCTCAATGTGGGATGCAACCCCAGGACCCTGGGGTCATGACCTAAGCTGAAGGTAGTCACTTAATCAACTGAGCCACCCAGGCACCCCTCCATTTTGTACTCTGAAGTAGAAAACAAATGAGTTTCTTGCAGTCCTTGAGAAGAGATTAAATGAAATAAACCCAAATATGAAAGGGGAGACATAAAATAAGTGAAAATTCACCTCTTAGGGACATACTCTGGGAAGTCTTATTTAGAGAATCATTTATTAGATTTAATGTTTGCTATCTAGCCTTATTTTTTCTTCAGCTAAAGGAATACCAGAGGGCTTCAAGTGAATCATCATTTATCTTATGTCTTGTCACAACTAGACTTAATTATCTTTCTGTCAATTATTTTAAAACCACTTTGCCCTCCAGCCTTGAATGTAAGTTGTGTTGGCATGGTTACCCAACACATTATTCCAAGTGTATTGATCCTATAACTCTTTAAACAATAAATTCCTTTTCTAATACCAGTCCAATCAAGGTTCAAAATTATAGACCATGATATCAGTTTCTGGGTATAGAAATTCATTACCATGATGAGTTTTTTGAAACTAATGGCTAATTTCCCTAAATGGCTGTTAAAGATTCAACAGAAAATATTAAAGAGGGAACACACAGGAGGTACCAAGTCTTATAGACAGCTGAATTAATAATAGACCAAAGGATGTCTTTTATAAACATATCAACTGTCAAAACCAGCATCCCCCAAAAGCCTGGGGCTCAATTCTAAAGTAAATATTCTTTCAAGCTAGGAGTGCTAGATTTGTACATGCTCGATTCTACCCTTGCCCTAAATTTGCCCTCATGGTCAGGACTTTCTCTTTTTTGAAAAAAAAAAAAACAAAAACAAAAAAACAGGTCTTAGAAGTATATTTTCTAGAAGAGGTATGGAAGGGTGGGAGATAGAAATTTTTCCAGGATGGGATATAAAATTAAGCAAAATATAAAGAAAAGAAATGATCCTTTTAACCTTTTCAAGCAACATTGCACAGGTAAAGAACCTGGGTTGAGAACAAATGTCCTAGCTCAACAGCTGTGCCACTGGAGTCCTGTCTCGTGCTTTCTCTGCATCTCAGTTATTTTACATAGAGCACTGGTTTTCATTTGGGAATGGTTTGGCCCCACAAGGGACACTGGCAATGTTTGGAGACATTCTTGGTTTTCACAACTTTGGAGAGAAATTACTGCTGGCATCCAGAGGATGGAGACTAGGGATGTTGCTAAACATCCTACAATGAACACGACAGTCTCTCCAACCAAGAATTATCTAGTCCAACATTTCTATTGTACTAAGACGGAGAAATCCTGATATGGACGATGGAGAGATTCAACCAGCCCTGCTTGTGTTGAGGATTTGTTAGAAGATAAAAGGGAAAAGGACGTCAACATTTTAGGAATCCATAAAATTATATAATTGATGGTGTTATTATCATATTATTTATTCCCATTCCCCCTTAGAATTCCTTCCTCCTGACAAAGAGTGCACTGCCTTCATATTTCACCCATTTGGGGATGACTCAGCCTCTTCCATCCAGCTCCCTTCTCAGGTCCTTCTCTTTAGAGCCTGGCTCTCCTTTCCTAGTTTCTGTGCTTCATCAAAATATACTTATTAAATGTTCTAGCTTCTCTGGATATTTTTAGATAATTAAGTTTTCTGAGAAATTTCTTTGAATTGATGGCTCAAAATATAATTGTTATTAATAGTTTAATATGTATCCAAATGGAATAAAATTTTTTAGACATGAAGAGAGTCTAGATTTCATTTTTTGCAGTGATTTTTCTAAAGGTAGGTGGTAGAATCCTAGAGTCCCGGGGAAGCATCACAATAGAAACAATGAAGGGGGCAAGAGAAAAAGTAGAATAGGCTTCTTCCTATGTCCTCTGCCCTCTTTCTCATTAAAATGACTCAACTTTTCCTTATTTGACATATTGTAGCCTTTTGCAAGCTTTAATTTAACAAAAGAGTTCTACTAATAAGTAAATATCCTAGAAAGCCTCTAATCTTATTTGTTTCCTTTTTATCAAGAAGCAACCTGAGGCTCTAGGAGTCTTAGAGACAGATACTAAGAGGTGAGAAATACATCACAGAACCAAGTTTTCTGAATCCCAGTCCAATGACCTTTCCAATCTGCCATGTTGGCTCATAGATAATGATTGCATTTGAACATGAGGCTTTCATGGCCTCATGCAAAAGAATGCGTCATGTGAGATTTGGGGGGTGAGAAGTGAGAGAGGCATTTTTGAGCAGTCTTTTAGTACCTTCAAAACCCAGCCTCTCCTGACTCTGCCAATAGTCTGGATTAGGAAGTCAAGTTACCTTCACACAGAATAAATTAACTCCCTGCTTCTTCCTTCTTCTTTCCTGATCATTCTCTTTTGTGACAAAGGAATGGACACAGTAAGACCTCCCATGTTTGTCTGCATCATGTGTCCCCAAACCAGCCCACTCATAAAAATCACTTGGGCAACCTTGTTGTAGGGTTACCAGGGTCTATGCCTCACAAACAAAGTCAGAATCCCCAGGGTGGGGCCCAGAAATCTGTATTTAGGCTTGGCAATCACTACAACCACATACCATCAACTAGTTAAAATGGAAGTTTTTAAATTGGGAGAAGTAAATAGCTGATTTGACCAGTCTTTTATTGATATTGTCATTGAATCCATTAGTTGTTCTCGTATATAGTATGTATTGACTGTACTAAATAAAGGACGTATCTTATCCTGCAGAAATGTCCATGAAGCTGCCAGTGTGTCCTTCTCCACAGCTGGTTCAGTCCCAGATGGAGGCTCAGGGCCATTCTGACCAGGGCACATGCCACGCCTCCTTTTGGCATGCCTCCCATGGAAGTTAAAACCTATAACCACAAATTTTGAGCATCCATATGGCACTTTATATCTGCACAATGTTTTATATTCATTTTTATCGGTCATTTCTGAGAACAACTCTCTAAGGTATTTTCATGTCATCACCTTAGATGACAGATGAAGGAACAGAACCACATGGAAGGTCTGGGTCACAGAGCAGGGACAAGATTCATTCTGTCTTCAGGCTTTAGCTGCTTCTACCTAATCCGCTCTGCATTGCTTGGCTGGGTAGCCTCTATCTGCCTGTCAAAACCCATTCTCCTCTGTCTGGGGTTGCTCATCTACATCAATGTATTCCTTACCTATTTTACATTTGAATTTGGCTATTGCAGAAAGATGCAGAGAATTCCAAGGGATGGAGAAAATGATGGTTGAAGCATTTATTCTCCCAGTTCCCTTTCTAGGGGTACATAAGAACAGCTGCAACCCCAGACCAGAAGTCACTTCTTTCAAGGTCATGACTTTCTCCCTGGGATTGTAGTAATGGCTTTCTCCCTTTACTCCTTCAGGCTTAAAGGTAGTAATGACTCCTCCTCCTGCCCCTTTACTACTCCCTGGGTGTCGCATTATTCATTTTGCTTTCTTCAACTCTATCTGTACATCTGTAAATACTTCCTTGTTAAACATTCCTCAGACTTCTCTGAGTATGCCACCTATTTCTTCCTGGGGCCCTACTGACTTAATAAATGTCCACCTAAGGCTGCCATATATTTCCAAGTATAACTTGTTTTAAGCAAATCTGATATATAAAAAATTTATACTTATCAAATCATAAAAGTTTTAAGGCAAAATCAATGCATCCATTTTAGAATTTCATGAAAGCTCTGCTGGTTTCACCCAAAGCTCATATGCGTGAGCGAGCACGTGCGCACACACACACACACACACACACTTTTACTTAACAGTGGTTTCACAGACACCCTGAAGACCATCTGAAGAAGGTCCCAGCCTATGGACACAAACTTTAGAGATGGTCTTGCATTTGACATCCTCATTTTATGAGGAATCAGAAGCACCTGTCCTAGGTGAAATAGATAACTACTAGCAGAAATTGAACTAGAAATCAGAACTGCCCCTGGATTTCCAGTCTAAATTTTTCCACTACAATGAACATAAATGTTAAATTGAGATACATTACTTAAAAAAAAAATCACCAAGGGATTTACATGAGTAGCATACTTCTCAGATATGTTTATATTTTAAAAAGTTATTTTTAGTGGAACAATCTAACAAATTCATAAAAGAAAGGACACTTGACACTTGTAGGCCTTCACTTTCATAAGAAATAGATCAGGGCTTGGAAGGAAGAACATAAAAACACGGGAAGTTGGCGTTTTATTTTCTGGGTTATTTGGTGATCAGCAAAAACTCAACTGTGACTTTTATCTTTTTGATAAGTTCAGGATTGCCCAAGAGCAAAGCACATTTATTTACCCAGAAATGTGTGGGTAAAGCTGCCCTTTTCTGAGAGCAGAGACAGAGGAATAGTAGCAGTGAACTCCTATCTCCAAAATCCAGTGGCAGCTTTGTGGTGATTTATAACAGAGAGGTGTCCAAACTGAGAATTGGGGGGTTTCTTCCTCTTTGTCTTTCCTAAGGCACTCACACCCTAGTGAGCAATTCCCAAAAGCAGAAACACAATGACCTAGTGTTCTTCCATTCTCCCTCCTCCCATCGCCCAGTATTCCAATACCTTCTCTTTCCTGTTCAACAGAGAATCACATTCTCAATTAGCCTCACCTATGCAGGCACCGCCTCCAAGTTTCCTTATTTCCAAACAAAACTCTGAGTCCTTAGGCATCCTTCTGATTAAAGAGATTCATACTAACAGAGAGTGATGTTCATTCATTCTCAGGGGTCATCTGTATTTTCAAGGAAGAGCTTGCTAACCAAACTGGATACCTCAATTAGAGGCAGTGTGGAAAAGATTTTCAAGCAAGGAGATTTGCAGACTATTGGTCATTTTGAGCCTCTCTTTACTCCTCTTCAACTTTGTCACCAGTAACAAATACAAAAATAGTTTTATAAGACAAAGAGAATTCAGTTCCCTCCTTAACATAGTTTTACTATAAAGTTGTGTGCATCGAGATCCATGAAAGAAGGTATTTCTTGGGAGAAGGTGATTGGTACTGAAACTATCCTTTAATAAAGCTAGGGGAGTATTTCACAAATGAGACTATATTTCTTACTAGTAAAATTTTCTTTCATACTAATTATGTACCATGATTTTCTTCTTTTTTTTTTTTTTTGGTAAAGATTTTTATTTATTTGACAGAGAGAGACACAGTGAGAGAGGGAGCACAAGCAGGGGAGTGGGAGAGGGAGAAGCAGGCTTCCCGCTGAGCAGGGAGCCCAATGCAGGGATAGATCCCAGGAGCCTGGGATCACGACCTAAGCCAAAGGCAGACATTTAAAGACTGAGCCACCCAGGCACCCCTGATTTGCTCTTTTTATTTAAAATACAAACAAACAAAAAATACCTTCAAAGTTCAAATACTTTAACTGATACAATGAGAGCGAGTGATAGATTCATAAACATCAGGACTGCAAGAGATAGAATCTAAACCAGGGGTTTTCAACCTCAACACTATTGACATTTGGAGCTGGATAATTTAGTATTGTGGGAAGATGTCTCATGCACCGTATGATGTTTAGCAGCATCTCTAGGCTTTACCCAGGAGATGCTAGTAAGCCCTCTTGCTCAATGATAGACCCCAACAGTTACTTCTTATTGCACTTTCTTGAGGCACTGACAATGACTGGAACATTCCAACTACCAGACCAGAAGAACTCTGATAGCAATGGAATACTCAGACATCCCCTCCCCCGTCCATGATCTTGGGCTGAACACATATCAATACCCACACCCATGATCATGTATTTCCTGCCTCCTCTCTTCAACCTCTCTCTATACAACTTTAGTTTTCCATCTTATAGGCAGAGAGAGTGGTTGTTATGGTTTAAGCCTACCACCTACCCCCAGCTGCCAACACCCAAAATAAATTTCTCCCTTTCTCTTTTCCAAACCCTCATCTCTTGAATCACTGGCTTCTCTTGCAACAAGTTTATCCAAGTTTGTTTGGCAACAGTGGTAGCAAACCCAGCCAGGAGCCATGCTCTGGATTAGTTCAGCCCCCTCAGGATTCCCCAGGATGGAGCAGTTGGCCACAAAAGTGCCAGGGCTCACCTGTTTGTTTCCTGAGTTAGCAGCTATCATAGATCATCTGGTAACATCACCGTCACTCTCACTTGTGACAACCAAATTTGGCCGCAGACATTGCCAACAGTCTCCTAAGAGCAAAACTGCCCCAAGTTGAGAATGACTGATACTGATACAGTCCAGCCTTCTCATCTGAAAATAAGCTATCTAAAACCCAGAAAGAGGAGACATCACCACACTTAAATGTCTAGTTAGAAACAGTCAGGAGTATAATGTAGTTTATCCCAATTCTCAGTCAAGTATTTATTCGAGTCCGTATTTCATTCATTATGTCCTTGAGAATGATTTTGCTCCAATATATTCTCTCTGGCTTCAGCATACTTTATATTTATAGCACAAGAATTGAGAATTTAAAAATGCTCTTGATTTCTAAATTTTGAAGGAAGATAAGCATTGTCTTATATTTGCCACATAAGGGTGCTAGTTGGGGGACAACACAACGAATAGAATACATACACACATACACACACACACACACTCTCTCTCTCTCTCTCTCTCTGATTTGGCTCATGTGATTATGGAACTTTTCAAGTTTCACACTGTTGTCTACAAAATAGAGACCCAGGAGAGTGGGTGGTATATTAAGAAGACCTGAGAGCCAGAGAGCCCATGGTATAGATTCTAGTCTGAGTTTGAAGGCTCAAGAACCAGCAGCACCAAGAGCAAGAGAAAACGAATGTCCTAGCTCAACTCATCAAGCAAAGAGCCAATCCTTCCTCCACCTTTGTGTTCCACTCACACTCTCAGGGGATTAGATGATGTCCACCCACCCTGGAGAGGGCAATTTGCTTTATTCAGCCTACTGATTGATTCAAATGCTAATTTCACCTAAGAACAGCCTGTAGGACACACCCAGAAATAACAGTGAATCATCTGGACACCCTGTGTCCCAGTGAGTTTGACAGGTAAAATTAAGGCTCCCAATAAGTAAATCCAATAAGCAAAAAAAGGGAAGAAAATAGTGTAAATACCTTCAGCTACTTGTAACCCATCTCATTTCTAGATCCTCATGCCACCTATTAAGTAGTAACTGTTCTATAAGAGCTTTACTTTCCTCCTGACCATTTCAAATTCCCACACCCAAATCAAAATTCCCCCATCAATCCCCAAGACATTTCCCTGAAAGAGTAGCAACCGATCTTTTCCCTATTAAATTCCCCCAAACCAAAATGGCTTATCTAAATAAGAAAGAAGCTGGTATCAAATCCAGAATACACCTTATGGAAGCTACTTTTCATGTGGTTTTCATTTTAATCTTCGATAACCCACCCAGAATGTTCACAGGTTGTTCCATTTTTACCATCCAGTGCTTCACAGTATTACCCGACGGGTGCTAGTGAAATTCATGTATCATGATCCTAAGGTGCTCTTGACATTTAATAAGACCAAATTTCCTCATTTGATAATACAAAGGCATTGGTTCAAGAAAATGCCAATCGACCATGCACTATTGCCTATAACCAAGAGGACATGCTCTACCATCATGAGCAGAAATTGGGGAGAAAGACAATGACTGAGTAGTAGCCGCTTTTAAGCAGCACTGAATGTGCAAAACAGGACAAAGGCTACGTGTAAAGACAATCCAGTTTATCATGTCCTTACATTCTCTGATTCTTCAGCATGCAAAGAAGGGCTAAACAGATTAGTGACAATCAGAAAACAGCAGACTGGTCTTCAAAGAGCTGCCAATTTAGTGGAAGAAAATAGGCCAAAATCCTTGGAAAGCAAGGAATTCATTCAGCAGGGACCCAATAAGAGTCAATGACCATACCTTGATTGCTATTAGGAGCATGAAAGTGAGGCAAGTCAGGTAGGATTAAATAAGAAAAATTCCGGGGCGCCTGGGTGGCTCAGTTGTTAAGCAACTGCCTTCAGCTCAGGTCATGATCCTGGAGTCCCTGGATCGAGTCCCACATCGGGCTCCCTCCTCGGCGGGGAGTCTGCTTCTCCATCTGACCTCTTCCTCTCTCTCATTCTCATTCTCTCTCTCTCTCTCTCTCAAATAAATAAATAAATAAATAAATAAATAAAAATCTTTAAAAAAAAAAAAAAGAAAAATTCCTGTAGGAAAAGAATTCAGAACCAGCTTATTCAAGATATGAGAGAATAACCTCATATTTTAATTCTTTTTTAAATAATTCCATTTGAAAGCTGCATATAAATGAAACTGAAACCACCCTGGAACAATGCATTGTCTACTTTTACATTTTTGAAGAAGAATCTTTCTTCTCTACTAAATTGAGCAATTTTTCTTTGTCACTGTAGTTTATATTTCCCACAATATTCCTCTTTATCTCATAATGTGGTGTGAATCTTATAGCACTGAAAGGAAATAGATTTCCTGGAAGTGTGCACTTATTTACTCTAAGTAGATGGCAATCAAAAAGTGCCCAAGGATAAGTCCCTCTGAATTGCTGGGTTCTGATGGGGTTCTTACTTGAAGTCATAAGTCAAAACCTCATATAAAGAAAAAAAAGTATTAAATTCCTTTTTATAAGTGTCTCAAATTTTCTTCTCAAAGATGAACAAATGAGTGGAGTTTCTGCTCTCTGTTCTCCCTTCCCCACTAGCTAAATGAAACCAGCTATCAAATAGATGAGTGAAGTGCAGGCACCATCTGAAATGGGTGATACATAATTTTCTACCGAATGAAAAGAGCTGAGAAAACATGTTTCATTCATTGTGTAAAATTTATAGTGTCTTCTATTCTGTTGAAGTCCCATAAATTTTTTTTTGAAAACTTGCAATATATCTGTAAGAGCAATCTTATGCTCCATCAGCTGAATCAAGATGTATCAATTTTTTTATATACACCGAAGACTCTTGAAGCGTCAGACCCAAGACATATTAAGTGGCCAGATGAGACTGGGAAGAGATAGGAACAAGTTACAGATGGCCTGAGTTAATGTTGTCAACAGAGAATCGAGCTTTTGAGAGCTGGAGTGACAGCTCGGATGTGCTCCTTTGAGATGATTTCTTTGCTCTTGTTTTTAGAAATTCCATTTTCAAGTCAGTTATGGCAACCACTCAAAAGTATTTCTTAAAAGGAGCATATATTGCTTCCTGTCAGTCTAACATTCAGTGGGCCAATGTTTGATGAGCAAGCTATTAGGATATAATCCTGCAATTATGCTATCTGAATTGGTCAAAATTATGCTTTCCCTCTCCTCCCAGCTGGTCTCAAAAAAGGTAAATATGTTGTAAAGGACACATTTGCAGAATCACTGCCACTAGGATTAGGTCTGCATCAGAGCCACATTTAAGTCTTGATTGTGATTCAAAAAGAACCTTCCTCAATTGTTCCTCTTATTTAAAACAGGACCTTTAGGGGAGACCAGGGGAGAGGCCGAGAACAGAATTACAAATAAGAATGGGAAACAAACACATAATAACATCATTCCTTTAAGCTCTAATAAAGAATTCAGAAACTACATTTTATAATTACCAATGCAGACATGAGAATAAGTTCTACTAAAGACATCATTTTAAGCACTGTTTACCTTTCCTTCACCTCTCATTGAAATATAATATTCTCCTGATATTGTTTATTTGAATAGATGACAGTAAACCTCATCTCTAAAGAATTACCTTAGGGTGCCTGGGTGGCTCAGTGGGGTAAGCTTCTGCTTTCGCTCAAGTCATGATCTCAGGGTCCTGGGATCAAGCCCCTTATCAGGCTCTCTGCTCAGCAGAGAGCGTGCTTCCCCCCCCCCCCACCCGCCTCTCTGCCTGCTTGTGATCTCTCTCTCGGTGTCAAATAAATAAAATCTTTAAAAAAAAAAGAATTACTTTTCCACTGTATTTTGTAAACAATCAAAAATTTGGTGGTAACTGAGATGTTTTTGATCCCAGAGTATATGGACTCTGGAAAATCCTTTTCAGCTTCTTGAATAGTCCATTATATTATAGGTTGTTGGAACACGTGACAGTGTGTCTGGACATGGAAGAAAAGCTACATGATATATTGATTTGACATCACAACTCTGAATCCTGGAATGTAGAATTCAATAAATTATCACTTTTTTTTTTTGCTTTATCTGCAAATAAAACGTCTCTACAGCCTAGAGATTAAATGTATGAAAATGGAATTTAGGAAATATCTTAAGTAAGATAGTATATGAATATAAAATGGAAAACAAGATATTTTGAACTGAGGATGAGAAATAAAAATACATAAATATATATATTTTATATACTATATACATATATACATACATAAAGCAATATTCCTCAAGTCAGAGTATATAGACACCTCTTCCAAAGGGAAAAATATAATAGATTTCTATTGTTGGTATAAATTAAATATATACAGGCATGTATATAAAACTAAGTTTATGTTCTTAATTCCTATGCAACTATAAACTTAAAACAAATTTATAAATTAAAAATAGAGCTACAAAACCAACCAAAATCAAACAAATAACAATAATTTAATGTTATGTACAATACTTCTCTGTATCTACTTTACCATTTACAATGTGACTACTGTATTGAATAGGAATTTGTACAGAATCATTTGGGTGTGATCTGTCTATTCTATGTTGCATCATTTGATGACTGAATTTTAAAAATATTTTCCATTAAATTTATTGCAAAACCTTTTTTTATATGGAATTCATTAAATGAATCATTAAATATTATTACACCTACCTCTTTAGTATTTTCTTACTAGCAAGTGATACTAAACTAAATCATTAAAAGTTTCATCATGATCATAAATACAAATGAAAACACAGGCACTAAAATCATATGGCTGTAAACTCTTTTAAGGTAGTTTTCCATGTGATTATGTATATGCTTATATTAAAAGACTGATTATTGACCTAAACATTCAAAATTCAAATATTCTCACGGCCAACTCAAGGATTTCTAAGAATAAGTTAAGGGAAATGTTTATACATGTGTGTGGTTGCTTCCTTTAAGGTTCTACCTAAGTATTCTTGTTATTTTCCTATTCAGATTGTGGCCTTTTTCAGCAGTTGTATTACTGCTGTGGATACTATGCAATCAACTTTTTCTTCCTCTTTCTTTGCTGATCATTAGATCTCAGGTTGGAGTATAGAAGTTTCCTGAGTGGTGGTATTCCTATAAATAGGGGAAAACAAATTTGTATGTTCTTCTACAGGGCTGGCAGTAGAGAAACAAGTAGGCAGCCACCTCCTTGCTAAACTACCTCGAAGAATTTTCTCTAACTTCAGGTAATTAGTTATTGTCTCAATTTCCAAGAGAAAAAGTATTGAGCTTGTCCATTTTGCTTCCCTGGACTCTTGGGGTCCAGAGAGATCATGTATGTGTCCATTGGCAAACTTCCCCCAGAGATCCTCAGTTACACGTGGATAAAGCTCTCCCTAGTATCCAACCACCTTTGGTCCTACGGTTGCTGAAAGGAGGCAGATACTCATCCACCTTTGGATAAGAAAGCTGTGAACCAATGCTTCTGGGGGGAATTCCCTTAACAGTTTAAGGTCCCACTTGTATCCAGTTCCCTACAAGTCCCAGGAGATATTTCCCTCTAAAGAAGCATTAGATCAGAATTGGATGAGAACAGAGGAGAGAAGCATCTTTGGATACCTCTCTCCCTCAACCACTTCCTGAGATCTCACAAATTACACATGGGATGAAATATATACTAGTCACATTAAGCTCAGTCAACTTGATTGCTTATCACTTTCATAACACAATACATAATACAAATCAAAATAATCACTCTTTTGATAACATCAGGTTTTAATTGATAGTCAACAGAAAAAACATTATTTATTCTTTTTCTAACTTCTTTAAGTTAGAAAATTTATTTAATATACTTTATGATTCAAAGAAAAACAACAAAAGCATTTATTCCAATGCTTTTTCTATATCTTACTCTAGTTATTTGTCTAAGTAATGTCATTGGAACCTAAAAATCTTTTTTTTTTATTGGTTGGTTGATTCTTTTTTTTTTTTTTAAGATTTTATTTATTTATTTGAGAGACAGAGAAAGTGAGAGCATGAAAGGAGAGAAGGCCAGAGGCAGAAGCAGACTCCCCGTGGAGCTGGGAGCCCGATGTGGGACTCGATCCCGGAACTCAAGGATCATGACCTGAGCCGGAGGCAGTTGCTCAACCAACTGAGCCACCCAGGCACCCTGGTTGGTTGATTCTATAGTTTAATTTTATTTTCCCCCTAATTGCTTTATAAAAATATTATTCTTATAGTATATATCTTGTAATTTGAGATCTACTTTGTTTTGTTTCAAAGCCTTAACCAGTAATAAACTATTAATGTGTTAATACATTAATATTAATATATTATAGAATGTATTAATGAGAATGGTCTATAATTCATGAGTGATCTGAGTGCTTGGTCTATAGACTCTCTAATCTTTTAAAATATGGATTTGTAATATAAATAAATTATATAATTGGCAGAAAATAATGTTTCCACTGATTCTTATAAAAAAATATATTTAAACCCACCATTTCTACTGGAAATGGTATATTCTATGAACCTGGCATTAATTACCCAATATTTTTAGCTATGATGACCCACCTGAGCTAAACTAGAAATAGAACGTTTTTATCAGGTGAATATAATCAAAACACTGACCTAAAATAAAAATATGAAAAGACAATATTTTTTCAAGTTCTGGAAATCCAAGTGAATGATCATATTAAACTTGAAACTGAAATTTAGCACGGTCTTCGATGAGATATACAACATATAAGAATTGCTTATTTTTGTATTACTCGGCTTTTTATCTAGTATTCAGGATACTTATCACCAATATCATTAAGCATTTATCACATCTTGAACATTGTATAATGTGATAGCGCACAAAAGAACTATGGGCCTTTGTATTAGGGTATGCTAAACTGACAAATATATATCAATCCCCCAGTGTAAATGTTCAAATACTATTAACACTTATTATCTGTTCGCCTACATTATAGAGCATCTCAGGATGGCAGGGTGTTATGCTCCATGCAGTCTCTCAGGGAACCAGGCTAGTAGCAACTGTACCACATTTAACACTGGTTATGACCATCTGGGCACACAGAAAGGGGGAAAGATCATGGTGAAGCTCTCATGGAAATTATTATGGCTTAGGCCTGAAAGAGGCATATTAAACTTCTACTCCATTGGCAAGAACTTTGTTTCAAAGTCACACTTAACTACAAGGGCTGTTGAGAATTTAGTCTCAGTATCTAGGGAGAAAAAGAAAATGGATTTTGGTGGTTAGCTAGGAGACTTTGCCACAGAATGTAAGTCATGACCATAAGGAATTTACAATCCACGGGAGACAGAATACAGAAACAAAGGAACATATGTTGAGGAATAATTTAACATTAGAGATAATAAATACTATAGGCATCCAAAGGAAGGAAAAAATCATCAAAATTAAAACTTAATAGAAAAAATATATGTAATCTAAAGGAAGTTAGATGAGCAGACTCAAGGAAGATATTACACATTCATGGGAACTGAGTAGTGTTTTTATTCATGCTGGGGAGGTATAGCAGTAAAGTAGAACTTTAAAGACAAATGGTCCTGAGTGCAAATGCCAAGTCTTTCTAGCTGTGTGATCTTGGGCAGGTCAATTAACCACTCTGATTCTAGCAAGTTTGGGTAAAACTTCATTACCTTCTTTAACTTTTATATCAACCTATATTTAGCTTATGGTTTCGGGATAAAAACAGGAATTTTCTTTAATCAGAAAGACAGGGATTTTAAAATTTTCTCTTTAATAAGATTTAATAAGAATTCCAAGAGACACACTGGTCAGTTTAGAAAATATTGAGAATATGTGATGCTCATTTATTATCACTGTTTTCAGAAAAAAAAAGTTTGTAGAGCAATCAGAATAGAAATATTGAAATCAGACAAATTGAGTTTGAATCTCGACTCTACCACTTGCTAGCCAATTACCTTCTAAGCCTACTAAATACTGATAATTCCCACCTTACAAAGTGGTCCATATGTTTTCATTTCATTTTTCCTTGGCCATTTCTGTTTATTGTTTTCCAGTACTTTGCCCTTAACCTATAAATGTTATACCTTCTCAGAAACCAGTTGTGGACCTTTCTATTTCTCTCTTATATACGGCCCCAGATGAATTCATTCTTTTAGGCATTGTGAAATGCTAATTCTGTGCATATCTTCATCTCAGCCTGATATCTGAAATGCATATTCATAAGCAACCATCCATTATTACTTCACTGAAAGAGTTCAGAGGCAAGTCAAACTTGACATGAGTTTTTGAAACGGGATTCTCAATTTCTACCTCATCCACCCCTATTACACGCATAAACACACACATGCACACACATACGTTCCTCCTCAGTCTTCTTCATCAGACCACATGACAGCAACAGCATCTGACTAATTACTTAAGGAAACCCTTCAAGTTGTTCTTCTGATTTCCTCACTTCACCCTTTTACATATAATCAATCTATCACCAAAATATATCTTAAGCCTGGCTGGTTCTCTCCATCTTTATAGCCATCACCCTAGACCTAGCCACCATCAACATATCTTTTTCTGATCTATGAAAGTAATTTTATTCTTTAAGTTCCTTCCTTTATTCTTTATTTTCCTTCCTTTATTCTTATCCACTCTGTATCCATTCTCCACAGCTGCCAAAGTGAATTTTATATACAAGAAAGGAATCATATTACTCCCTTGCTTAAAACCCTTCAATAGTTTTCCATTATTCTGGCAAAACAACTCAAACTCCATAGCTCACAAAGTCCTAAAATAAACTGACTTCTTCCTTCTTCAATTTCACATTGTGCCATTCTCTCCTACATTGTACCGATTGTGGTTTTCTCTCCATTCTCTTAGAAACCAAGATCATTCCTGTCCGGGTTTTTGAAGCTTTTTCCTTGGCTGGATCCTTCATTTCCTTCAGGTCATAGTTCAGATATTATCTCCTCATAATATCGCTTCTGATCTCTAATCCGAAGTAGATAACTGTATATTAGAGTTATAATATATATATATTACATATATGTAATATATATATATTACATATATATAATGTATATATATATACATTATATATATGTAATATATATATATCTACACTTGTCACAATTTGTAATTATACATCCACATATTCATTTACTTTGTCTACTTTATCTATTATAATTTACTTTTTTAATGTTTATTTATTGTAGAGAGAGGGAGGGAGAGCATGCACACATGAGTCAGGGGAAGTAAGAAGGGGAAGGAGGGCGAGAATCTCAAGCAGACTCCATGAGCACAGAGCCAGACCCAGGGCCTAATCCCATGACCCCAAGACCATGACCAGAGCTGAAATCAGGAGTCAGATGCTTAACCACCCAAGCACCCTTATTATATAATTTCATTTTATTTATATATATATACTCAGTGCTTGCAATTGCCTAGCATGTCATGAGTTCTCCAAATATATATATTTACTGTATGAATGAATTCAACTAATAGTAGATGTGATTTTCTTGCCCCACTATCCACAGTGCAGTAGAGTAAAATGGAAAGAATCCAAACCTGGATTCTAAATCTACCTTTCACAACTCTCAAGCGAAACTACTTTGAAACATAGTGCATTAATTAAAAATTTGAGGTATTGCAAAGCCAACAGGTTAGGAGACAACAGCCATTTAAAAGATATTTTATTGGGGCACATGGGTGGCTCAGTCCGTTAAGTGACTGCCATTGGTTGAGGTCATGATCCTAAGATCAAGCCCTGGGTCTGGCTCCCTGCTCATTGGGGAGTCTTCTTCTCCCTCTCTCTTTGCCATTCCCCTCTGCTCATGTGCACTCTCTCTCTCTCAAATAAATAAATAAAATCCTTATTACTCATAGTTCCCGAGAGGAGAAGCATGATATGCCAGGAGGAGCTATACTGGGAATCATCAAGGTTGGTAAGGAGGGAGAGGGAGAGGAAAGAGCTGTGGGCAGGATCCTTTATTGTGGCTTTCACAGGAAGAAACTGCTGAGAGGCAGGGTCAGCAGGCTTACAATTGGCTAATTTGAACAATTTCAAGAGGCCCTGGAGAATAGGGGCTGTCCCTAGTTGTCTAGTACCTGGCCCTGGGGCAATTAGGGCCAGTGCATGGTAGCACAGAGTGTAAGAGCCTGATAGAGGTGGTACTTGAGTGTGGGCTCCGGATGGGCTGGTTTGTATCTGAAGGAAACACTCACAGTGAGTTGTTTCCTAGCTCTAGAAATTGTCCATCCCCGGGAGGGACCCTCCAAGGTCAGCAAGGCCCCACATGTCAGACCATTGGTAATACAGAAAATAAAGACATGGTTAATACAACTTCTTTGATGGTAAGCCCCTTGACATCACTGAATCTCAGATCTCAAATCTGAAAAATGGAGGTAATAACGTTCTTTACCTCCAAAAATTGGCAAATAACAGATATGAAAGCACTTTGAAAACACTAAACCTATTTATGAAGATAGTTTGTTCTTTTGTAAAGAACAGCCCATCAAGAAAGCATGACAAGTGCATTTTCTTTCCATACCATTGATGTGTTCGTGGTCACCTTTGCTTGGCTCTACTCCACCCACCTTGTGAAACTAATGATCTCCTTTTGTGAGAAAGGTGAGTAGAGGAGAGGACAGAGGTCATTTTAAAGCTAGGGAGGAGAGACACTAAACAAACCTCATTAGCATCCTTTTTAACATGTGAGCTAAGCAGCAGCCACTGTCATGACCACCAGACATGACATGAGAGGGGTCCAATCTATATATATGTAGATATGTATGTGGTGCTTTTTTGAAAGCGTTCTTTATTCACCATGAAAATTCATTACAAGAAGTCAGTAAAAGATCAAATAAAACAAGTAGAAATGATAGTAAAAGAATTTTCCAATTATTTTAGCCAATAGAATATTTATATTAAAAATAATTTATAGAATTTGATGAAGTTACGAATATTTATGTAAAAATTAAGTGGAGAATGGAAACTCCAATTCATCAGCGTCTCTCATTTCTTCACTCTCCTCATAATGAAGCTCACATTCTGTGGTAATCACTAACTTGAGTGGTTGGTCTCAGGGAAATGAAAAATTTCTCTCAGATGGCTTCTACTTTCTCTACAAAGTAAAGGGGCTTTCATCTTCTGAGAAGGTAGTAAAAGGAAGTGAAGGATTCGATCTTTGAGGGGAGTGGACAGTTTGAAAAGAGCATGACCAGGATGAGGAGAGAATGAAGTGCTAAGCTTGTTGGTTTTATAGAGGATAGAGTCTGCTGTGTTGTGTGTAACTAATATTCTCATACATTCCCAACTTCCTTTTCCCCTCTAAGCCTGTGTGAGTTCAACTCTACCTTGAAGAGCTGAGCTTTGAAGAAATGACACAACACAAGATTAGAACTTCTGAAAAAACAGCACTCTTACTTGAAACCTTCATTATACCTAGATATCCTGTTGTGTTTGGTTGATTCAGTCTCTCCTTCTAAACTACAAGGCGATTGCAAATCTTCCCATCTTCTCAAAATTCTGACCATTGTCTTACTACCACCCACTCAGTAGATGAATTTGTAAAGCAAATAGAAACTCTCAGATAGAAACATGTCCATTTCCTTGAGACCAAGCATGCAAACTTACTTCATCTGCATCCATTCCATTCTCCTATTTTGGATGAGGAGAACTAACTCCTACCCAAGATCCATCTAGTTCCTTCTTAGCAACATACACTAATACTCTTATAATTCAACCTCTTCCTCCCATGTAGTTCCTTTCCACAGTTATTAAATGATCACAATCTGTCCCCTTAAAACACACAAACAGAAAGTAAAGCAAAAGTCTCTCAACCTTTCAATGTCATTTGGTAATGTACTTTCTTTTCACAACCATATTTCTCTATACCCTATGTTTTAATTTCTTATTTCCAATGCACTGTTCATTAATTTTCAATCCGGTTTTCTGCTTATTTATTTCCCAGTAGTAGTCTTCCATGGATCACCAGTGACCTCCATGTCATTAAAGCCTGTGGATTTTTTCCTAGTCTTCATTTTAGCTCACTTATAACCAACATCCAATTTGCTGAGTACACCTTTTTGTAAGTATAGTTATCTTTTGGAGGATTCCTTGATAAATACCCTGCAGATTTTTCTCCTCCTGCTCTGATATTCCTTGTCAAATTTTCAAATTTGTCTCCTCCTGCCTGGACCAGGAGTTCTTCAAAACTCGTCTTGATTTCTCGTACCTTCTCACCCAAAGTTCTGTTGCTGAGAAATCTCATTTATAGCTGCTGCTTTAATTACTGCTCATTCTCACAGGACTATCAAATACCTATTTTCATCCAAAGCTTCTTTTCTTAACTGCAGACCTGCCTATCCAAATGCTATTTTGTGATTCCTCTTAAATAAATCATAGAAATGTCAAAATAAACAAGGTCAAAACCAAATCTCTTAATCTTCCTCTCTGAACTTGACTCTCTTCTAGAATTTTGCATCACAGTAAATGGCTCACAATTTGCCCAGTTGTACAAAACAGAAGTGTAGGAGTCTTAACTAGTTTCCCTCACACTCTTCCTTACTTTGTTTTATTGCCTATTTCTTTAATCTGCCCATTCCTTTCCCTGTTATCATCACGCTGATGGAAGCTACCACCATCTTTTACTTGACTGTATTAATAGTACACTTACTCATTTATTTGCATTCACTTTGGCCACTCCTCAAGTCTCAAGATAACATATCCCTCTTGGGGTGCCTGAGTGGCTGAGTGGTTAGAGCCTCTGCCTTTGGCTCAGAGTATGATCTCAGGGTCCTGGGATCGAGGCTTGCATCGGACTCTCTCCTCAGCAGGGAGCCAGCTTTTCCCTCTCTCTCTGCCTGCCTCTCTGCCTACTTGTGATCTCTCTCTCTGTCAAATAAATAAATAAAATATTTAAAAAATTTATCACTCTCATTTCCTGACTATCCCTGATAGGCAGGATTCCTTTTTTTTTTTTAAGATTTTATTTATTTATTTGACAGAGAGAGATGGCGAGAGCAAGAACACAAGCAGGGGGAGTGGGAGAAGGAAAAGCAGGCTTCCCTTTGAGCAGGGAGCCCAATGCATGGCTCAATCTCAGGACCCTGGGACCATGACCTGAGCTGAGGCAGACACTTAACAACTGAGCCACCCAGGTGCCCCAGCAGGATTCCTTAATATGGCTTAGGAATTCCTGCATGAACTTCATCTGAACTCCTGCCCAGTCTGGTCCTGTCCCACATGTCGCTGCACTCTCTCAACTGGTCCCTGACTTACCTCCAGACCATGACCTCACCATGCTCTCTCATGATCTGGGTTTTGCATACACCTGTCCCTTTTCCCAGAGTTTTTCCTTCTTCACATTCCTTTAATAACTCCTGCTTATCCTTCTGATCTCAGCTCTTTATCACAGTGTTTATCACTTCTTTAGAGAAGCTTTTCAGAACCTTTTTGACTGAGTAAAAACACTACCAATACCATTATAGAATTTTATAGCACTGTTTTGCCTGAACATCACATTTCAGGAGACTTTATTTGATTAATGTCTTTTCCCCCACTATAGCGTAAGTTGTACATGGGCAGGATTCATATTTGCTTTCCTCTTTATTTTATCACTATCATTTACCATGGTGTTACATTTTGCAGAGTTCCTGACATTCATGTATTCGTTTTACAAACACTATCCATATTTATATTACAAATGGATATGCATAAATGTTAAGTATATTATAGATAAATATATGTGTATATATACACATACGCACATATATGTCTATATTAATTTACAATAAATCTCAGCACTCTAGTGTCTTATGTGAGGTCCTATAGCTCGTAAATGTCAGATAAGATTCAAACACCAGTTTCAAAGCCAATGGTTTGCCTGATACAACACAGGCCCATAAACCTAGCATAATTTGTCCCCCTTTACTGAAGTAGATCTTAACCTTGACCTCATGTTGGAATCACCTGAGAAGCTTTTAAAAATGTTTATACCCAGGCCCCAGTCCCAGGGATTCTATTTTGATTAGTTTAAGGTTGGGGCTGAGTATCTGTAGTTTTATAAAGCTGCCCAGGTGATTCTTATATGTATCCAGGGTGGAAAGTATTTGTTAGAATGACAAAACTAAATTAAGTGGTGAGGATGGCCTGAGATGATGATGATGAAAATATAATTTAAAAAAAAAGAAATTAAGAAAAGGAGTGGAAATTGAAGTTAGTGGCCTATGATTTCCCTTTATTTTTATTTTTAATGAGTTGCTGCAGTTACCCTCTTTTATGTGGTTAATAGCCACCCAATGTCTTCAGGTCCTTTTCCCTGAAACCTATAAATGCTATCTTCACAAGAAAAGGGAATCTTTGAAGATGCAATGAAATTAAGGTAGTGGATATGGGGAGATTCTCCTGGATTATCCAGATGGGCCCTAAATCCGTTCACAAGTGTCCATAAGAGAGAGAGACAGCGGGAGCACCAACACAGACAGAAGAGGAGAAGACAATGTGAAGTGGAAGCAGTCTTCAGTGATTAGACCCCGAGGAGCCACAGAGGCCAGAAGACGTAAGGAAGAGTCTCCACCAGCACCTATGAGGAGAGCAAGGCTCCATTGCCACGTAACACTGAGTTCAAACTTCGGGCCTCCAGAACTTGAGAGAAAAAAACTCTGTTCTTTTAACCCTTTAAGTTTGTGGAAATTTGCTCTAGTAGCCATAGGAAACTAATATACCTGGATTATGATAATTTGACTAAAATATACTTTTTACCTATAACAAATTTTTCTAAAGTCATATATTCTAAGGCAGTAGGAGTAAAGTGACAATAAGAGTATTCCTCTGTCTCAGCCCTCTGCTCTTTTCAGATTCCAGTCTCTCCAAACTTTCTTCCCAAATAGTCTTGGAGTTCCCCAGGGGTGTCTCATAAATGTCCTGAGAATTGACTGCCTTGTCTCCTAAGATGATATTTTTCATTTCCCACCTTGCATGCTCACATCACTGTCGCCATGTCTCTGGTCACTGGCAACCTGAAGGCCACCTTCCAAGAACACCACAGTCATGGCTGACATCTGTCTGTAGGACTGAAGACAAGGCAAACTAGAACTTGGGTTCTGGGCCAGTGGGAGGTACATTGGATTGTTGCTTTCCAACTATCTCCTTGATTACACTTAAAATTATAGTTTAAAAGGGCAGTGTAAATTTGAGATAAGACAAATTAACTGGTTTCAGAAATACTATTCACACATTATACACATATTAGTGATTTCTCTGAGAACATGAAACCTTACTCTAATTGTTAAATGGCCCATTGCCTCATAATTCTAAAGTCACTATCATCAGATTTGGATCCTCCAATGGAACAGAAAAACCAACACCTTCTTATCCATTGTTATTTACTGGATTTTTAATTTTACAGTTCTTTATGGCCACTCATGATCCAAAAACAAAGGATTATTCAGGTTTTTACCTATAATCACAGCTAAGGATCCATATTTTGAAATACCAGTCATTACTGATAAGACTTTTTCCTTTTAATTTTAAGGATTTAGTGTGTTTATTTTGCTTCTTATTGTAAAGGAGATTTGTTTTTCATTGATAAATTATCAAGTGATGACTCAAGAAACAAATTTAAAGACTAAATCTGCCACTTGTCAGAGTCTTTCAGTATCTCTCCATTCTGAAATGATTGATCCCCCTGGCTTACGGGAGACACACAGCACATCCTAGAATCAGATCATTAATAACTCCATTGTTAACCTTTTTTATATTTAATTCTAGTGGTAAGTGCAAGGCATTTTTTCCTTTAAGTTTAAACCTCAAATCATGCTAATTCCCATTTATCAATTTATTATTCATCCTTAGAATTGATCATCTAAGTGTTTATCTGAGCTCATTCCCTGCTTAGGTCTATAATATCTGACAATATAATTAATTCTTACATTGATATTCTGTAAAACCATAACAACATTAAAATCATTAGACAAATACACTGCTTCTATGTAACGTAATAATTACAATATTTTGTAGATATTGAAACTTTCAATAGTTGAAAGAAGTTCTTTTTTTTAAAAGATCTTGTTTGAGAGAGAGAGAGGGAGAGAGAGCATGAAAGGGGAGAAGGTCAGAGGGCGAGGCAGACTCCCCATGGAGCTGGAAGCCCGATGCAGGACTCAATCCTGGGACTCTGGGATCATGATCTGAGACAAAGGCAGTAGGTTAACCAGCTGAGCCACCCAGGCGCCCTGAAAGAAGTTCTTATTTTTAAAAAAATCTGTAAATACAAAATAAATAACAAAATATAAAACCAAGCCATTATTGTCACAGCTAAAGATTATTTTCTTTTTCATCTCACATTTGTTAACAAAAGACATATTCTGAGAAGATGAGTGAGGTATTGATGGGAGAGTTTCTCAATATTCTGAGAAGAATGCAAGTTCTGGAAACATAGTCCAGCATGGGCAGGGTGCAAAAACAGATGAGAATCCTATAAATGGTCCAAAAAATCTTGAAAATGATCTTTAATGAGAGGATATCTAATGAGAGTAAATGAGGAAGTGTTCTATCTTAAAGCGAATCCTGGGAAACTGAGAAGTAGAATGGCAGGGAGGGGAGAGCTAATTTCCATCCTTTCACTAAAAGGCTGATGTCATCAAAAAATGTAATAATCAGGGCGCCTGGGTGGCTCGGTGGGTTGGGGCCTCTGCCTTTGGCTTGGGTCGTGGTCTCTGGGTCCGTCGGGCTCTCTGCTCGGCGGGGAGCCTGCTTCCCCCTCTCCCTCTGCCTGCCTCTCTGACTGCTTGTGGTCTCTTTCTCTCTGTCAAATAAATAAGTAAAATCTTTAAAAAAAATGTAATAATCAAGAGCACCCTGGTGGCTCAGTTGTTAAGCATCTGAATTTTGATTTTGGCTCAGGTCATGATGTCAGGGATGTGAGATAAAGCCCCCTGTTGGGTTCCTCACTGGGCAT
This sequence comes from Nasua narica, assembly GCA_028533885.1. NCBI lineage: Eukaryota > Metazoa > Chordata > Mammalia > Carnivora > Procyonidae > Nasua > Nasua narica. Next base: position 61,346,815 of record CM052808.1, read on the forward strand.
GGAGCCTGCTTGGGATTCTCTCTCTCCTTCTCTCTCTGCCCCTCCCCCCCTTAAAAATTTGTAAAAATGTAATAATCATAACAACTGGTTTGGCTGACGAGATTGTTGATTATGAGAGGTACATTTACTCTCTAAACAAAGCTAGGGTTTGTAGGAAGTTTTATAAATATGCTATCAATGAAGGCTGTGAATTGTTAATACAACATTCACTAAGCATCTAGGAAGAATTAATCCATTTGTAAAGGAGATTCATGAAAAGATTAGGAACTGGAATAATCTGGCTCAAGATTGCAGGCATAAAAGTAAAAGAGAAGTTATATCATTTCTATTTTGGATGTAGACATGTTAAGCTGAAGGAAAATTAATTATCTTCCCTGGAGGACACCAAAGAACAGAAATAGACTACAGATTTGACTTCTGCCCTTTGCTATTTTAAGACATTTAAGATAACCTTGACATAATGAGAAAATATTTCATGTTTTCATTCTACATTTCCTGATATTTTTTAACTGAAGAGCTAATCACTCTTAAATATGATTCTCCAACTCCCCCTTAGCTTCAGATTCATTTATGCTGTCAATTTTCTAATTGACATCTCTCCCTGAATGTTGTGCAGGGAACTCTACTTCAATATAATTAAAATAGAACTGTCCCCCCAAGTAGACGAATATGGGCACAAACATTCACACACATACACACACACTGCAAAACCTTCTTTGCTTCTCCTTTATCAGTAGGCTTCTTAGTAGGACATTTATCCAGTCACTAAACCTGGAAATCTGAGTTACCTCCACCTCTGGCTCCCTTTCCCATGCTCTCTAAAACCCAATTTCTGTCTATGCTTCTTAGTTTTTCCCTTTGAAATCATGGCAGGTAAGTGCATGAAAAGCATCTCACCTCCTATACTCTCCTGCTAAGCCTTTGCAGACATAATTAAACAATCACAATACCCATTCCTGCAAATTTGGAATTCACAACCACGTACTTCCTCAAAACAATGCTCCTCGCAAACCCACCAGGAAACTTGTCTTTCCAGTCCTTGATATTTCTATTTCTTCCTCTCCATCATAACTTCCTCACTTCTGGATTATGTTATTTCTTTTCTGAACTACTTCAATGATCCCTTTGTTGTTCTCCCTGCCTCTGGTCTCCTCTCTATATGATTCACTCTCAGGATTGCTGCCAGAAGAATCCCTCTAAAAATGCAAATATGTCTGTGTCAGTTTCCTAAAAAAAAAAAAAAAAAAAGGATTTCTCCGTTGTAGACTTTAAAGTCTTTAGTTGCCAGAAGGGAGGTGAGTAAGAGGGTGGGTTAGGTGGGTGATGGAGATTAAAGAGTGCACTTGTGATAAACCCGGGGTGTTGCATGGAAGTGTTGAATCACTGTGTTGTACAACTGCAACTAATATTACACTTATGTTAACTAACCGGAATTCAAATAATAACTTAAAGTCTTTAGTATAGTTTACAAAGCTCTCCATATGCTGCATATGCCTACCTGCCCATTCTCAGTCTCACCACTTCTTGCCTTAATGCTTTAGTGCAACCAAACTATTTTCAATACCTTAAGTTTTTCATGATGCTTCTCGCATCGCCTTTGCTCATGCTTTCTCTGGCACCAGAAACATTCTTTTTAACCCTCATACCACCTAATTTACTCTTTCTTTAAGTCTCAACTGAAACATGGATTTCTCATAAAATTATTCTCTGATCCTTTGTATTCCACCACTCCATATGCGCACACTACTTTTGGACTGGGAGCTTTGTCTCTGCTTCTGCTGGATCCATTCATGCCTAAGTCAAGTCACTGAAAATATCTTCATATGGTTATTTATTTAGTGATAATCTCTCTCTGGCTACTTCCATAAGGATAAGGACTAGTGCATGTGAACTTCTTGCGTCTGCAAATCTCCAGTCTATTTATTGGGGACCCAATAAATGTTTGTTAAAGTGAACTGAGTTGAAACTAAGGTAAGCATTCTAATAACCAAACTTTCCATGCAGAAGTTGACCACATAAGAATTATTCAACAGAATGGATAAGGAAGATGTGGCATATACATATACAGTGGCATACTGGGCAGCCATAAAAAAGGACAAGATCATGTCATTTGTAACAACATGGATGGACCTAGAAGGTCTTATGCTAAGTGAAAGACGGAGAAAGACAAATATATTATTTCCCTCGTCTGTGGAATCTAAAAAAACCCAAATCAATAAACAAACAAACAAAAAGCAGGATCAGACCTATAAAGATAGAGAACATTTATGATGGTTACCAACACTATTGATAGTTGCCAGAGAGGAGGAAGAATGGGGAGATGGGGAAAATGGGTGAAGGAGAGTGGGAGATCTTCCAGTGATAGAATGAATAAGCCACAGGAATAAAAGGCACAGCATAAAGAGTATAGTCAATGATATTTTAATAGTGTTGCATGGTGACAGATGGTAGTGACACTTGGGGTGAGCATAGCATATTGTATAAACTTGTTGAGTCACTATGTTGCAACCTACAACTATATTGAAATAAAAACACTTATTATTCATCCATAAAAAAGAATGAAATCTTGCCATTTATGATAACAAATGGACCTTGAGGGCATTAGGCTAACTGAAATAAGTCAGAGACAGACAAAAACCAGATGATCTCTCCTATGGGTGGAATCTAAAAAGCAAACAATAACAACAACAAAAAACAAACAAGCTCATAAATACAGGGAACATATTGGTAGTTGCCAGAGTTGAAGGATGGGAAAAATGGGTAAAGGGGGCAAGAGGTAAAAAAAAAAAATTTTAATATAGTGAATAATAAATATTTCTGAAAGACGAGAAATGAGGAAAGGAAAGGCAGAACAAAGGTTTATTGACTAAATCAAATTCTACTGTAATCATTTATTTATAAGTTTTTAAAAAAACGAGAACTTGCCAATCTATTGGTATTTGCTTAGCATTATTTTATAACTGTCGAGGTAATGGTTCTTTTTTAATTTTTTTCTAAACAAAGTTACTGTAGCAGAAGCTCAGGCTCTGATATTTGACTTTCTGATATTTGTCTCCAAGTAGTAGAAACAGCACTACATGGTAAAAAGGTGCTTTACTTTGCTAAGGCCGCCAAAATAAAACAACATAGACTGGGTGAAATTCAGTCTCACAGTTATAGAGGCCAGAAGTCAAAGATCAAGACATCGGCAGATTTGGTTTCTTCTGAACCTTCTCTCCTTGACTCGCTTATAGCCACTTCTCACCATGTCCTCACATGGTCACCTAATCATCTGTGTGTATATCCTAACCTCCTCTTTTTATATAGACACCAGTCATAGGATATAAGGGCCTGCCTTATGATCTCATTTAATTTTAATACCTCTTTAAAGGCCCTATCTCTAAATACCATCATGTGCTGAGAAACTGAGGGTTAGGGCTTCAACATATAAATTTTAGAAGAACAGAAGAAGGCAATATATGTCAGGAATTTTCTTTAACAAAGATTCCCCCTAATAAGTAAAATAAAAATAGGCTAGGAATGCATATGTCTTAAATTAATCTCATTAGTATAATATCTATAAATCAAAAAGGCTAGGTTCCTTGAGATGCCCTCCCACAAGTATGTTTATGAGAAAGATATCTGACAGAGTTGGGGGCTAAAACACTTTATCAACTTCTACCTAAGTTCTCTGAATTTGAACTTCCATTTCTGCTCATTATTTTTTTTCCTTCTTGGAAAATCACATGATGGCTGTTTACATAATGCTAAAACACCTAGACCGTATTTTCCTGTCATTAGTCCATACAATCAATTATTTCATTGACTTTAATACTTTCAGACTGCTGTAACCAGTCAAGTCAGAGACATTGGCAAAGCTTGTTAATAAGCGAATTCTTTGGACATTAACATAGGACAATAGCATTGGCAAAAACCTTAAATGTTCCAATAGGTTAAGCAATTTTTGTTTAAAAACTCAAAACAGAGCTGAGAAACTAATGCTTGAAATTAGTTACAAAATCTAAAAAGTATTTTAAAAATTAAATGAGCCAACTAAATTCACAGTTTTTTAAAAGCACTTTCAAAACATGGAGCCAATCTGTGTTTCTTATTGTTGTTTTTTTCCTTATTAAATAGATAATACATAGTTCGTTTTAGAAAATTATAGCAAAGAAAGAAATAGAAATTAAACTCAAACCTCTTATGACACCATACGATATTTCTGGGCAATGACAGAGTAGTAGAGTCTGAGTTACATTCTCTCTAGAGATGTAGATTTGGGAGTGGGGGCGGTGTTTGTATGTGTTTTTGATGCTAATATTAACTAATATTCATAATATATTACATTAAAAGCCATATGTACCCACTTCTAGGTATTTGCCCAAGTGAAATAAAAACCTATGTTCTCACAAAAGCATATTCACAAGGTATTTAGGGCACCTTGTTCTATATATTTATTTATTTACTTATTTTAGGTAGGCTCCACACCCAGCATGGAGCCTAATATAGGACTTGAAATGACCCTGAGATTAAGGCCTGAATGCTGAACTAACTGAGCTACCCAGGAACCCCTATAATAGTTATGTTCTTAATCACCAAATCTGGAAACAGCCCAGATATCCCTAAACTGGAAATGGATAAACTGTGATACATACATACAATGGAATACTACTTAGCAATAAAAAGAAACAAATTATCAACATATATAACACAGAGGGATCTCAAATGCATATTGCTAGGTGAAAGAACTGAAAAGGTTACATACTGTATGATTCCATTTATGTGATATTCTGGAAAAAGCAAAACTATAGGGAGGAAAACAGATTCGTGAACTCTAGAAGTGAAAGAAAGGTTGAGGGAGGATCTGAAAAACAAAGGAAAAAAGAGACAAACCACAAAATACTCTTAACTGTAGAGAACAAACTGATGGTTAGCAGAGGGAGGGGGAGGGAGGGAATGGGTGAAATAGGTTATGGAGATTAAGAGCTCACTTACCTTGGTAAGCACTGAGTAATATATAGAAATGTTGAATCACCATATTATGATTAATATAATACTGTATATTAACTATACTGGAATTATATTTTTTAAAAAAGAGGGCACCTGGGTGGCTAGGTCAGTTAAGCATCTGCCTTCGGCTCAGGTCATGATATCAGGGTCCAGGGTTCCAGCCCCACATTGGGATCTTCTCTTAGTGGGTAGTCTGCTTGTGCCTCTGCCCCTCCCCCTACTTACTTTCTCTCTCTTTCTCTCTCTCAAACAAATAAATAAAGTCTTAAAAAATAAAATTTTAAAAAATGGGAGCGATCTTGGGGGATCACTTTTGGGGAGAAGAGTAATAGTATTTTCTGTACTTTGATTATGTTGTTTGCTTGACTCTATGCATTTGTTAAAACTCACAGAACTGCACATCAAAAATAGTCAATTTTATCGTATGGAAATTAAAAATAAATTTAAAACATATTGTGCAGAGGAGTATCTATGTTATATGTTTCCTTGGGGTTTTGTTTGTATATATGATACCCGTAATATATATCATAAAATTCATGCATGCACACATGTGTATAAGCCACTTCCAGAACTTAGCAAGAAACTGAGAGGTTGCCACTGAGGAAGATTAGAGGTCCCCCAGTGTGAAGGAGAGTCTCAAGTTTCATTGTGCATAATCTTATTATTGTTTGAGTTCTTTACCATATCAATATAGCACTTTCCAATTAAAGAAACACCAAACTAAAAGAATATATATAAACATTCCGGTGTTGCATTCTTGGAGACTATTTGGGTAAATTGTCCTTTCTTACAGGACAAATGAAATATCCTCTTTCCTTGAATATGGATACAATTAGGTTAGAAAAAATTTCTGCAGGTTACTTGGGTAACAAAATCTGAGTGAACACTGGCATTGCAGGCTTTCCCTGGTCTGTAAGAGATTCCAACAATTACTCTGGTGAGAAGCACAAGCCAAAAATCAGTGAAGGTAAAAGCAGAAGGTTGTTCCACGGTGGGAATGGCCTCTGTTTCATCGATAGCTGTCAGCACAATCTTTGACAGTAAAAAGGACTCTGAAAAATACAGGAGCTTAGTGCCCAGGATGCCCAATATGGTCGTCAGCCAAAACTTTATATATACAGGGATGTCTATTAAATTTTCCATTTAAACTGCCAATGAAACATATTAGAGCTGTAGAATTCACTTGTAATCAAGAAACCTTTAAACAGTATGCTGTACAACAGAGCTTTGCTGAGTCTCTCAAATGACTGGACCCAGTAATGGCCTTCTCTTCCAGAGTGATACAGGATGCATGTAAAGAGTGACTGCCTCACCGGTGATGAACCTCAGACATCCTCCAGACTTTATCATGTTCTGAGAAGGAGGTACTACAATGACATATTAATAAAAAGTAACATAAAGACTGGAATTTTTTTTTAAAAATCTGCATGCCTGTGTATATGTATTTATGGATGAATATACCTTTCTAGGTTGTTTTATGCTCTCTTGATTATTGTCTATGAAATATTTCACTGGGATATTTCTATTTCATTCTGTCTTTTTGTAAAGGGAGACTGGGTTTATACAGTAGGCACAAAGGAAAACAGCTGATTAATCCAGTGGGAAAATGGTACTGTTTTTATGCAGAAACACATTTGTCTACCATACCAGAGGCTCTCTTTATTTTATTTATTTGTTTGCTTGTTTGTTTGTTTGTTTGTCAGAGAGAGAGAGAGAGAGGGAGAGCACACAAGCAGGGGGAGTGGCAGGCAGAGAGAGAAGCAGCCTCCCTACTCTTTCAGAAGCTCCCAGAAACTCTCTTTAAAATATTTGCTAGTCGAAGGGGCACCAGGGTGGTTCAGTTGCTTAAGCATCTGCACTCTGCTCATGCCATGATCCTGGGGTCCTAGGATCAAGCCTCATGTTGGACTCCTCATCAGGGAGTCTGCTTCTCCTTCTCCCTCTGTCCCTCCCCTGCTCATGTGCTCGCTTGCTTGCTCTCTCTCTCTCTCTCTAATAAATAAAATCTTCAAAAAATTAAAAAAAAATATTTGCTAGTTAAAACATGATGCTGGAAACTTGGAAGAGTTTTGCCATTTTTGTTTCTTTTAACCTTTAATTAGGAAGTTTAATTCTCACACAGAAGAGTACATGGGATATAAATGAAGAACTCTATAATTTTTGAGGATGTAAGTGCTTTATCAGATATATGTACTATAAATATTTCTCCTAATTCCTCGCTTTCCTTTTCATTTTTTAAATGTCTTTCAAAAAGCATCATTGTTGATTTCCATTAAAAACAATGTATCTGATCGCTTCTCGGCCTTTTGGCTAAGATCAAGTGTAAAAACAATGTATCTGTTTTTTAGGCTTACTGCATTTTTAATCAAGTCTAATAAATATTTGCCTATTTCGTGTTTACAAAGATATTCTATGTTTTCTTCTAGAACCATTATAGCTTTAGGCTTTATGTGGAAGGTTATGATATTTGTGAACATGGAGTTGTTCATAGTACTGCTTTATTATCATTTCAATGTACATGAGATCTACATTGATATTCTTTCTTTCCTTTCTAATACTAGTTTTTTGTGTCCTCTCATTTTTCTCAGTTAATGTGTCTAGAGGCTTATCAACTTTATTGATCTTTTCAAAGAACCAATTTTTGGTTTTATTGATTCTATTGATTTTCTCTATTGATTTCCTGTTTTTAATTTCATTTATTTCTGCTCCACATTTTATTCTGTCTTCTTCCTTTTCTTCCTTTTCTTTTCTTCTTCTCATCTCCTTTTTCTTTTCTTCTTCTTCCACCTCTTCTCCTTTTGCTTACTTTAATTTGCTCTTCTTTTTCTAGTTCCTAAGGTAGAACTTAGTTTATTGATTTTAGATCTTTCTTCTTTTAAATATATGTATTTAAATCCCACAAACATTGATGTTACTGTTTCATTTTCATTCAGTTCAAAATAATTTTTAATTTGAGATTTCTTCTTTGATTCATGTAGTATTTTAAAATATGTTGTTTAATATCCAAGTATTTTTGTATTTTCTAGATATTTTTCTGTTATTGAGATCTAGTTTAATTCCAGTGTTGTCTGAGAGAAGACTATATGATTTCTGTTGCTTTAGATGTTTTATGGTATGTCTTACGGTCCAGGATGTGGTCTATTTGGTGAATGTTCCATATGAGCTTGAGAAGAATGCATATTCTGCTGCTGTTGGATGAGTTAGTCTATAAATGTCCATTGTATTCAGTTGATTGATGGTGTTGTTGTGTTAAACTATGTCCTTACTGATTTTCTATATATTAGATCTGTCCATTTCTGAAAGAAGGTTGTTGATATAGCCAGCAATAATAGTGGATTCATCTATTTCTCCTTGTAGTTCTATTACTTTTTTATTCACGTATTTTGATGTCTCTTTTAGGCACATGCATGTTATACCTTCTTTAAAAACTGATCACTTTATCATTATGTAATGTCCCTATATTTTATCCTATATATATGTATGAATTCATCCATGTGATTGGGGAATATACTTTTCTATATGATTCTAATTCTTGGAACTTTGTTGAGATTTGCTTTATGATCCAATCCGTAGTCAATTTTTATAAATATTCTCTGTGTGTTTGGGAGGAAAAGCCTTTTGCAGTTGTTGAGTAGCATATTTGATGAGGTTGATTTTGCTAATTTTTTTTTCTGGTGCTCTTGCTCTTCAAATAATTCATAATTTTTAATTTTTTAGAATAGGGTGTTTAAAATAGCTCATTTTCATTAAATTACTGCCCTTTCGGCCTAATATACATTTTAAGATAATGTTATTAAGTACATATAAGTATAGAGTTGTATTTTTCTAATAATCCATTCAATGAAAGAATCATATTTTCATCAGATTCATTTCCTTAAGTTTGGTGTCTAGCTTTCTCCTTGTTCTCCTGGATTTACTATGCAACCACTGGTTTCAAAATCATTTAATATCACCAATATCATCATTTAATATCAAAAGGAAAGACTGAGGGAAGAGAGTATGAAGCCATATACTTATAATATATACCTAACAAGTGACTCAATTACATGTTTCATCCCTTTACTATTTGGTTATTACTGTATAACAAAGCACTGTAAATGCATTATCATAAGATGATATGCATCTGTTGTTAACTATGGATCTGTAGATCATTTGCACAATTATTGGGATTTTAGCTGGGCTCACTCACACACCTACTGTCAGCTGGCTGATCATCTATGGGCTAGTGAAGATAGTCAGGTCCTCCCTTTGTGTGGTCTCATTCTCCAGCAGGTTTGTTCTTATGTCAGCAGCCAAAGTTCAAAGAGAAGTTTGAAATACTGTCATTCCATTATTGATTGTTGGAATTGGTATACCACCATTTCTACTGAATTTATTGGCCAAAGCTAGTAAACAAGGCCAGACTAGACAAGAGTTTGGGAAATAGACCACCTCTTGATTGGAGGAACTACAAATTTCGTTGCAAAGTGTAGAAGTAGAGGAAAGGATAAAGAACTTGGGACAGATTTGCAATCAGTCAATAACATACTCAGATCTTTGGGGATGTGCAATGTAAGAGAAACAAAAAGGGCTAAAATGATTTCTTTTCATTCATGTTACATGATTCCTCCCCCTTATAACATGTAATCATATCAGAATTATCTCCATAATTAAGTGTATTTAATGGAGGAAATTTTGGAGAAAAAATATGCAAAAGAGAATAAAGAGGTCATCTCAAACCCACATTTTTTACAAAATGAACTCTAGGAACACTTTACTATCTTTCCTAGTACATAATATTTAATTTGGAATTCATCACTTAGGATGAGATTACCTAATGTTACTTTAGGTTTAACCCGGACTAGCCACTGTATTTCCTGGGAACCATGCCAAAAACTCAAATATATATATATAGTCCCAGAGGATGAAGGGATGTAAGACTTCTAAGAAGAAGAGTAAAAGAATGGGGCAGAATCCTGACTCCTAAAGTGCCCTTAGAGACTCTTGCCTTTGCTGTAACATAATCCTCCCAAGACCTTCACCTCTAAATCTCTAATTGCCTTGAAATGACTGGTTTTGGCTTAGCCATCCAGGGATTTATCTAAGCCCTTATTTAACCCATTTAAACTTTCAGCCAGTACAATCTTCTGGGAATATCAAGTTTCATATGTGTTTTGAGATTTCTCAACTCTTCAGCTGTAATTATATTCCCTGAGTGCAACAGAAAAGTATTTGGTACTTGTGGTTTTCAAATCCATTTACAGAAAAGACCACAGTCCTATAGCTTCTGTTAGATCCAAAAAAGAAAAAAAAAAACTCTGTGTGCGTGTGTGTGTGTGTGTGTCTGTCTGTCTACTGGCTTTTGTATTTTATAATATGAATTAAGATGAAGATAATTTTCTCCTTAAAATTCTTTATAACCTTAGCTGTTGCCCATATGCTAATAAAATTGGTAAAACTTTCTTTTCTTAAGCTATAAGAAAGCAAAAATTGTTCTTCATTTAGGTTTTCCCCATGTTCATTCGGCTTTCATACATGAACATAATGCAGTGAGTTACCATTTTATAATTTTATTTTTATTCCTCTTTTAGGATTATTTTCAATTTTTTCATATTGGAAATGTGCAAGAAAAAAGAAACTCATAACTTCTTCACTTCCTATGGGAGTTAATGGCTGCTAAGGATAATAACCAGTAGAGTACTGTAAGGTATATTAATGTTTCTACAGTTGCCAAAACAATTTCATCATCAAGAATTTGAACTATCAAGTTTAAATGGTAAAAATTAAATAAAAATAAAAGTTTTAATAGAGAATGAGGTCGTTAGAATGGAGATAGATTGATAGATGATAGATGATTGATAGATGCTTGCTTGGCAGATTTCTTGGCAGATTTCTTGTATTTTTTGTATTTGTAAATAATTATATTTAGGGACTACCCCACTTTCAGGATTTTTCTTTTATTTCTGAGTTTTATTTCAAATATTGATTATATTAACAAAACACCAGGGCTTTAGGTCATAGTGACAGACTCCAGGCACAATTTACTCATGACTCTAAGACTTTGAAGGAAAGAACAATGATTTCATCTATCTCCCCTGTAGTTCTCCTCTACTATAAATTATGTTCGGGTGAGAGAAAAAAAAGAAAGTTATGATAAATTTGAGCTGGGATATCTCAGAAAGCAGAATTTTGCCAAGTATATTTGATGAAAGTGTACTGGAAGCCTCCAGTCCTGGAAATAAATCTGTAGTGTGAAAATGGTAAAACCTGGCAGAATTGAGAGTCCACATATGAGTCAGAAGGAGACCCTTCCCCATTCCCACCTCACATCAGAACTCTCCCTGGCTTAGAAAACATGTACATTATAAACCACTGAAAATTTGGCACAACTCTATATGACATTCCCTACTCATTAGACCAGGTAAACATACCTGCAGTGTTTTATGCAACTCATGAGGGAAATGGCAGCAATCAAGGAAAGAAGGGAATTCGAGACTAAATTATCACGTTGCTATTTCCCATTGTCCAGACCCAACTAATAGGTTGCTTACCCTCTGCATTCTTCTAATAATCTAAGTAATCTCTGTTCATAAAGGAAGATTTGTTGTTAAAAGTCCAACTGTTGTAATGTATCAGCTTGATGTAAGTTGTACTAGTGTCCTGGGAACGTTAAGGCTGGGCTATCTCCATTTCAAAATGAAAATAGGGAGAATACATTTAGTTGGAAATCTAAAGGAAAAAAAAATAGCTGAGAAAATGATGAACGCTTCATTGATTACTAATTCCAAATCCAAGCAAAAATGAGTAAGTACTCATGCCATTCCTTGAAAATGTGCCTTCGAAGGAAAAAGAGAAGACCCTTTTCTAAATCATTCAGAGCCACTTGTATTGAGGAAGTTATAAGGATAGGTATTGAAATTTTGATTTCACTTTTTTGTGAAATCACAAAAGTGATTTCACTTTTTTGTGAAATCACAAAAGTGATCAAGCTGAACTCTGTTCAGAGTTCAGCTTGATCAGGAATGTTAAGAGCATTTTCACACAGCTTGCCACCCTAGGCCAAAACTGAAGATGTCCATGATGAAGGATTCAAGTCCAAGTCTACGCTGTAATGAACTCACTTACTTCCCAAGTCCCCTTGAATGCAATAGTTCAGTGCGGTTGATACTTGTGGTTTTCAGAAGATCTCAGAGAAAAGAACCCACCCTTTACAACCCAGATGCAAAATTAATATATACAACATCCCTAACATTTTTCTTCCCCGAAATATATAGGGATGAGGAGAATATAGTCAAGCATGGCTACATTTGGCATTATCTTTGGTATAAATATAAAATATGACCCAGTGATGGCAAGAAGACTTGCTAAGGTGACACACACAAAAGGTGTGCTTATCTGGACCTCTGGATCCAGTAAGAGCTTTCCTTACCTTGATATTATATAATTAATATAAACAAATAAGCAAAAAACTCATTAAGAAACAATTAACCTATTGTTGGATAAGCCACATTCTATTTTCCAATAAAATTAAGTGTAAACATAGATGCTATATATGTACATAAATAAGAAGGTACAGTCACATGCTTATGTATATATGTGTGCTTATGTGTGTGCACGTGTATATATGCAGATAGAGACAGAGATAAGAATATTAAGCTGGTAATGAGTGTGTTAATTCAAATCCATCTTCAGGAATGATTGTAGGAAATATCTGTTGTGGATTTTCCTTTTTTGTTTGTTTGTTGGTTAGTTTGTTTTGGTTACACATCACCCACCTTTTGCGTGAAGTACGTCAACTCCCTTAATCCCAGAATGGTGACATTCTGCATCTAAATATTCACCTTCCTGCACTTAAGTATGTGGATTAATTATAGGAATTTCAATCTTTAATCTTTTTGTCCAAAACTGTTTAAAGTTCATACATTATTTTCAGTGTCCTTCAAATATTCTTCTAAAGTTCTAGTTATTGATTTCCTAAATTGCCTCTTAAGTTAGAAATTCCTGTAATGAAAAAATGTAGAGATGTTCCCTCTCCTCTGCAATGCCCTCTAATTCTAAAAATGCTCCTCATATATGTCTATCATTATATCAACCAGTTGATGCCTTTCACCACCTTGTGGTCAAATCTCCTTACAATATTTTAATTCATTACTCAAGCCTATACCTGGTCAACTTGGTCATCTAATAGCAATCTCTTTCTTTCCCTCTCTCCCTCTCTTTCTCTTTTCCTCCATCTCTCCGCACACCCCCCTCACTCTTCTCTCTATATTTCTTTCTTCCCTTTCGCCACTGAAATTACCTATGGACCAAAGAAATTTATTTAGAACAAAAATAATCATCCCTGTTTCTAAATGCCACGCAAACACAAGTGAAGAATCCAACCCATCAACATTGGCCCCCATTTTAGGCTGCAGTTTTTGTCATTGAAAACTAATCTCGCAAAGATTTGAAGATGTTCCTTCTGAACCTGGTGTGTGTGCTTGCTTTCTTTTGAGGAAAAATAACCTCATTGCTTGTAATATTATGATCAATTAAGGAAATATTCTACTTGGGCTTCTAAATATTCAGTTCCTAGGTAAGGATTCATACTTTTTTTTTACATTAGCAGTGACTAACATTTATTAAGCACTTACCATGGGTCACTGACTGTTCTGAGTATTTTATATGTATTTTTAAAATTTATATATATTTTTATATTTACCCCCAAAGTACTCGTATAAACTATATATAAATTTGAAATCATATTCAACTTTTTTCACAAAATTTATTCATTATTCTGGCCTCTATGTCAGAGTATCTGTATCAGAAAGAGATCTCTCTCAACTTTGAAAAATGCTTTCCCCAAATAATTCTTCCCTTCATGATGTAGGCAGTTATAAATCCAAGCCACCAATAAGAATTTTCATTTCTTATGAGATGAATTTCTTTCTGGGGTCCCTGGGGGCCTTAGCTGGAGCCATCCTAATCTACCACAGAGGTTCATTATGCTAGCGGTGAATCTCAAAAGTAAATTCATTGGTGTCTTGATCATTTTCTTCTCAGAAGGATCCTTATCATTTGTGCAGATTTATCAGCTGCTTCTGCATGCTCATTTCTGTATACTAAGGAAAACTGATGCCTTTGTTAAACCACAAAATGATGCTGTTTCCTATTTCCCCTAAAGCAATGGGTACCAGCTTACCTTAAAATTATTTTTGTGCAATTGATTCTTGTCTTGCGCAAATCTGCTCTGTGGTGGCTTACTCTCTGCAGTTCTAGACATAGAAGTAGAGAGCACAATTTTATTTTGTTTCTAAAAAGTTGAAGACTGAATGTATTATATTTCATAATACCATATTTTCAATTTACATTTTTTTATAGCAAGCTCAAAAATGTTTACAACTAATTCGCTATTTAAAAATATTTTCAGGAGTGCCTGGGTGGCTCAGTTGGTTAAAAGTCTGCCTTCAGCTCAGATCGTGATCTCAGGGTCCTGGGATGGAACCCCACATTGGGCTCCCTGCTTAGAGGGAAGTCTGCTTCTCCCTCTCCCCTTGGCCCTCCCCCACAGTTGTGTGTGTGTGTGCACATGCTCTCTCTCTCTCTTTCTCAAACAAATAAAATCTTTAAAAATTATTTTCATATTTAGAAAGTATATCCGTGTCTTTTTAAAATTTTACCTTCACCTTTCTTTTTTTAATGTTTTTATTTAAATTCAATTTAGTTAAAATATAGAATATTATTAGCTTCAGGGGTAGAATTTAGTAATTCATCAGTTGCATATAACACCCAGTGCTCATTACATCACTTGCCCTCCTTAATGCCCATCACCCAATTACCCCATCCCCCCACCCACGTCCCTTCCAGCAGTCCTGTTTGTTTCCTAGAGTAGCACTGGGTATTATATGCAACTGAGGAATCACTGAACACTAAATTGGAAACTAATGATATACTATATGTTGGCTATTGAATTTAAATTTTTAAAAAGAATCTCTTATGGTTTGCCTCCCTCTGTTTTTATCCTATTTTATTTTCCTCCCCTTCCTCTATGCTCATCTGTTTCTTGCATTGCACATAGGAGTGAAATCATATGGTATTTGTCTTTCTCTGATTTATTTCACTTAGCATAATACCTTCTAGTTCCATCCATGTCACTGAAAGTGGTAAGAATTCTTTCTTTTTGATGGCTGAGTATTATTCTATTGTATATATGTACCACCTCTTCTTTATCCATTCATCTGTCCATGGACATCTGGGCTCTTTTCCTATTTTAGCTCTTGTGGACATTGTTGCTATTAACATTGGAGTGCCTGTGCCCCTTCAAATCACTATGTATCCTTTGGATAAATTCATCGTAGTGCAATTGTTGGGTCATAGGATAGTTTTATTTTTAACTTTTTGAGGAACCTCCATACTGTTTTCCAGAGTGGCTGCACCAGTCTGCATTCCCACCAACAGTGTAAGAGGGTTCCCCTTTCTCCTCATCCTTGCCAACATCTGTTGTTTCCCGAGTTGTTAATTTTAGCCATTCTGACTGATATAAAGTGGTATTTCATTGTAGTTTTGATTTGTATTTCCCTGATGCCGAGTGATGTTGAGCATTTTTTAATAGAAGTGTCTGTTGGCCATTTGTGTGTCTTCTTTGGAGAAATGTCTGTTCATGTCTTCTGCCCGTTTCTTGATTGGATTTTTTGGTTTTTGATTGTTAAGTTTGACAAGTTCTTTATAGATTTTAGATAATAGCCCTTTATCTAATGTGCCATTTGTGAATATCCTCTCCCATTCTGCAGGTTGCCTTTTAGTTTTGTTGATTATTTCATTTGCTGTGCAAAAGCCTTGTATCCTGATGAAGTCTTAGTAATTCGTTTCTGTTTTTGTTTTTCTTGCCTTTGGAGACATAGCTAGCAAAAACTTGCTGTGGTCACAGTCAAAGAGGTTCCTGCCCATGTTCTCCTATAGAATTTTGATGGAATCCTATCTCACATTTAGGTCTTTCATCCATTTTGAGCTTATTTTTGTGTAGGATGTAAGAAACTGGTCCAGTTTCATTCTTCTGCATATAGCTGTCCAATTCTCCCAACACCATTTGTTGAAGGCACTGTCTTTTTCAAGAATGGATATTATTTTCTGCTTTGTCAAAGATTGGTTGAGGGTCCATTTCTGGGTTCTTTATTCTCTTCCATTGATCTATGTGTCTGTTTTTGTGCCAGTACCATACTGTCCTGATGATTACAGCTTCGTAATAGAGCTTGAAGTCTGGCATTGTGATGCCTCCAGGTTTCATTTTCTTTTTCAACATTAATTTGGCTATGTGGGGTCTTGTCTTCTTCCATACAAATTTCAGAATTGTTCGTTCCAGCTCTGTGAAAAATGCTGGTGGTATTTTGATAGGGATTGACTTGAAAGTGTAGATTGTTTGGGGTAACAAAGAAATTTTAACAATATTTTTTCTTCCAATCCATGATCATGGAATGTTTTTTCCATTTCTATGTGTCTTCCTCAATTTCTTTCATAAGTGTTCTATAGTTTTCAGAGTACAGATATTTTACCCCTTTGGTTAGGTTTATTCCTAGGTATCTTATGGTTTTTAGTGCAGTTGTAAATGGGATCAATTCCTTGATTTCTCTTTCTGCTGCTTCATTGTTAGGATATAGAAATGCAAGAGACTTCTGAGGGGAGCATAATTTTAAATTCTGTCTTGCTAATCCACATTCAGTGGGGACTATGACAGTTCCATCCAACCATTTTCAAGTTAGAGTAGACATAAAAATTTATTGTATCTGTATGAGAACTGGGACAAACTGGAATGAATTTGGGAGTATCTATTCAGAACGTGGTGGGAAAAAAATTACATTCTTAATGTAAGATAACGATGTCAGAAAAGTCAAATAAAAGTGATAGAAAGAATATTAACTATTGAATTTATATAAAACTTCAAAATAAAGACTTTTCATTTTTTTTCTTTAATGAGAAACTTGAGCTCACTTTTATGAAAATAGATTTTTATGTTTGATTTTATGATTAAACTGGCTACAGGCAATTCCTAATCATGATTTTTATGGTGATCTTTCTTCAAATCCCTGAGAGTCACATCAAATAAAAAACTTTGTTCACATATAGATAATAAAAAATTTTTAAAGCATTTTCCCATTTTTACAGCTGCTTAAAAGCTAGCAAATTGAAATTACATTTTTTAAAAAATCCAAAAGCACTTCCTTTACTTTCATTTACTAATGTAATGTTGAAATTTCTTATAGTAATGCAATGGTTTTTAAACCCAAATAAACTTTTTAAAAGATTTATGTATTTATTTTAGAGAGAGAGAATGAGTGTGGGGGGGCAGAGGGAGAGGGAGAGAGAGAATCCTCAAGCAGATTCCCAGCTGAGCACGGACCCCTCCTCCCACCTCCCACCTCCCACCTCCCACCTCTGCAATGAGGGCTTGATCCCAGGACCCTGAGATCATGACCTGACCCCAAATCAAGAGTTGGCCACTTAACCAACTGAGCCACCCAGACGCTCCCCACCCCCAAAATAACTTTTGTAAATGAGATATTCCAAAATAATGGAGAACTTAGTTTGCAGAAAATGCATCCATTTTTAGAATGGTCATACTGACCCTAGATTGTACACACTAACAAAACATATGTCACAAAGAGCTAGACTGAGGACCCCACTCCTAAAATCATCTGCTTCAGATTTCTTATCCTCTCTGACCCTCACTGCTATGCAATTCACCTTGAGCTGTCTGTGTTCTGAATGTAACCTCTTCTGGGAGCAACCTGGGTGCTTTAGCTGGATGCTAAAGTAGATTCCTACCAAGTAGAGCATCCCCTGAGTGCTTAGCAGGCATATTAGAGCCAGCACTGCCAGATGTGGCTCCTTGCATTTCCATTTGATGACTCAACTTAAGTGCCCCAAAGGCTAAAGGAGCTCTCCAAACGTGGTCCCCAAAACAACACCAGCGGCAACAGCACCTAAAAACTTCCTAGAAATGTAAAAATTCTCAGGGCCCACTTTGAGACAGAAACTCTCTGGATATTAATAAACTTCCTAGGCTTTTTGATTCACACTTTGGTTTGGGACACAATGGGATAGAGGGATCAATATTTCAGGGAACATCTCCGCACTATTCAAAGCACAGAAGTTGGGAAGCCCAAAGTAGGTGTTGTTGTTGTTGTTGTTGTTGTTGAAATACAGACTTCTCAACTTTTTATATGAAAAATCTTCAAGGTGGAGGGCCAAATCAGGAAGTCTACGCACTGTGTAAAAGTCATTATCTGCATTACTCCAAGTATAGCTACATTGTCAAACTTCACTTAGTGGCCCAGAGTTCTATAGCTACACATTCCCTGTCTATTTATATATGGACAATATAAGTGGAGTAAATCCCTGCCCAGGTAATGTTATCCAAGAAGGACCACGAAAATCTTTATTCCAGAATTGAATATGCCAGAATTGGAAAATCTAATTTGGGATAGGGCATTCCATCCCCAGAATTACCCCTTTAAGATGCAAATATCTTTGTGATATGGGAACTATGGCAATTATAAGGTTATAAAATTAGTTTATAAGATTAATTTGTAAGTTTATAGATTAATAGTTTATAAGATTAATTCTGGATACCTGGAAACACTTGGAGGGAATGGAATATAGGACAAGAATGGTTGGTATCGGGTGAAGTGGGAAAAAAGACTAAAAAAGAAGGCAGAAAAGAAAAATCACAGCAAAAGGTAGTTTGAATATGAAGACTGCACAGCATGGCATCTTAATGAGCTAAGAGGCAGTATAACATGGGATCAAGCCCTGAGTCGGGTTCCCTGCTCAGTGAGGAGCCTGTTTCTCCCTCTGTCCCTTGCCCCTGTTTGTGCTCTCTCATTCTCTCTCTCTCAAATAAATAAATAAAATATTTAAAACAACAATCTTGGTTGTTGTTCAGAGTATATTGAAGTGATAAGAAGTTGAGAGAGAGAGGGAGAGAGATTTTCACTTGGGAGTTTTTTAATACCATCTCTGGTTAAATCTTTCATTTTCCCTACCATTTACAATGGTAAACGTTAACTTGCCCACATACATATCATCCGTACAAATTTGTTTTCATTTCAGAGAGCCTTTACTTAGAAGATAGGAAGAATTAGATCAAACAGCTTATTCCATGTAAATATTAGTTGTTCCTAGGACATAGGAAGCTGAATTATTCTTCATACTCTGAAGTTGAGAGTTCAGAACACTGAACTATGCCTATTTGCTTGTCATCAAACCACAGACTTCTCTCTAGAATTCTCAAAATGAGTGAGAGAAATTTGAGAATCCACAAGTGGAATGAAAACAGAGAAGGTGAGGCATTCTAGTGGAGAGCACACTGGAAATTTCACTACTGTTTGACTTAATTCCCAGACAGCATTAGCAGGATTTATTTGCAAGTATATTGTATTTAATGCCAAGGACGTTTCTTCTGGTCTCAGGCACTCTGAAAACAAAAATGTATTTCAGTTATTTTAAAAATAAAGCGTCTCCCAGGGCGCCTGGGTGGCTCAGTTGGTTGAGCAACTGCCTTTGGCTCAGGTCATGATCCTTGAGTTCCTGGATGGAGTCCCACATGGGGCTCCCAGCTCCACGGGGAGTTTGCTTCTTGCTCTAATCTTCTCTCCTTGCATGCTCTCTCACTTTCTCTGTCTCTCAAATAAATAAATAAAATCTAAAAATAAAAAATAAATAATAAATAAAGCGTCTCCCAATAATGCATTTCTAGGGGCACCTGGGTGGCTCTGCCGGTTAAGCATCCGCCTCCAGCTCATGTCATGATCCTGGGGTCCTGGGATCCAGCCCGGTATCAGGCTCCCTGCTCAGCGGAAAGCCTACTTCTCCCTCTCCCTCTGCTGCTCCCCCTGCTTGTGCTCTCTCACTCCCTTTGTCAAATAAATAAAATCTTAAAAAAAAATGATGCATTTCTAACCTTCCATTTCTGGTCTCCATGAGAAACACACACCCCCCACCACCACCACTAGTGCTGACATCACTGCCACGAAACAGCGGTAGCCAACGCCACGTACTGTATTCTCAGCGGAGAAAAGTTAGCAGAACCAGGTCTGAACAGAACCAGTGTTAAGCCTACACTGGCTTGGGCACAGTTTTCATCAAACAAAACAAAAAAGAAGATGTGAGTAAGACAAGAGAGGAACTACAAAGTGACCAACTGAATGAAACTTTACTCTCTGAAACAGACGCAGCCATGAGCTCCTGGAGCCATCCACATGCACCACACTTATATAGTCCCTTCTACTGGGAATTCCCTTCCTAGCAAGTCTGCAGATACCCTGGGCAAGTGATATGTGAGAAGGAATAAGAAAGGGGAGTTGGGAATGCAGAAGTATTTCTCAACTGTGCTGCCACAGAGCGGGCTGGGCTGGATTATCACTTACCTTTTACCTTCAGGCTTATGGGATCTCAACACCACCACCAGCAAGAGAGCAGTTTCTTCCAAAGGCTCCTTACAAGTCCTAATAATCTGCTTCACTGGCAGATCGAGCTCTCTGCGCCATGGTGTGGAACACATGCACAGGCTTAGGCCAAAGTTCCAGGGTGGAGGGCACCCGGGTGGCTTGGTTAAGTGTCTGCTTTTGGGTCATAATCCCAGGGTCCTGGGATCCAGCCCCACATGAGGCTCCCTGCTCAGCAGGGAGTCTGCCCTTCTCCCCCTCCCTCTGCCCTCTCCCTCTGCCCCTCTCCCCTGCTTGTGCTTGTGCTTGTGCTTGATTCTCTCTCATAAATAAATAAAATCTTAAAAAAGTTCCAGGGTTGTACGGGCAGTGGCTATTTCTTTATCCATTTCACACCATGCCCACGACTAGCTCTTTCCTAGGATAACCTAAGCCCGTATTTACTCTCATGGTCTCTCTTGGGGTCTAAGTGAGTTTGCTTGGTGTCCTTTCCTGTCTGCTGATCTCTGAAGGTTTATTATGTTCACAATATTCTTTTTTAAAGATTTTATTTGACAGAGCAAGAGAGAGCATGCAAGCAAGCAGGAGGAGTAGGAGAGGGAGAATTAGGCTCCCCACTGAGCAGGAAACCCAACGTGGGGCTCAATCCCAGGACCCAGGGATCATGACCGGAGCTGAAGGCAGACGTCTAACTGAATGAGCCACCCAAGCCCCCACTATGTTCACAATATTCTAACATTCAGTCTCCACCTCTCACCCCAAAAAGCCTGTGTCAAGGTCTTAGCCCTTTTCTTCCCACAAGTCTTCTTGGCTCATTATGAAAGCTTACCCTCTTCCCCAGCAGACTTTGAACTCTACATACCAAGGTGTAAGGAGGTATATAGTCCCTTGTCATGAGGGGAAAAAGTTCTCTTGCATCTTTTCCTCCAAAACCTGGACTCATATTTGCCTTGTAATACTGAAATGAAACTTGAGAGTTTTTTCCAAGTGAAAGTAATAACAGAGCATTTATTTCAAAGTGTTGATACCCTCAACATAGAAATAAATGGCCTGAAAACTTTTAAATGGAAACTCTCTAGCTAAATCCTAGTGAAAATAGACTTAACTTTCTAAGCACCTGATGACTAAGTGCTAGATCTAAATCTCCCTTTCTCTATTTCTCTCTCTCTCACACACACACACACATGAAAAATGGGAAACAGTTGATTAGGGAAAGAAAAATATTTTGAGCATTGCTGAGTGGCTGGTTGAGTTAAAATACTCAAGGCTAGATTTTTCAGGGGTTTTTTATTTTTAAAATATCGTTTAATTTTTAAATATGGACATGGTAGCCATAGTTGATAAAGTTTATAACATACATAAAATGTAGGAGAACAATGACACAAAGTTCAGTAGAGGGAGAATGGATTTATACTGTTATGAAGTTCTTATCCTATCCATAAAATGGTGTAATATGACTTTAAGTTAAACTATGATAAGTTAAAGATGTATACTCTAAACCTTCAAGCAATCACTAAAATAAGAAAACAAAGAGGTACAGCTAATAAGCCAACAGAGGAGATAAAATTAAATAATAAAAATACTTAATCCAAAAGACAGAAGAAGAAAACAGGAACAAATGAAAAATGGAACAAATAGAAAGCAAATAACAAGGTGATATATTGAAACCCTGTTTGGGTTTTGATAACGTTTTTTGTTTTGTTTTGTTTTGGGGGAGTTTGGTATTTTGGGGGTTTTTTTATTATTATGTTCAGTTAGCCACTGTACATCATTAGTTTTTGATGTCGTGGTCAATGATTCATTAGTTACATATAGCACCCAGTGCTCATCACAGCACATGCCCTCCTCAATATCCATCACCCTGTCACCCCCTCACCTCTGAAACTTTGAGATTGTTTCCCAGGGTCTATAGTCTCTCATGGTTTGTCTCCCTGTCCAACTTCTTCCCCTTTGGATTTCCCTCCCTTCCCCTATCTTCCATGCTATTGGTTATGTTCCACATATGAATGAAATCATATGATAATTGTCTTTCTCTGCTTGACTTATTTCACTTAACCTAATCCCCTCCAGTTCCAACCATGTCGATGAGAATGGTGGATAGTCATTTCTGAAGGCTGAGTAATAGTCCATTGTATATATGGGTCACATCTCCTTTATCCAGTTGTCTGTTGAAGGGCATCTCAGCTCCTTCCAGTTTGGCTATTGTGAACATTGCTGCTATGAACACTAGGGTGCAGGTGCCCCTTCTTTTCACTACATCTATGTCTTTGGGGTAAATACCTAGTAGTGCAATTGCTGAGCCATGGGGTACCTCTATTCTTAACATCTTGAGAAACCTCCATACTATTTTCCAGAGTGGATGCACCAGCATGCATGCATTCCCACCAACAGTGTAAGAGGGCTCCCCTTTCTCCACATCCTTGCTGGCATTTGTTATTTCCTGTTTTGTTAATTTTTGCCATTCCAACTGGTGTAAAGTGGTATATCATTGTGGTTTTAATTTGTGTTTCTCAGGGTTTGTTTTTTTTTTTTTTTAAAGATTTAGTTTTATTTATTTGAGAGAGAGAGAGATTGAGAGAGCGCATGAAAGGAGAGAAGGTCAGAGAGAGAAGCAGACTCCCCAGGGAGCTGGGAGCCCGACGTGGGACTCGATCCCAGGACCCTGGGATCATGACCCGAGCCAAAGGCAGTTGCTTAACCAACCGAGCCACCCGGGCGCCCCTGTTTTTTTTTTTAACAGGCAAAAGGTACATATGTCAGGACACCTCCATTCAGAGTGTTCTTTTGATACCCTTATATTTGCTTATACCAAATATACAACACACTGTTTGGCAGATCAACTCTGCTTTCAGCATTTGTCTTCTATGCTTTCACTCTCTGTGGTTTGAATAGTTTTTTCACATGTTTTTTCACATGCCAAACTACACCCTCCACCATTCTGTGAGGCAGACTCTTTTTTTTTTTTTTTAAAGATTTTATTTATTCATTTAACAGAGAGAGAACACAAGCAGGCAGAGAGGCAGGCAGAGGCAGAGAGAGGAGCAGGCTCCCCGCGGAGCAAGGAGCCCGATGCGGGACCCAATCCCAAGACGCTGGGACCACAACCCAAGCCAAAGGCAGCCGCTCAACCAACTGAGCCACCCAGGCGTCCCT
>CM052808.1:61370854-61397812 GCA_028533885.1 Nasua narica
TCTTTTGCTTTCCTTGGGTCTTTGTGACTATTTATTGTGGTGAACATGAATGGTTAGTTCCTTTATTTTCACTCTTTTATTATTACTAATGAAATTATGTAAGGCTAGACATTTGATTTCAAATAATTTTTGTTCCATAAGTTTTAATATGTGGTTTTCTCTCGATGGGGTTTTTGTTTTGTTTTAAACATCTTGAAGTTCACGTAAATGGACTTTTGGGTTATTTTTGAGCAAAGAGTTATATGGAAGTATTTTTTTCCCCTACATTTTCATGAGCATTGTATGCAGAAAGGTCTGAGGAGCAAAGACAAATGTAGGATGAATATACTCAATGTAGAGATATGGATCTTTAATGAAGGGAACCAGAGATTCCTGGAGAAATGGCTGATTCCAATGGAGAGCATAATAAGCCTGAAACAGTGTGCCTGAAAGAAAGGAAATGAGAAAAAAAAAAAAAGATGGAGGCATATCCCAAGGAGGCAAAAGCCAGTTTAAAAGGGTTCCTACTGGCCAAATCTGGACAATTTGAGTATCCAATTAAGGTGCAATAATTGATGGGGTGCGTGAGTGGCTCAGTTAGTTAAGTGTCTGCGTTTGGCTCAGGTCATGGGATTGAGCCCCACATCGGGCTCCCTGCTCAGCGAGTAGCCTGCTTCTTCTCCCTCTGCCCCTGATTCTGTGCTCTCTCTCTTTCTCTCTCTCACTCTCTCTCTCAATTAAATAAGATCTTTTTAAAAAATGTGTAATAATTGATCAAAAATATTTTTTAAAATAGGAATCCTTAAGTTCATTTTGATAACAGGTAGAGAAATAAATGAATAGGAAAGAAGGGAGGACCTTCCTTATAATGAAATGCCAATTACTGACTGGTAAATATGAAGAGAATGCTGAAATTTGAAAATCTTCATTTTGTAGCTATCATAGTAAGGATTGTGAGAAGACTCACCAATTTATGCTAAATGTAGGGAGAAATTGTGATGAGCATAGGAAATGTATACCATTTTAAAGTATCTCCCCACGTATTACTTTTTATCTGCGACGAGAAAAATAAAGAGTAAATAGTGAGAAAATGGAGACCTTACTCAGGTGATTAAAATTAACATCACTACTGAAGGGCAAGGGGACATGGTGTGCATCCAGATGGGATAACCTGAGAAGGACACTATCTCACTAATGTCTTATTCTGTCTTGGAATATCTAACCCAAATCTAACCATGAGGAAACATCAAGCAGGCCAAGAAAGATCATTATATTAAAAACAAAGGCAGGAAGAGATTATCCTTCAAAAGCAGCAATGTCATCAAAGACAGAGAGTACAGAAATGTAGATTCAGATTAATCTACAATTAATGTAGATTCAGAAGTGTAATTCAGATTAAAGAAGACCTCACAAACAAAAGCAATATCAGATCCTAGAATGAATTCTTCACTGGAGGGAAAAAATATGCTGGAAAAGATAGCATTGAGTTATCTGACAAAATGGAAATACAGATTGTAGATTAGATAAAAGCATTATGTTAATATGACACTTACTGAAGTTGATAATTGTACCGTAGATACATCTGAGAACTCTCTTATTTTTAGAAAGTACTCAATGAGGTATTTAATGGTCACCTAGAAGTAAAGAGCCTTGATGTATGCAACTAACTCCAAAACAGTTCAGAAAAGAAACTGTATGTAGATGCACATGTGCACACACACAAGCAAATGTAAATGATGAAAAATAAAGCAAATGGGAAACATTTCACCATAGATGAATCTGGGTAAAAGGTGTATGAATATTCTATGTGTTCTTATTTTTGCAGCTTTTTTGTAAGTTTCAGATTGTTTTCAAATAAACTGTTAAAAATCCCCAAAATGTTTTCATGGGATTGGGGTTTCTCTTGTATTTGGTTTAGATAACTGTTCCAAGTTTATTATTTGATGTTTAGAAATTGAGGCCTATAAAATATCTGCTTTTTGACATTTATTGGCATTTTCTTTGAGAGTTGATTTTTATAAACATCTGCAGACATTTGAAAAGCAGTTGCTCTTAGTTTGTAGAAATGTTTTTTTTTTTTTGCTTACAGAGACTTTATGAGAGTGACAGTATGTTGTATGAAGAATATTTGCTCACAAATCTTATATTTTCAATGTGAATTTAACCATTATAAAGTACCATGCTTTGTCTTGTTTAACACTTTTGGTTTGACTACTTGCTCTAATATCAAGATCCTGACCTCTGCTTTCTTTTGGTTATTACCATCTTTGTTCAATTTTAGTTTACAGTTAAATATAGTCAAGACTTATCCTAAGTCTTTTTGCTGAGATTTAACTGATTATCTCTTGATTAATGCTCACCTGTTAGATTTCTCATAAACAATTCACGGGAATGCTTCTTCAGTTCCTCTAGGTTCCAAATTATTTATCTAGGGGCACCTGGGTGGCTCAGTAAGTTAAGTGTCTGCCTTTGGCTCAGGACCTTGGGGTCAAGCCCCTTGTTAGGCTCCCTGCTCAGTGGGGTGTCTACCTCTCCCTCTACCTCTTTTCCTACCACTGCTCATATGCGCTCTCTCTCCCTGTCTCTCTCTCTCGCTCTCTCAAGTTAAAAAATAAGAAATCTTTAAAATTAAATTAAATTAATTGTTTATCTATAGTCCTTTACTTAAGGGATAGCTTGGTGGAATCTAAACTCCTTGGTTCACACTCATTCGTGAGTATCTTAGTAGTGTTTTTTCATTGTGTTCTAGTGTTGAGTGTTCAGCTTATTCTGCTGGTTATGGTATTTTGACCATACTTACATAAAACTTGTGGGTTTTGAGTTTTCCTTCTTCTCTTACCTTCTAGAGATAAATTCTGTGAGTTTTTTTTTTCTTTTCTCATCTGTAGTAGTAAGTGGGATGTAGAAAGTGAGTTGCTATCAAATTCCTACCAGAACCAGAGCCTTGGTCACTTTTCTAACCTCTTCAATTTCTGTGTCTCTAAAACATGGACACACACTTCAGAAGATTACATGAAAATTAAATAAGATTCCTATGTTAGAAACTTAGTGTACTGCTTGGCAGACAGAAAATACTCAGTGCACATTAGTTCTGTTTAGTCACTAGTAACAGTGTTAGGTTGAGAACAAATCTTCATTCATCAAGACACATCAAGCCTGTGGTTTAGGCTCTTCTAATCATATAAAATAATATTTTCGAAGAAGATGAATGTAGACACAATTTATTTCCTTTTTTTGGACACAATTTACTTCCTGATGTCAAGAATCATATTTGGTTTTCTGGAAACCTATACTTTAATGCCAACTCAAGTCATATGAATGAACCCAAGGGAATCACATGACTGTCTTCTCCCCTGCTGTCTTCGTGTATGTGTGCCTATCTCAGTGTCCCCTTTTTTATACCCCAGTATAGGGGATTAGGACCCAACTTAATGATCTCATTTTAACTTGATTACCTCTGTAAAGATCCTATCTCCAAATAAGATTACATTCAGAGGTACTAGGGATTAGGATCTTAACAAATCTTTTGGAGGAGATATAATTCATCCCATAACAGGTGTCTTCTAGTAAATATGATTTTTCTTCTTTAAAATATTGAAAACTCCTTTTAAAAGTGAAACATTCTCAGAAATATCATCTGGAAATGTAATATCCACAAATGCTTCCTTTTTAATAATAGTTAAGGTATATATATAAATCTACCTTAGAATAAGGGCCTTTTAGCTATTATAAGACAGAAGAAGGGAAGAAGTATTAACTCAGGACATCTGAGTTGTCCTGGTTATTAGTTGGTTCTTTCACATTCATTTAAGATTCCAGGAGCTGAGATCTGCATAACTACCATGTCTAGGCTGTCAGAATAATCCCTTCTCCTAAACTAAGTCTTGAGCTGGGACAGTTTCCTCATTAAAAACCTCACAAACATAATTATCTCAGTGCCTGAAATAGTTTGTGCCAGAATCTGAGGAGGGAAATCATCAATGCCTTCCTCATTAAATGGATGCAACACGATTAATTCCAAGTTTGCTTAATAGGCTCTACTAATGGGTAGATATGGGCAGTATGAGAAAGTTCTCACTACCTGGTAGGTTTTATTTATACCAAACAGATGTTACTGCGATGTCTTGGCACTAGCACAAAAAGGGAAAAATGTCTTCATAAAAAATACCCTTGTTTGGTAGTCTTTGCTGAGCTTTTTAGGTACAAAGTTAGAACATATTATCCCAAAGGTTTTTGGATTATACTTAGTTGATGGGAAACCAAAAAATAAAATGTTATAACAAAATCACAAGAGAAAGGATTGTCATATTTGGAAGCTTCTCATGTTTATAATATTACTCAAAACACACAAGGGCTTCAGAACACTATCTTATCCTAATTTTTCTTAAATAACAAGGAGTGACCTAAAATATTAAGAGGACCGAGCAGATTCTAGATATAGCTCATTCTCTATTCCTAGAATAGTTGCACAATAAAAAGATCTTTCATTCTCAAAGGAGAATTACAAAATTTCACAGAAATATACACATTGACCAATGACATGTCAAGTTAAAATGATTCCCAATATAATACAGCATTGAGGGAAAAATTGAAACACATGGTATTTCTTCAGGGTTAAAAAGCACTGATTCAGTGAGAAGTTAATGCAAATTCTATGACCACAGGGCTACACGGACAGGAAGTTTGAGAGAGGGAGCCAAGTCATCCCCACTGAGAGATTCACAAAACTAATGACACACTAAAGCTTTGAGAAACTCTACAGTGAAGAAATTCTCTTTCTCTCTCTCTCTTTCTCTCCTCTCTCTCTAAAGATTTTATTTAACAGGGAGAGAGAGAGAAAGAATGGGTGCACAAGCAGGGGGAGCAGCAGGGAGAGGGAGAAGAAGATTCCCCACTGAGCCGGGAGCCCCATGCAGCTAGACCTGGATCCTGACCTGAGGGGAAAGCAGATGCCTAACTGAGCCACCCAGGCTCCTCTCTGTTCCTTTTTCTCTTTCAATTCCTTTTAATTCTAGCATTTTGAAAATCATTTGCCTAGAAAACCAAATATGATTTAACACCCACTGATATCTCATATCATAGAAAAAGACCAAGCCAGACTATCTCCTTTTTTATTTTAAGCAGTTCCTAAGACTCATCAGTCCAAGAATAAGCTGAATGTGTGTAGTTCTGTCTATACTCACTTCAGTTTTTGTCTGAACCTCAGCATCAGGTGACTTCTTATTTGTTATCCACTTTCTACATTAAGATGGGAAGGAATCTTACAATATAATTCATACTTGGAGTAAAATTCAGTAAAGTCAGCACAAACTCTCCAAGAGATATTGTATTGCAAAACCTTTGATCTCCTAGTAACTGATCTACTGTTTCAGCAAGTTTCAGAATAGGAGATATGATGTGTTTTGGGGGCAGGAATAAAGCCTTGGAGAAGCGGAGGATTCGGGAAGAGTGCAAATGTAGACTTCTATCCTCCTCCATCCGTGCTCTGATTGGACACCCAGGTGCCGGCAGTGGACTCTTCCTGCTTTTGCAACCAGGCTTCTCTCTTGCACCCTCCCTAGTACAAACCCTGAGGCTCCACCCAGCTCATTTCAACCTGCACTGCAGGTCTCATGAAAACATAATTTCCTCTGGGATGCCTTCCTAAAGCTCCCAAGTCTGAGTTACATCTCCTCCCCTCCTACTCTTCTCATAGCACAAAAATAATTTCCCCATTTGATATTAATCACATCACCTTTGTGCTCATATATCTCTCTCTCCCCAAGAGACCTGATTTTAACAGTGAGACATTTATCTCCACCACTGTTTATGGTGGGTACCTAGCACAGTGTTTGTCAAGTGAAATGTGCCCGGAAAAATGCCTGTTTTGTCTTTCAACTTCCGCTATAGCCCTAGGTGGCTCTAGAGTTAAATCTGGGAAATGGGTCAGAATTGCCAGCAGGAGTGACTCAGGCAGGCCTCTTTCTGTCCTTCATTCCCTTCCCTTACACCTGGACTTTTCTTTTTTCTGTCCTCCACTCCCTTGTCAAAAGCAGTTATTGTTTGCATTTTTTCTGGGCTGGTCCATTTTCCCTCCTTCCTTCCACCAGGCACTTCCAGAGTCATAGCCACTGCAAACGGGTCACTGTTTGCATCTCTCTGGTCTCCTAAACTACAGGGGAGGGCTTGGGAAGGAGGCAGTTGCTCAAGAATCTTTCAAACGGAAATGAGAGCTGTAAGGGCAAAACCAGAGAAGGGCAGAGCAAAAGGGCTCCAGGTGGAGGAAATTAAGGTGAATTTCTTTACCTTGTAACGTGTATGTGTGTGTTAGGAATGATGGGTGGCAAAGAGGACTATAAAGGGTATATTGAGTCAGTCAGGGAGTTAGTATTAGCAGAAATTACACGTATTATAGGAATAACATAGTAAGATAAGAAAAACTCAAAATTAGGCTTATCCATGTAAAACTAATAAAATACTATTTGCAATAATATGCTCATTGGGATAATGTATGTCCTTAATTACCATACATTAATCATCATTAAATATTAGAATAAAGTGTTAATTTTACTTGATTACACTTGTTCATGCAATTCACATATACATATATAAATGCATGCAAGTACAAATTACACAATTACATAACTATACAAAATGTATTGTGTATATATACAACAATGAATTATTCTCACACACATTTGTTGGGCATTTTCATGCACAGTGAACAATTTATCTATATTTAGGAAGGTAGCAGCAGAACCGAGAAGGGAGAATTAAAGAAACTTCAAAACTTATAGATAGTATCAGACACCAGATATAAGTATAGTGAAGGAAAGGCAAAAATCATATATATCTTCAAAGTGTCTATCCTGCAAGACTGGGTGTGTGGACTTCACTCTCCAGGTTAGGATTGTAATGGCAGAATAATTAGAAGGGAATTAGATCTTGATAAGAGACACTTTCAGGTACCTCCCTTATCTTACCTACACTCAAAAATATGCCTTTACTAGAAATCCCTTGGTATGTGAAAAATGGAGAAGCAAGAAAATAAAGGATTAAGTTCTCCTGGTCCATCGAAGGTAAGTTGTAGGGTATTCAGAGTATTATGGTGTCTATTTAGAATATGACCTCCAATAAGAAAATTTTAATTATGTTGATAACCTGATGGAAAAGCAGAATTTGTAAGAGATGGGTAGAACATATAAGATTTTGAGGACTATTAACTTTGAGATGGAGGAAAATAAAGCATATTGAAATAAGCAATTTAGCAACCTTGACCACATAGCATTGCTAAGTTATTTAAAAGCCAAATATAGAAGATAGTTTTAAAAGGGTAGGGAAGGAAAGGGGCTGATCAGTTAGATAGTTTTCATGGACAAAGAGTTCAGATAAGCAGAAAGCTCAGACAGTATTGAAAGGGAAGAAAAGTCAATGGATGACAGGTGAAAATGAATCTCTATTATATATAATAGAAAAATAAGCTTGATAATGGAAGATTAGTGTTGATAGAAAAATTGTATAGAAAATTTAAGATTTGCGTAGATACATAGATAAGAATATGGGCAATATACTTATGGAACCAGGTCTATAGCAAATTATTTTTATTTCCTGTTTAACAGACCAAAAAAAAAAAAATTGCATTGATGGGGTCCAAGTGCTAAGTGGCACAGATTATAGCTTTCCTAGGATACTAGAAGATACTATTATAAAAGATGGAGCTTCCTGGGGTGCCTGGGTGGCTCAATCAGTTAAGCATCTGCCTTTGGCTCAGGTCATGATCCCAAGGTCCTGGGATCGAGTCCCACCTCCGGCTCCTTGCTGAGCAGGGAGCCTGCTTCTCCCTCTACCTGTTCTGCCTGCAGCTCTCCATGCTTCTGCTCTCTCTCTCTCTCTCTGCCAAGTAAATAAATAAAAATCTTTTTAAAAATAGAATTTTATTTATTTGAGAGAGAGAGAAAGAGAGGGAGATTGAGAGAATGTAAGGGAGAAGGGGCAGAGGGAGAAGCAGGCTTCTGACCGAACAGGGAAGCATGATGTGGGGCTCCATCATCTAAGCGTCTAAGACAGACTCTTAATTAACTGAGCCACGGAGGCACCCGATTCCTGGTATTTCTACGTGTATGTTCTGAAGTCAGCTGCAACTTCATGGTGAATAATCCCATCTCTCAAACATTCAACATGTACTCTGCTGGAAACTTCTCCACATCATGGAAGAAAATCCATCTTTTTGAAGAAATCTGCCTTGACATCCCAGAACCATTTCCACCTGTAGATTCTGAGGTCTTAAAATTAGAATCTACTAGCAATTATGACTTTACAATACATATAAATTCTAGGAAAACCCCAGCAAAGTAAACAATAACTAAAGTGGCATAGCTATGATTGTTAATAGGTTTAAGTTCTGGGATAAATAGTAGTAGCAAATTTTTTTAAGCAGCAAATTTTGTAAATTTCTAATAAAACTTATATGACAAGAATAGGTGATCTTTAAATTTTTTTTAAAAAGATCTTATTTATTTATTTGACAGAGAGAGAGAGATCACAAATAGGCAGAGAGGCAGGCAGAGGGGAAAGCAGACTCCCCACTGAGCAGAGAGCACGATGCGGGGCTAGATCCCAGGACCCTGAGATCATGACCTCAGCCGAAGGCAGACGCTTAACCCACTGAGCTGCCCAGGTGACCCTAATTTTTTTTTTTACTTGAATAGATAAGTGAGGACAGGAGCAAAATAGTAAATGAGAAAAAAGAAATTATTTGGATATGAGCCCTGTATTTTGGCAAGCAATTAATCAGAAGGAGAATATGTTGCTTAAGAGTATTAATTACCTTGCTTGGCTTTGACTACACTAGCATGGACTTGTTTTCTAACTTTCAAATCCCTGGAAATGAGAAGCAAAAAAAAAAATCTTTATAAAACAGTCTTAATTATATTTGTAGATTATGTCTACTTCAAGTATTTTTCTAAGTTTTAGAAATAGCTGGGACAATCATATTTTCTTTCTTTTCTTTCCTGTTTCATAGTTCTCTTTTTCTTCTTCTGAAGACAGGAAATCCAAACCATCAGATGGAACTCTTGGTATTGTTAGTTTTCACTTTTCCTTTATACAGTTCAGAAAACTGAAATTCTTACCAGTTGCTCTCCAAAATAAAAAGTCAATTTCCCGAACTAGGTCTTAGGCAAGATATTCTCAAACATGGCTGCTGCACACCTGAGTAAACAGAGGAGGTTTTCTTTTTTTTTTTTAAATATGGTGCAGGGGCACTTCCTCAGAGATTATATCAGGTTGGTCCATTGTAGAGTCTGAGTATCAGTATATTTTTTAAGCGCCGAGGACTGATATTCACCACCCTAGACCAGTGGTTTTCACACTCAGGAAGGAAGAAAGGAAGGTGAGCCCTGAGAGCTTTAAAAGAATTCTCTTCCATTTCCCAGATGCACAATGTCCAAACGTACTCTCTTTTAAAACTGAATGCCTGAGGATATGACTGGGGTTAAGGCATCAGTATGAGTTTCTTTCCTATTTTCTTTCACAACCACCATTCAGAAAGGCTTCCCTCATACCCATTTAGAATCTTCTAGGTGTGCTGCATTGACCTGAGGAGTATAATGTCTGGTACAGCAAACAAAATATTGGACATATGTGACATAGAGAAGTCTCCTTTAACCCACAAATGATTAATCACCTTCATCCAGCTCATTAAGAGACATGTTGACTTATTAAGTTTAGATAATCATTTATGAAAATTTGAAATATATTGTGTACTAATTATAATTATAGAACTAATTCAAGGAGAAAAAAGTAACACTTAGAGACTTAAGTAGCAGTGATATTAATAGATAAGAAACATATATTTCA
The DNA here is from genome assembly GCA_028533885.1 of Nasua narica. Lineage (NCBI taxonomy): Eukaryota > Metazoa > Chordata > Mammalia > Carnivora > Procyonidae > Nasua > Nasua narica. The sequence continues at coordinate 61,380,671 of CM052808.1, forward strand.
ATGTACTTTCATATTTGACTTGTCAAGAAATATATTAGGATGATTAGTAAAAGGCCTCCAACCATAAGCATATTTTACACTAGCATAAAATTATGTCAGTGCAGTAGGATGAATATGCAATTTCAAAAGAAATGGAAAGAATGTGTATTTTATATTGTTAAAGAATAGTTCAGAGTTTTTTTAATTTTAGTTACATTGTGTCAATTTACATGTAATAAAATATACTTACCTAACATAATGCAGGTAATTGTGTACAGCCATGTATCCTCCAATCTAATTAAGATACTGAACAGTTCTATCGCACTAAAAGGTGTCCTCCTTAAAAAAAAATTAAAAATAAATAAATAAAAGGTGTCCTCCTTTCCTTTCCAACCCATCTCCTCCTCTAACCCCTAAGCCCTGACAACCTCTCATCTGTTTTAGCTCACTCTTGTGTCACACTCTCTTGGATTTCATATAAAGGATTCTTAAATGGAATGTAGACCTTGTGTTTGACTCTTTAACTTATCATGATGTTTTTAGATCCATCCACATTGTATCGTTCCCTTTTAAGCCCAGGTAGAACACCAGCATGTTTGTACACTCCCCAACTGAAGAACAATTGAATTCTTTCCAATTCAGAATATGCAACAACATTCATCTTTAAATATTTGTGTGAATATATGTTTTCATTTCTCTTAGGTAGATACGTAGGAGTAGGATTGCTAGATCATATATCAAGTATGTTTAACTTTATTAAATATTGCCATATTATTTTCCAAAATGGCTTTGCCACTTTGCATTCCCACCAGTAACATATGAGAGTTCCTGTTGCTTCACATTCTCACCAATATTTGACATCGACAGCATTTTTAACTTTAGCTATCCTAGTAGGCACGTAGTAGTACCTCATTTTGGTTTTAACACGCATTTCCTTGATGACTAGTGATGCCAACCGTCTTTCTTGTGCTTATTGATGACCCATGTATAGTATCTTATGAATAGTCTGTTTGGATCTTTCTGCCCTTCTCACATTGGACTGTCTTTGTATTATTGAGTTGCTAGAGTTTTTTGTACCATAAATACAAGCCCATTATCGAATACTTTTTGGAAATATTTTTCCAAGTTATGGCTTGTCTTTTTATGTTCTTAACCATGAATTTTGAAGACCAAAATTTTAATTTCAATGAAGTCCATATTGCCAATTGTTCTTTTATGGTTTATGCTTTTCAACCTTATTGAAAGAATTTTTGCCTAGCCCAATGTCACAAAGATTTTACTTATGGTTTCTTCTAGGTTTAATAGTTGTAGCTCTTATATAAGGCCTATAATCAATTTCCACTGTCCTAAAAAAGTTATTTATAACAATTTTTGAGCTTTATCATAACTTGTGGCAATAGGATTTTCTGTATGTCTTATTCTACTATTCTGAAAATTCTCTCCCCAAATAGTTTAATTTAAAAATGTTGCTATTTTTTATTCACCTGAATTCACCCATATCTTTTGCAACCACTTAAATTTCTGGTGAAAAATTATACGTGTCATTAGTACATATAGAGTTTTTCAAAATTGTTTAAAAACATAGTTGAACAAAAATATTTGAAGAGTTATTCTAAACCATTATTTATCTTTGATTCCAACAGCAAATAGGGGTGCTGTATGCTAGTGCAGAGCCTGTGTTCTTTTGTTTTTTTCTTTCTTTTTCTGAACCATTCTCATCTGCCAAAAACTTTCCTAACATGGGACTTCTATTAAACACTGCACACACAAAAAAATCAACATTGGGTAAATCGAAAAGCTGTGATATGAAAACATGTTTATGATATAACATGAGAGCTATGGGAATCTGGACTCATGATTGATTGTGAAAAACCTCCATGAAACAACATGAGACCATATGTATGTAGCCTTGAAAAACAAAAGCTCATGGCTTAAAGACATCTAGATCAATTTCCAGCTTGTGGCTGTATTCTTTTTATAAATAATTTAGAAATCCTCCAGATTCTCTTATATTCAGAGAATATTGACCATTAGAAAATTCTTTATTCTATTAGGCCAAAACATGTCTGCTTCTAAATTTCCATCCATGAGTTCTAGGATTAATCTCTATAGACACAAAAACAAATTCAGTCTCTTCTTTATTTAGCATTCTTATAATATTTTAAGATGGTTATCATAATCTCCTTTCTCTAGACTGAGACTTCCCCTTGTCCTTTAACTGTTCCTTGGTTTCAAGGAATTTTATCATTGACTGAACTCCTCTGGAAGCCTCTAATTTGTACTGATTCATCTTCATGTTGGTTCTCCATACTCTGGCTCTACCAGGCATTGCTATTCCCTTTGGACCTTAGCCTCCTAACTCCCTGCGATGCCTTTTGGCATATCTGAGTTGCGTCACAAAGCTCCATGCAGATCCATATTTCATTATCTATGATAATGGCTGCTGCTTCATATAAACCTAGAATATCTATAAAATTTAAGGTATCTATGCAAAATCCTGCCCCAGGGTTTAAAAGTCTAACTGTAGATGTACATAATGGAGAAAACTGGGCTTAATAAAAGCATATGATTGAAAATCCATAAGGACTTCAGTTCATTTATACACAATATGATGGAGTTCAGAAATTAACAATCATGTGGCAACAACTTATATGCAAGACACGGTAATAGATGTTTTCCTTTCTATAAACCATGCAGGAAGCTTTTTTTTTTTCATTTTATGTATGAAAAATCATAGAATCTTTCCAATTTCAGTTCTGACAAGTAACGGGCTCGGAAGTTCTCACTCCCATCTTTATAATAAGAAAATAGCTGAACACACGGAAAATCAGTGACTTGTCTCGGACCCCTCAGAGAATTGAGGCAAACTACCCGGGCAAACTGCCATCCTGAAATCTGGAGAGATAGATGAATACAGAGAATCACAGCTGAGATCAGCTTACCTGGAGCCATAAACTGACAGAAACAGTTATATGACAGCTTTCAAGAATTTTTGGAGGCAGAGTGCAGATGGGCTTGAGAGCGAGAAACTCATGGAGGCCTTTGTTTTAGTGGGTTTCCCTTCCTTCCAGAAACCCTATGGGTTTCCCATATTGGATGCTATATTTTTGAGATGTGTTATGTGATAAGCAAATAGATCAATCAGAACTAACCAATCTCTATGAATTTGCAGCACCCAACAATAAAAATGTTGTGTGACAAAGATTTGCAGCCTGATTCAAGGATGCATTGGCATCACCATGATTCCAAGATACGAGAGAACTAGAAACTGTGCTGGGGCCATGAGCTCATTTTCCTAATCTTTCAGGCCTGCTACTCTCTTCTGAATCTTGCAGAACCATGCCAATGCTTTAGAGTCAAAAAACAAGACATTTCTGAGGGCTCCAAATTCATTTTTGACAAACTGCCCAAACTTTGTAGTTCTATTATATGGATATTTAAAGACTCTGAACCTTATGACTATAACCCCTTTAATTCCAGAGTTATCAGAAAGGTGAGAAAATCCCTTCTAGACCTAATCTAAGAGGCACTGGGAAAGAGAGGGCTGATGGAAAATTCTGAGGTCTTAGAGAATGGTACAGGTATGGTGGACACCCTTGGAGGCTAAGAAGAAAAAAAAATATAGTTATCTAGGGGATTTTTAGAGAATTTAAGGAAACCTAACAGAAATTCATCTGGTTATAAGATTGATGGTGATTTATTTTCCTTTTTCTTTTATTTTTTTAGAGTTTTGCCTCTGTTTTATATAGCTAATGTGTTTGTCTCATAAAGATTAATTTGGGGGTAATAATCTCACCTTCCTCTTATTTGCCAGAGCTCTGAGGTTGACATCATGTTAAGGTTAAGCATTAATTGAACTATCTTCCCTGCATTCCTTTATCTTTTAAATAATCCCTTTAAACTTCCACTTTCTTAAAGTTGCTACTTTCCCCCATTAGAAAATAGGGTGTCTGTAATTTTTTCTCCCCCATCTATTGATAAAGAACATAGAGCAGGAACTGCAAGCCAAATGTATAACTAAGTATAACTAGATGTTGAGAGTTCTCAGAGAGAAACGAGAAGGAAGATGCTGATCGAACATCTCCATAAAAACAGAGACCCCAGTGATAAGCTGATTTTTTTCTCATTTTCCCTAACGGTATGCTCCCCGATATCTATCATTTAAGATGGGTTTTTATTTAGGAAAGAGCCAAAATCAAAATGGAATTATAAACAACAAAAAATGGCTTTTTTAATGTAAACTTTGTTTATAATATTATCACCTGACCACCATATAAACAATAATAATACTGGACTTAGGTTGATGGGGTGACCAGACACAGACTCTAAATAAGTTAAATAGGGCATTAAATAAAACGTACATATGTAGGGCGCCTGGGTGGCTCGTTGGTTGAGCAACTGCCTTCGGCTCGGGTCATGATCCCGGAGTCCTGGGATCGAGTCCCATATCGGACTCCCGGCTCTGCGGGAAGTCTGCTTCTCCCTCTGACCTTCTCCCCTCTCATTCTCAGTCTCTCGCTCTCTAATAAAAAAAAAAAAAAACTTAAAAAAAAATGTGTATATGTAGAAGTGCGGAGGAAGGTTAACGTAGTCAGGACACATGGAAGAGACATGTGAGCATCTTAGCTGCTAGGACCAACAGGTATACAGATCCCTAAATCTTCCCGGGCATGCACATCTATAAAGGTTACTATCTGCATGATTAAGGTCCATTTCAGGTTTTTTGATGCCCGACCATTTTCCATTAAGTCCAGATCAAAATTGCACATAAGCTGGTCTGGATTTGAGCCACAATCAGCCCATCTGAGCCAGTGCACCCCATCGATCTTGGAGTTATGCAATCAATATAGGAATGGATTACAAGGCACAGTACAGTTCACTCAGCATAATCACAGCTCACATTTATCATCCTCGGCCTTATTAGGCCAACACAGTTGCCTGCAAGTACGTCTCTCAGCCCTGTACAGCAGGAGTAGAACAATGGTCAGTTACCCACACGTTTCAAAGAGCCTGGCCACAGGAACTGCCGATAGATGCCAAGACCTATTTTAAAGTTACGCTTTTACTAAGCTGTAAATGTTCATACTTTAATTTCTGTATTATCCCCACAAGCAAGATGCAACTATTAAGATTCTCTTAAGATTCTGATTCAAGCCAGACGTGGCATTCCTTACTGTCACCTTAGAAGCCCACAGAAACCTACTAGTAAAAAGTGGATACAGGTCCTCCTAAAATGCCACTAAGCATTCAAAACAGAGCTAGCAGTTCTGAGACCCCAGGAAAGTTGACAAAATCTTGTTTGACATTACACATAATCATTGAACACCTCAAAATCATTCCTAACAGAACCCTAAACACACCTGGCATCAATATCCCCCCTATTCCTGCCCAGGGAGGTATATCCACATCCACATCTATGTCTGTACACCTATATCTGTCTATAGGGAGTCACACACTCAGACACTCACACATATATGTAACATATATGTATTATACTTATATGATACCTATAATATGCCATATTATGTAACTTTTATGTTACACTTTCATCATAATTACCAAGATTAATGAATGAGCATAGTTATAAAAGTTATATCTTATTAAGCAACTATTTATAGATAAGCTCATCAAAACTGTACATGGCTAAAAAAATGCCTAATAGATACTCTGTGACTATTGAGTGTACCAGTAGTTTTGAGCAGTGACTAAGCCTCTATGGCATTTCTAGAAGCCTAACATTTTCTCATGCCCACAACAGATTCAAAGTAAAAATTCCCTAACCTCAAGTTCCAGGACTACATCGAATTAATTCAATTCCAGCCTTGTTGCTGGCACAAATTCACATCCTATTTATCTGACAACTGTGGGGATCTCTTCAGATGGTTACTTTGATGAGGGAGTAAGACAGTAAACCTCATCAGGCACCCTTAAAGGACAAACCAACCCTTGAAATCCAAGAGGTGGGAAAAGAGGATGTGGGAATATGATAAACACATTATATTCAGAACCCTTAGAACCGTGATGTGACCGGGACACCTGGGTGGTTCAGTCAGTTAAGTGTCTGCTGTCCGCTGAGGGCATGATCCCAGGGTCCTGGGATCAAGTCCCTCATCAGGCTCCTCGCTCAGTTGGCGGGGGGAGGGCGTGCTTCCCCCTCTGCCTGCCACTCCTTCTGATTGTGTGCTCACTCTCTCTCTCTCTGACAAATAAATAAAATCTTTAAAGAAAAACTACAAATAAAAAAAAAGAAAAGAATTTTGATGGTTGAGAGGTGTGTGTCCACATAAAGTGTGAGCTTCTGTGCTTACCTGGGTCTGCTTTGTGGTGGCCCTGGGCTTCTACTCACTTACCGAAAAGAACCATATCCCTGGAATGGTCAGCCAGGCAGGTGGCAAAATTAAAGGTGATGGGGTGACCCAATCGTTTCTGAAAGCTCATTGTCTCTTCCTTTTCTTTCTAGTCCCTATCTTCAGCAGATTAATTATCTGGTTACATTAATGCTAAGGTACAAATGATTATTGAATATCACCATTACAACCTCTCTAGAGATGGGCTATTTTGGGGTTGGAACTAGCTTGTTACCCCAGAGGAACTGCTAATCCTAGGGCTTCTTCTTACTTAGTGAATACAGACACACACTCCGGTCAAGATACCAGAGGTTTGCAATTAAGGACCTGGTTTCCAAAAGAAAGAGCTGTTGAATTTTCTCTTCATTATATTAAGAGGGCAATATCTCGGCCAAAATAATTATTTCATATTTTTTGGCTAGTTAATAGTTTTCAAGACTTACCAGACCCTCGTTAGGTGCTGCGATAGAGGAGCAAATGAGATGTAGTCCTTACCTGAAGTTAACATTTGAAAAATGGGCCCTAAAATCAGCTTTAAGTGTCTTTTTTCCAAGGGAAATCTTAATTCAAAAATTTTAATCTTACTGAATGTTTGTGTTTCCACAAAATTCATATGCTGAAATCCTAGCTCCCCTCACCATGTGATGACATTAGGGCTACTGGGAAGAAATTAGGGTTAGATGAGATCATGTGGGCAGAGCTCCCAGGATGGAATTCGTGCCTTTACAGCTGGCTCTCCCTCCCTCCATCAGGTGAGGGTAACAGTGAGAGGACTATAGTCTGCAAAGTAGGAGAAGAACTAGAAACTGAAATCTACTGGTGCTCTGAGCTTGGACTTTCTAGCTTCCCGAACCACGAGAAATAAATTGTGGTGTGAGCCACTCGCTCTATGGTATCCTGTGATAGCAGGCCAGGTTGATTGGGAAAGGTATATAAAGGAAGACTTTTTACAAACATTTCAAAAAGAAAGATAAAGCATGGATTTCAAAGGAAGAGAGACTCATCCGTTCACTGCCCAGCATTCACTGGGCTCCCGCTCTGGGTCCAAGTATTGTGCTCAACACCGGAGAACTGGGCACCCATTTAACCCCATTTTCAGGATAAGAAATTGAAATTTGCCAGTACCTTAAAAAAACTGTGTACCCTCCTCAAACTAATCTCTCTGCCTCTGCACCAGAAGTACTCGATGTCCTGATTTGCTATTAATTATCGGGGTTTTTGCTTATAGTTTTCTAGCTTAGATTTCCCAAGCAATATGCTTTTTAGTTTTACAGGTCTTTGAGTCTGTATGAATAGAACCATACGACTTACTTCTTTTATTTGAAAGTCCATTTGTGAGATCCATGGTGATGCCCAGAGCTAGAGTTTCTTTCTCATAGATACATAATATTTTGTGATGAAAATGTATCACAGTGTATGTATCTAATCTGCTGATAATGGACATGCAGATTTCCTCTTTTTTGGTTAATAAAAAATGGCTATCAGCATTTCTGTGCATGCCCACTTGAGCATCGTTTGATAAGTTTAATGACCTTTTGAATTTATTCTTTTTTTAAAAGATTTTATTTATTTATTTGACAGAGAGAGAGATCACAAGTAGGCAGAGAGGCAGGCGGGGGTGAGGGGGAGGAGGCAGGCTCCCTGCCGAGCAGAGAGCCTGATGAGAGGCTCCATCCCAGGCAGGACCCCGAGATCATGACCTGAGCCGAAGGCAGAGGCTTTAACCCACTGAGCCACCCAGGGGCCCCTAGATTTATCCTATTTAAGTCTTCTGTTGAGTTTGTTCTCTGAGTTTTGCCATTCCCTATTGATTTGTTGAAGTTCCTTATATATTCTAGATATGTGTATTACTTGGTTATATATCTTTTCCCAGTTTCTGCCTTTTTTTCTCTTTTGGTTGTTGGTTTTCCCTCTACAGTGGCTTTAGATTAACAGAGTTTTGAAACTCATAATTTTAATGTAATCATATTTCAGCAACCTATTTTTTTGTTTAGTGGGGTTTGTGCCTTAAAAAGAAATTTCCCTATCTTACAATCATGAAGATATCCTTGGATGTCAACTTCTGAAAACTTTAATAGCTTTGGATTTTACAATACATCTATAATTCACTTGGAGTGGACATTACCACTTCTGTTTTATATGATAGATATTTATATAGATTTGCACACACATTTGCTATTTTCTGCACTCTTTATTCTTGAATTTCTGAACTTCCATTTTATATCTCTTTCTATCTCAAGTATATCCTTCATGGTTTCTTTTACTGAAAGTCTCATGGTAAAAAAAAAAAATACAATCTCCAGTTCCTTTTAGTTGGCAAAGTGTTTATTGCACTATCCTACATTAAAGACATTGTTTGCTGTTTGTGCAACTTTATATCATCAGTAGGTACTTTCTCTTAGCACATCATTTCACAGTCTTTTGCCTTCCCTTGTTCCTAAGAAAAGTTATATGTATTTCTAAGTCTTTCTTCAATGCCTGCTTTTAAAATCATCTTGTATTTGCTGTTTTTTCTAGTTATCAATTTTTTTTAATTTATCTGCCTAAGATTTGAGGGACTCCTAGAAATTAAAGACTGATGGCTTCCCAGTTCTTAAAGAATTTTCTGCCATTGTCTTTTCAAACACAGCCTCAACCCATTCTTTATCTTCTTCCCCCTGGAACTCTATTTAGACATTTTGTAGATATCCACACATCCGCCATATCCCCAAACTTATTTTTTATATTTTCCAGACCTTTATCTCTCTTTGCTAGATTAGATATAATTTTTTTTAGTTGATAATTTCTTTTCAGTTTCCTTTTTTTGTTTGTTTGTTTCAGTTCTACTAGAATGTTCCTTTCTTCCACTGGGTTTTAATTTTTGATATTATTGTTTTTATTTCTAAAAGTTCTGCTTGATTTCTTATCAAATATGTTTGATTATTCTTTATTATTTTTTGTCCCATGCACATAATTTCAAGTTTGTTGTTTATTTATGTATAGTAAGCATAGATAGTTTATATTCTGCCTCTGGAAATTACAATATCTGAGGTTTGAGAATTTTTTTCTGATGGTTCTTGCTCATGGTACTTTGTTTCTTTCTGTCCTTATTTACTAATGTGGGAAACATTGGAAATTATTAAGATGAAAAGGAGTTCCTTGGGGTGCCTGAGTGGCTCAATGGGTTAAAGCCTCTGCTTTCGCCTCAGGTCATGATCTCAGGGTCCTGGGATCCAGCCCCACATAGGGCTCTCTACTCAGCAGGGAGCCTGCTTCTCTCTCTCTCTCTCTGCCTGTCTCTCTGCCTACTTGTGATCTCTCTCTCTGTCAAATATATGTGCTGCTGAAGCGAGCACTCTCTCTCTGTCAAATAAATAAATAAAGTCTTAAAAAAAAAAGAAAGAAAGAAAGAAAAGGAGTTCCTTTTGAGTTCAACATTTGCCTCTGTCAAGTGCCTGGGGAAATTATTAGTCAGTAATCCTTTTACTTTGTATGTTTATAACTCAACAGCAACATAAATTTAGGTTTCAAAGCTGCATGAGGTCAGTTTGGTGTTTCTGAATGTTTGCTAATGATATCCCCCACCCCATCTCAGTGCCATATTTAGGTAACTAATTTCTCTTGTAGTCCCATTTGACACTGGCAGGGAAGATGATTTCTGGATTACTATTATACACCCGTTAGAGTACCAGCTTTAAGACATAAGAGCTTCATATTAGATCCTCCACCTTAGACAGATCCTGGATTTTGTCTTTTGTTCCCAAATTTTGAGAGTTCTTCAAAATAAAATCCAAGTTCACAGGCCGAGCAAGTGCCTACATGTGAAAGCTAGTTTCACTGTTTTCTGTACTTCTTTGGGTTCCTGCCTTTGATTAGTTTTTAACTGAGAAGTTAACCTGAGAAGTCCTTGCTTTCCTGAAATTCATCAGTTCATTTTATATTTATCCAGGATTATTCTTTCTTTCTTAGATGGAGGTCTACTCAGGTACATAATCCACAATATTATTGAAAATAAATGCCTTAAATAAGTTTTTAATTCTCTTAAATTCTGTACTCTACCATACTATATTTTCATTTGGATTATTCTATTTTATCAGATTAGGCAAGTGTAAATTTAACTGACTTTGACAAGCAAAAGAGAAATTTTTTCTTAAATATTCGATAGACCTTATATATCTAGACATTCCTTTATTCCCTATAAAATTTTTGGCTTTTAACTTTCTGAGTTTGTATCCCTTACTCTTCTTAGATATTTTCTCAATATCCATCTTATAAATTACTTGAATCTCTTTTTTATTCCTTGACCGATTAATTAGATTAAATCTTTTAAGATTATACTTATCTTCCTCTTAATGATTTTATGTGGTGAATGCTCATAAAATATTCTGACCTGATCTCAATTTGAAGGGCATAAAGGTCTATTTTTATGTCATTTACAATATTTCTTCTAAGTGGCCTAAAATCCATTTGGAATAGGGATATCCTTAAAATCTTCCTAATTTCTTCATCTACTAATTCATTGATTCATTGATTGATTCATTCATTCACTCAATTACTGTTGGCTGGGGGAAATTAAAAGTACAAATCTATGTTTGTGGAACCACTAAATTATATAAGACAGGTATTCTTTTGGCTGTTAAGATTACTTGATTCAGCGTGTTCCAGTTAATATTTTTGCCAAAAAAGGGGGGGGGCAGAAATTTAAAGTTTGAAAAAATTCCATTTAAATTTTGTAACTATAGCCAATGCTAGCAAAAGCATCAGTGGTGACCAACTAGTCAAATATTGTCTTAAGGTAACTTGGTCCAGAGGAAACATTCAAATTATATTAATATTAAGATAAGACCCAACTCAAAGTCAAACTAGAAAACAACAGAAATCATTCATAAGTAGAAGTTTATATAAATATCCCTTCATAAGGAGAAGTTTTTATAAATATCCTTCCTGTGCCATTCTTGATTAAAAGGCCAAATTCATTTGTTGAAAGAGGACGTTCCTTTAGGTTGCTCTTTTCTGCTCTGTTTTCAGGTACCAGAAACAACATGCCTATCCTAGCCTGAGGCATGTCTTTTCCATACCCATATCAATGATCTCAGGCATTCCGGATTTTTCTAGATCTTCTTGAAAGGATTAAAGTTCTCAAGAGCTAGACTCTCTTACCTCTCCAAGTCTGTAAACACCATCAAATTCTAGGTTTATGCATCCTCTTTAATCAACAAGGCAGGAAGAAAGCAGAATAGCCACACATTTAGGTATCTGGGACCAAAATTTTGACCTTTGGTGGTGAATTTTCTTTCTTTAGTTTATAACCTAGTAATGTAACAACAGAATGAGAAGAGAAGAGAATTACTGGGCCTTGGGATTCCTGACATAAACACAACCCACAGTGGTGGGCAGGGCTCTAACTCTCTGAACTGGCCCGTTGCTACAGTACTGATTTTTCCTAAAGGGCCAGGTCACTTACCCCGCATAGGGCAACGACATTTAAAGAATGGATTTAAACTGCAGTCTGAGGTCAGGTTTAGAGACTGGGCAACAGAGAATTGTTAGCTTTCTTAGCCCAAACAAACTGAGTACCCAAAGGCTCCATGAATGGGGCTGAGTAATCTCTCTGACTTGGCTCACCATGAAGCATGGCCGGGTACAGAAGCATATTCATCATTCCTATTTAGTGGATGCCCAGAAAACCAACCTAATTAAATACTTGATTGCTGCTTCCAAAATTAACATGGTTGAATAGGTCCAGTCTTTGCCTGAAACTCATCTCTCCTCTTCAGTTTGTTTTTCCCTGGTACCCAGAGATTTAACTCTTCCCACAGAGATTAAACCATTTCCAAGTATTTTGCGACTTTGCAGCGTTCTGCTCTAGTGTTTCTGACACAGGATCCTTAAGGATGATTTTTAAGACCAAACATTAACTCCTTAATTGTGAAGAAGAAAACAAAAAAATGCTGATGTTTCCCATGCATCCAAATTTTAAAAGGTGCCAGGAAAGTGTCAGGACATTAATTTGATGAATTAGTTGCTTATATCACATACATTAATTAGCAGTGTGTTGTTATTTTCTCTTTTGAACAAAAGTGAAGCTAAGAAGAATTATACTATGGTAAGATTTTCAGTTTTTCCATCACAGTGTTAAGGAGTGCAAAGGAAATTTTCTACATACCTTTATCATCAATATGACATTGCTCAGCTCAAAGTTCTACTTAGATCTTCTTTTCTCTTTGTCATTCTTATTAACATTTGAGTCAGAAAATTAAAATATTTTTAGAATAAGATAATCTTTATGTGAAAGAGATACATGACCATTGGATTTATTTTGATAAATTTCACAGGCTCACTTACTGGGTCTTTGAACTGGTTACTGCAACCATAGTAATCTCTTCCAGGTTTTAGGATTCCCATAAAGGCTTGTGATGAGTGGAAACTGCATCAGAGCCTCTTTCTGAAATTATAGTTGCAAAACATTGGGGAATCTTAATCTTTTTTTTAAGATTTTATTTATTTGAGAGAGAGAGAGGGAGCATGAATGGGGAGGGAAGGAGAGGGAGAAGTGGGCTTCCCGCTGAGCAGGGAGCCTGCTTCAAGGCTCCACCCAGGACCCTGGGATTATGACCTGAGCCAAAGGCAAAAACTTAACAGACTGAGCCACCGAGGCACCCAAATCTTAATGTTAATGTAATGATTATGCAAATTAAAAATGTATTCTTTCCCACTCTTGTTTCTTATTGTCTCTCATTAGATAATACTCTACATACATTAGCTAGAATTCTTATGTTGAACTTTTAAATCTCACTTTAATTTTCTACTCTTTGTGTAAAGTAGGTCTATTAATTCCTAGAGTTGCCATAATAAAAGTGGCATAAACTAGGTGGCTTAAAACAACAGATATTTACTATCTCATAGTTCTAGAGGCTAGAAGTCTGAAATCAAAGTGTTGGCAAGATTAGTCCTTCTGAAGCCTCCAAGGGAGAATAGGTTCCATACCTTTCTCTTAGCTTTTATGGGTTGCTGGTAATCCTTGGATTCCGTGGTTTACAAAGAATCTCTGCCTTAAACTGAGACTTGAAACTGTAAAACTCCTATAAGAAGCATAGGGTGAAAGCTCTTAACATTTGCCTTGGCAATGATCTTTTGGATGTAATGCCAAAAACACAGGCAACAAAAACAAAGATAGACAAGAGGGATTAGGTCAAACTAAAAAGCTTCTCAGCCAAGGAAACAATCAACAAAATAAAATGGCAACCTATGAAATCAGAGAAAACATTTGTAAACTATATATCTGCTAAATGGTTATTGTCTAAAATATATAAGTAACTCAAACAATTCAAGAACCAAAATAATAATAATAATAATAATAATAATAATAATAATAAAAATAATAAAATCCAATTAAAAAATGAGCAGAAACTGAATAGACATTTCTCCAAAGAAGACATACAAATGGCCAACAAGTCTATGAAAAGGTGCTTACCACCATTAATTATCAGAGAAATGCAAATCAAAACCATAATGATATATTATTTCACACCTGTTAGGATGGGTATTATAAAAAGGAAAAAGGATAGTAAGTATTGGTGAGGATGTAGAGAAAAGGGAACCTTCCTACACTGTTGGTAGAAATTAAAATCAATGCAGTCACTATGGAAAACTATATATATAGAGTCCTCAAAATATTAAAAACTGAACTACCAAAGCATCTAGCATTTCCGCTTCTGAGTATATAGGCAAAGGAACTGAAATCAGGATTGAAGAGCTATCTGTATTCCCATGTTCATGTTCACTGCAGCATGATTCACAATAGCCAAGACACAGAAGCAAACAACATGTCCATGATGGATGAATAGATGGAGAAAATATGGTATATACATACAATGGAACATCACTCAGCCTTAAAAAGAAAAAAAAAATCCTGTCATTTGGGACAACACAGATGAACCTGGAACCTAAGTGAAATAGGTCAGTTACAAATAGTGCATGATACCACCTACATGAGGAATCTAAAATAGTCAAAATTATGGGGACAGAGAGTAGAGTAGTAGTTGTCCAAGGCTGAGGGGAGGGGAAAGGGGGGGTATTAGTCAAAAGGCATAAAATTTTAGTTATACAAGATAAATAAGTCCAGCAATCTACTGTACAATACAGTGCCTATAGTTGGCAAAATTTTAAGTATACAATACAGTATTATTAAGATAATGGACCTTACATTAAGTATTCTTGTTACAAAAAAATATATATATATAAGGACAAGAAGGAAGGCATGAGTAAACTGGAGGTGATGGATATGTTTATGGCTTACATTTTGGTAACAGTTTCAAAGTGTGTATTTCTCTTTAAACCCATCAGGCTTGTGTACCTGAAATAGGTACAGCTTTTTCTGTCAATTATACCTCAATAATGTGGTTGAAAAAAAACTAGAATATAGAAAAATGCAATTCAAAACAATTGCAGGAAACTCTGTGCTACTGTCATTTTTGTAAATATAAGAATCTTACAAGAAAAGGGGGGGATGTCCATTTTAATCTGGTGTGACCTTATTTTAGCTTGATTATATTGGCAAAGACTCCATTTCCAAACAAGATCACATGCTGAGGTTCTGAGAGGATCTCAAGTTGGGGGTAACACTATTCAACCCATTTCACTGGGTCAAATCCATCTCATTTTCAGAAAGGAAGAAACAGAAATAAAGAGAGCACTAAACTCCTTGTTAGGGAAGGATCCAGGAGTAACACCAATCCCCCATCGGGGAGGCCGGGACTCTTCCTGATATAACACATACTACGAAGCTGTCATACGCGGAAGGATTTTCAGAACAGGACTTTGGCTCTACTGTCAAACATAACACCCAAAATACCCTCTTCAAATTAGTTCAGCACTTTATTCTTTCCTCATTTGTGAACCATTTCCCCTCTGTTCTGTGAGTGTCTCATGCCTAGTTTTCTCACCCCATCTCCCAAAATGAGAGCAGAGAAAACCACTTTATAGCTCTCTGCTATAGCTTGTGATAAAACCGAGAGGAACTTCAGGGCAAATGGGGGTGCTTGCCATTTTATGATATTGATTTTGATATGCATATGTGTCTGTTTGTTTGTTTTTCTCTTTCGGCACTCACTGAACTTATTTTACTCTTCTAATACATTCTGGCAGCAAAAGCTTCAAAGGATCACGCCAGCAAAAATAGGACCAAAAAATTTAAGATCGAGGGTACATCAAGCTCTATTTTAACAAGCCTGTGAATTGTCCAACACAGTCCCCAGAAGCATAAAGCACTCTTCGTCAGGAAAAACAAGTTATTTTATTATACATTTGGTGCTACTAGCCATAGACAACCATTTTTCAACACAAACTGAAATCAGGAAACAATTTTATTTTTGTTTTCTGTTGTTTCTCCCATTCCAAGTCAGTTTCTTATCTGTGGTCCCTTTGTTCTTCTGTGGATGTACTTAAGCCCTGTAACTTTTGTCCACAAAAGATGTTCCACAGCATCCCGCCCACACTGATGCCAACAATGGTGCCCCTATAGCCTCTTGCTTGTAGCAATTATTTTACAAATCGCTTATTTAAAAGGGTTTGGATTAGAGAAACCAACTCTCCCCATGGCTATTATATGACTCAATTTAGAAGTTTCAGTTTTTTAGCAAAGCTATCTGTAAGGTTTAAAACAAGCAAATGATTATTTAAACAATTGATACTGATTTTGCTTTTAGTGTCTCATTTCTAGACTATCCAATTTCTTTTCTCCAGCCATTGAAACAACACTAACACTCACATTTATGTGTTTTTATACATAACATAATTTGGTAAGCAAGTATTATAAGAAGCTATGTTTCTAAAGCATGAAATTGATATATAAGTACAGATCCGTGACCTGTAACATCCAATTTTAAGTCTTTTATCCAGAAATAATGCCCTCACAGGTAACTTGAGATTGAATTGTATGCATTCAAAAATATTAAACATGTAAAGTGAATTTGGGAAGATTTATTTGTCCTGCAGAATAAGGGAAGATAATAACATACACATATTTTTAAAAATATACCTAAAGTTGGATCTTCTGGCTTTTAAAAAATAATATCTTATATTAAAGGAAATAAAAGAATATTAAAGAATAGATAGCCATGGGCATGCATTCTAAAATTATTAATAAAATACTTTCAGGTCAATTCATGTAACCCTGCTTGGGAGCTAAAGCAACACAGGAGTCAACCCAACTGAACTTACAGTCCATACAAGAATATGTAGGGCCAACTTATAACTCATGAGTTTTATATTCCATGGCCCTTTAAACCTATTGCAAGTATACCAAGTGTTCTCACACTGCTGCCTCTTACTTTCATATGCCCAGGATGCTAAGTATGCTAGGTGTGAGCACATTTCTATTTCCTGCCACCAAAATTAAAGATGACCTGTCCATCCATGTGGATGCCTGTTCACTTTAAAGAAATGGATAGCTCGATTTTTAATGTCCAGTTATAGATCAAAATTATTTTACGTTTTAATATCTTTCCTATAACATGTAAGTATTTATAGAGGTCCGAAAGCCTTAATTAACTCAAATTAGTATGTCCTGTGAAAATCTCAGGTATCAGGTACAGCTGGCAGTGAGACACACAAAGACAGGGAGGTTCCTGTAGTCGTAAGGAGCTGCCTCCTGATTGGATGAAGGAAGGGGGCTTTGAACATTTGTCGCACATATTTTATATCTGTATGTGCTTGATAAAGGTAAAAGCAAACAATTCACCCATTCTTGAAATACTCCTTCTTGTATCTGCATCAAAAGTATGGAATTCATCCACTCACCTGAACCCCACCACCATCAGAGATTATGGACCAGCAG
>CM052808.1:61398312-61572684 GCA_028533885.1 Nasua narica
AGTAAACAGAAATCAGAACAAAAGGAAATGGTCCCACGATCGAGCACAGATGTCCCTTTCCTAGGGACCAGATTTCATGAATCCACAGAATTGAGGAGGTTCTTCCTGGCACAACTAGGGGATGGACAATGACCACTCTTATCTCTTTGAGCACCTCAATTCTACACCTCCCATACTCAATCTTCAACCTGAAAGCACTATAATCAATTAAACTTCTAACTTCTAACTTATTCATTCATATCCTTACTCCCTAAAATGATAACCAGGTTGTCTTGATTGAAGCTTAGCTTAGACTCAATCAACAGTAAGTAATCTCTTTAATTAATTCCATGGATGATTAATCATCCACCCATGAGAGCAGGGACTATGTCTGGTTTATCACTCAGTGCTTACAACTGTGCTTGGCATACACTGGGCATCAACAAATATTTGGAGAAAATATGCCTAGAGATTTCACTAGCTAAATCCAGAGAAACTAACCTAACTTCCCATATCTCAAAGTTTTTAGGGGAGGCTACAGCATGTTCTCACGCATGGATAATATGAAGCATTTAATTTGATTGACTAAATAAATTAGCAGATAGAAAAAGGTATTGAAATCAATAGGAAAGTCAGGTACTTAACATACATAAATTCCATCTCTTATCCTATTATTGGGATATATTGGGATAAATATAGGAATACATAATACATATAATATTGAGATATATTGGGATAAATATAGGCATTGAGACTAAATCATTTTTTAGGCATGTTTAGATGAAACATTGGAAAAGCATACATAAAGATTTCCTTTACAGCATACATAATACCAGAGAAATAAATAAATCAAAACAAACAAAAAAGCAAACAATAACAGAGAAGGACTAAACTAAATGTTCAGTAGTGTTCAGTAGTAGAAGATTGATTAAATAAATATAGTATGTTCTACTCAATAGAATACTGTGTAGTTATTAGATATGAAATAATATCAAATAAAAAGGCCTGACATAAAATTATAAGTACACTATTTTTACAGCTACGTTATAGCATTTGTCTAAGGGGAAAAGACATAAACCAAAGAGTAAACAAACCCACATATTAACAGCAATAGCACTAGGATAGTAGGGTAGTATACTTTTTTCCTTTTTCTTTTTTATAAAGTTATTTGCAAATTATTAGAAAATACTCGTTAATTGCCATGTCAGCTTCTATTTCCCATTCCTCTAGGATGCTGGATTTTCCACCAGGTGGTTTAGGCTGAATTGATTTACTGCAGCTCCAGGAATAAGCCTTGATTGGTCTAAGCTTGTAGCATATCCCATCCCCCTAGGCAGTCATTGATTCAGGAATAAATATATTCACTCATAATTATATCCTTAGAATTAGTTTTTAGAGCCCCATGCTTGGTACCAGTTGGCCGCAAAATAGAGAGATTATCCTGGATTATCCATTCGGGGCCAATATAATCGTATCATTCCTTAAAAGCAGAGAGACATGGCAGAGGCAGAAGTCAGAAATATTTGAAGTGTGAGCAGGGCTCAACTTGCTGCTGCTGGCTTACAGCTACAGTGGCCACATGGAAGCATGAGAAAGAACTAAATTCTGACAGTACCCTGAACGAGCTTTGAAGCAGATTCTACCTCAGAGCCTCTAATCATGAACACGGCTCCGTCAAAATCTTGATGTTGGCCTCCTGAGACCATACACAGAGAGACCACTCAAGCCACACTGTGTCCAGACTTCTGATCCATGGAAACGGTGAGATAATAAACAGATGTTGTTTTAAGCCACCACTAAGTCTGTGGTGATTTGTTATGATAGCAATAGTAAACTTGTACAGTGAGTCAACATTTATAAGCCTGGGAGAACAGTGGGGCTTTAAATCAAAACACAAAAGCCAAAGAAGAGATGAATTTCCTTAGTCTTTCTTGTGAAATAATAATCTTTCTTTCAATTTAAAATAAAATTTGATGAGAAATTTATACTCAATAATAATCACTTATTGGCAGAGTCTAGAAGAAAGCTATTCCGAGATCAATGCAATATATCATTCTTAATTTAAGCATTTTTCCTTCATCAGATAAAATCAACACAGTTTGGAGAGAAGAGAAGAATGCTATTGCAAATCTGTTTACTGTGATAGGTTGTAGTTATGAAATGGACCTTGGAAAAGAATAAAACCTTTTCTTGATTATGTGTAAGCAATTTGTTTTAGTTTTAGATTATTTGATTGCTACCAAAATTTGCCCATTATCTAACAGGAAAAATATGAGAGTTCATTGCAATAGAAAGCATCACCCCAAATTGCAAACTAACTCATGTTTCAGCAGTAAAAAATTGTTTTTGAAAACAACTATGATTATAATCACAATTGCTATTAAAAAAAGAAATCATATCCCTTCTTAGTATGTTTTGTGGTTAAAAAGCATTTTCTACATAACGTAGTTTTACAAAACAAGTTAGAAATACTAGATAATTCATAGTTTTTGTTCCTCCTTGCAGACACAAAGACAAACCATAAGAGTCTCTTAATCTTGGGAAACAAACTGAGGGTTGCTGGAGGGTAAAGGGGTGGGAGAGATAGGGTGGTTGGGTGATGGACACTGGGGAGGGTATGTCTATGGTGAGTGCAGTGAATTGTGTAAGACTGTTGATTAACAGACCTGCACCCCTGAAACAAATAAGGGGCTTGTGCACCCCAATGTTTATAGCAGCAATGTCTGCAAGAGCCAAACTACGGAAAGAACCTAGATGTCCATCAGCAGATGAATGGATAAAGAAGATGTGGTATATATATACAATGGAATATTATGCAGCCATCACAAAAATCTTGCCTTTTGCAATGACTTTGATGGAACTAGAGGTTATTATGCTAAACAAATAAGTCAATTAGGGAAAGACAATTATCATATGATCTCACTGATATGAGGAATTTGAGAAACAAGACAGAGGATCATAGGGGAAGGGAGCAAAAAAGGAAACAAGATGAAACCAGAGAGGGAGACAAATCATAAGAGACCCTTAATCTCAGGAAACAAACTGAGGGTTGCTGAAGGGGAGAGGGGTAAGAGGGATGGGGTGGTTGGATGATGGACACTGGGGAGGGTATGTGCTATGGTGAGTGCAGTGAATTGTGTAAGACTGATGGATCACAGACCTGTACCCCTGTACAAATAATATATTATATGTTACTTTAAAAAAAAAGTCTATAGCAAAAATAGCTCACAACAGATATTCTGAATCCTGCAGGGCGTTACAAATTATAACTAAGTTCTCTAATTTATTAAACACTTTTTTAAGTTTTGAGGTATAATTAACAGGCAGTACTGTGTAAGTTTAAGGTGCATACCTTAATGACTCGACATATGTATATTGCAACAGAATTACCGCAGTAAGGTTAGTTAACATCTACCACCTTACATAATTATACCCCCCTCAATTTCCCCCCGTGATAACTTTTTAGTATCTACTGTCTTAGTAACTTTCAAATACACCATACAACAATGTTAACTATAGTCATCATGTTGTACATTACATATTTAAAAATATTTTGTCTAGTTAAGTCTTCATTGTTGAGCT
Organism: Nasua narica; assembly: GCA_028533885.1. Lineage (NCBI taxonomy): Eukaryota > Metazoa > Chordata > Mammalia > Carnivora > Procyonidae > Nasua > Nasua narica. The sequence goes on from CM052808.1 coordinate 61,401,874, forward strand.
GGGAACCTTCAATTAGTTTGCTCCACTCCAAATTTCTTAGTTCTGATTCAAAAATTTAAACTTTTCCACTCTGCCAAGATTTTTCCCCAAAAAGGGGAAAATTCTATCCCAGTTTCTGACTTTCTCTCATTCAGTCCTTAATAAATTACAGGAAATATTAATGTTCTAGTGATACCAATCTCTTTAAGTGGCATCATTGTAAATAAACATACTTCCACATTCGACTAGTCTCACATCTAATGTAGAAGGTAATATATTTTAGCTATTTTAACCTATTTTTTTCCTAATGAAAATCTAATGGAGATGGCCTCAAGCTGACTAGGCGTTACCACCTCAATTAATAATTTCCTTTTCTGGTTGATTCACATGATCATTAAAAGAGCAAACTTCCTTTTTATTTGTCAAGAACTTGCCTCTGAGCAGCTGAAAAGCTGTAAGGATGTAAATGATACTGACCATGAGCCTGAGGAGAAAATAGTGTTTAGTGAACACCATTTTCACCAACAGAAAACCCAAATGGTTGAGGACATATGAGGAAATATGAGGACAGAGTTTCCAACATCAGAACATTTCAAACAGCCCAATTTCACCTTAGGTTGTTAGGTAACAGAGAAAATGGGCACTCACCCTAACCTATCTTTTTTTGTTGGTTCCACAGCCTAAAATCCCTTGATAATTACCCATTCATTTCCTGAGTACCTCACCCTGAAATCACTTTCTCCTCTGGGATCTTAGAACACGTATCACTTGAACTCAGTAGATACGGCTTTCTATTGCCAGTTACATTTTATATAGAGATATCTTTTCACTTCTAGTTCATTGTAAATAGGAGTAAAGGGAGAAATGGGAAAGTAATTGGTATTTTTTGAGTAGCTAGTATGTTGCAAGCACTTTCATATGTGAGAAATGGATTTCCTTAGGGCTGTCTAACCCCAGAAAGTTTGAGGCAATAACGGTACTTGGGCAGTAACACTGATTTCTCCCTGTAGAAAGATGAGTCCTGGGTGATTCTGAGGTTAGTTCAAGTACCTGGAAATTGCAAGTTTTGTTAACATGCCCATAAAGGAAAGTGGATAAACTAAGCAATTTCTTCCTTTATGTTTATAGAAATACTAATAGCTAGCATTTACTGAGTACTTTCTGTGCGGCAGGCCCTCTTCTAAAGTACTTTACATGATTGTCTCGTTGAATTCCCACAACTACCATAGAAGTACTTACTATTTTTGTTCCCATTTTCATTTAAGGAAACTGGGATGCAGCAAGGTTAGGTAACCCCTCTAAGGTTAACTGACAGGTCAGTGGTGGAGAAGTTTAAATATGATCAGCATGGATCTAGAGCCCTTGCAACTAACTACTACTCATGGGTCCCGATGTAAGTCCCTGGTATAGAATGGCAGTCATGTAGGGAGAGACTGAGCTTCCCAGATCTGACTAATGAATGCACAGTGTCACCAGCAACTGTCGGCCATCTCCTCATGCCTCCATACTACTGGGGTCCCCCAGGCTCAGTCAGGAATTTGGGACCAAGAGAAGCTGTTTGACAATGATATAGGCTTCTGCTTTGTACATTTCATGTCAGCCTTGCCTGATGAGATTGAAGTGACATTCATAAGTGGGTATGCTTTCTTCATTTGAGTGTAGGCTAGATTTTGTGATTCACTTCTAATGAGAAGAATACAGCAGAAGTGATAGGATGTCACTTCTGAGATGAAGTGATAAAGACTCTGTCCTCTGCCTTAGGTGCGGTCTCTTACTCTCTTGGATTGTGTTGCTGCATGGGAAGCTAGCTGCCATGTATTAAGGCTACACAGAGGAGAACACTTCCAACAGCCACATGAGCGAGCTCATTAGCAAATCCCTCAAGTTGAGCCTAGAGACGACAGCAACTCTGGCCAACACCTTGACTAAAGCTTCATAAGGGACCTGCACAGAAACCATTGGCTAAGCTGCTTCTGAAATCTTGACCCACAGAAACTGTACCATAATAAATGTTATTGTTTTCAGCCTTAAAGTTTTGGAAGAACTTTTTTATTATTGTAACTTACTGTTACACAGCAATAGATAACTGCAACATATCATAATGGACGTTTATTATGCATCAGAGAAGGTGCTAAGCCCTCTGCATCTCATTTGCTTTTCACAACAACTCCATCAAATAGGTACTATGATTATCATCCTTTATATATTAGGAAACTGGAGTACAAAGGAGTAAAATAGCCGGGTGAGGCTCATCTGGCTTATAAATGGAGTACTCGGGGTTTCATCAAAGAATGTCTAAATGCAGGGTCTAGCATGTAGTATGTACCATTGCATCTGTGTTGATTGATTCAAAATGACAACATCCAAAAAATGACAATAAGTTAGAACAAACAACAAGTTCTGTTATTTATATTCAAAGTAACAGACCAAGGGGAAGTAGATTATCCTCACAAAGACTTACTTAGCATGCCTCTCTTAATGTAGTGCTCACATGAGGTTTCTGGTTTTCTTCTTTCTATGATTAATGCTCTGGGATCATGATCCTCTATACCAAAGAAGTGATATAAAAGTGTCTGGAGATAGTCCCTGGCATTTACTATCCCTGTCTATGGTCATGGAACCATGACAGAGGAGTAGGGAGCTGTAGGCGGCATTCCTTCCTTTACCTACTTGTCCTGCCTTGTTCTTCCAGTTTCTGCCTTCTTTATTTTTCCATTGTTTGGGACACACAATTCTCCTTACAAGTTCAGTCCCTTACCAGTTCCTCATCTTGACTTTGAGCCAAGGTGCTTTGAGGAAGTTCTGACCCCATGTACTTGGGCTTATCATCATGGCTAGTGGTCAAAGCCCAATTAAACATGAGCTAGAAGCCTGTAATTGGTCTCCGCCCAAATCCCAAGGCTATCTCTCCACCTGGTTACTTTTAATAAAGGTGTGAACCTTATCTTTTTAAGTTTTTAAAATTCCAGTTAGTTAATATACAGTATAATATTAGTTTCAGGTGTACAATATAGCGATTCAACACTTGCATACAACACTCAGTGCTCATCACAAGTGTACTCCTTAATCCCCATCACCTATTTAACCCATTCCCCCATACACCTTCTTTCTGCTAACCATCAGTTTGTTCTCTCTAATTAAGAGTCTGCATTTTGATTTGCTCTCTATTTCTCTCTCTTTTTTTTCCCTTTGTTTGTTTTGCTTCTTAAATTCTACATATGAGTGAAATCATATGGTGTTTGCCTTTAACTGACTTATTTCACTTAGTATAATATTCTCTAGCTCCAACCATTTCATTGCGAATGGCAAGATTTCATTATTTTTGATGGTTGAATAATATTCCATTATATATATAATATATATATACCACATCGTCTTTGTCCATTCATCAATTGATGCATATTTGAGCTGTTTTCATAATCTGGCTATTGTAAATAATGGGCTTGAGCCTTTTTTTAAAAATTCTATATCCTATTTACCCATTATGTGTGTGTGGCCTAGTTCGGCCATGCCAGTCTCCATCTAGAAATAAGAACCCTATGTTCTGACCTTTTATCATACCCTATGGCCAGCAGACAAGCTTCGATAAGTGACTTTTTCATGTAGACAGCACACCTACGTATCAGCTAAGACTCCCAACCACTGCCTCCTCATAACTCTGCTATTCCTACAATTATACTATTTTTCAGTCTATCTTGAATCTCCATCACCTACTACTTGCTTGAGCAATATTAATATAAAAACCTTTAGACATTCATTGTATTATACCCAACACCTCAACATTCTTTCAACTCTGTCTGAAACAAGTGTGTAAGACAGATGATTACATGCATTAACAAATATGAAAGTATTTAGTTTATTAAATGCAAAGAAGAATATGAATATGAAAAGAATATGAAAATATTTAGTTTATTAAATGCTAAGACATGTGCTAACTCTATGTACATATTTTATTTATTCCACCTAACATTAAGGTAGTTTGTATTGCATCCATTTTGAAATGAGCAAACTCGGGTTCCTAAAGCTTAGCAAGTTGCCCAGTATCAAAACTAATCAGTGGAAGAGACAAATGTCTATTTCAGTCTTCTACTTTTGGCTATGATGGGATACCTGGTATCATACAAAATCTCCTGTCATAACAACTGTAAAAGCTGAGCGAAATTCAAACAAGCTAAATGAAGGCATTGGAGAGCAATCAAGATATCCAGACATGAGAAAAGTCCAAAATATGATATTTTAGAGAGTAAAATGCTGGTTTTCAGGGGCTGGGGGGTCAAAAAGTATTTTCAATTTTAAAGATGAATACATTGTAGGCTATAGTTAATAACATAGTATCACATACTTAAGATTTACCAAAGAAGTAAATATTAAGGATTCTTACCACAAACACACACACACGGTTAAAAAAAAAATGCTGCTATTTTTTACCCCTCAGGACTTATGCCAATATCACAGCAGGGCAGAGAAGCTAAGAGTTACTGGTAGTCTTTCTTGCCTGGGAAGCAAAAACTGAAAATCAGGATTATTGAGGCAGCCAGGATTTAAGGGGCCAGCCCCTGGAGAATAGAGATCTCCAGGGAAGCAAGCTTGACATACTGGGCACAATTTCCCCTTGAGGCATTGGCCAACTCATGGCTGAGAATATATCTGGCATGGCGTATAAAAAACCAAACAAAACATAGCCGCTAAGAGGCTAAAGAACTAAGCAGATATTTCCCAGCATCATAGTACTGAGGAAAAAAAATTGGAATACAGAATTTGCCAAAAAGAAGAAAATATTAAAAATAGCCCCAGCTTTTAGTTGAACCACTAAAGGGCCACACTCAAAGAATAAAGGAAAGCCTGTAATAGACAAATCTTGATTGGATCAAGGTGACCTACCTAAAGTCTAACTACCTGTCAGGGAAAAAAAAAAAAATATCTGGAATAAATAATATCATCCAGATCCTCCACAAATTATCTTACTCATTTTAGGCATTTGGTCAAAATATCAGCTGGCATGCCAGGAAAACCAAGTGAGCAAAATAGAAGGAAAAAAAATAGAAAAAGGAAAAGAAACAGTGATTCAGAATTATACACAGGCATTGAAATAACTATGGTCTATATATTAAAGAAAATAAATGAAAGGATGGAAATTTCACTCAAGAATTGGAATATATTTTGGGCACCTGGGTGGCTCAGTTGGTTAAGCAACTGCCTTCGGCTCAGGTCATGATCCCAGAGTCCAGGGATCGAGTCCCACATCGGGCTCCCAGCTCCATGGGGAGTCTGCTTCTCCCTCTGACCTTCTCGTCTCTCATGTTCTGTCTCTCTCTCTCAAATAAATAAATAAAATTTTAAAAAAAAAAAAAGAATTGGAATATATTTTAAAAATCAATGGAGGGGCTCCTGGGTGGCTCAGTGGGTTAAAGCCTTTGCCTTTGGCTCAGGTCATGATCTCAGGGTCCTGGGATCAAGCCCTGAGTTGGGCTCTCTGCTCAGCAGGGAGCCTGCTTCCCCTCTTTCCCTGCCTGCCTTTCTGCCTGCTTGTGATCTCTCTCTCTGACAAATAAATAAATAAAATCTTCAAAAAAATCAATAGAAATCCTAAAACTGAAAAATAAAATAACAATTTAAGAATTTGATGGATTTAACAGCAGAGTAGACAGAGAAGAAAAGAGAGTTAATTAGCTAGAAAATAGATCATAAAATAGTAATTAGCTAGAAAATAGATCAAATTGAAGCACAGAGACAAAAAGGATGAAATATACAAAATAGAGGGCAACAGAAATATGAGACATAGTGGAAAGCTCTAAGAAAAATGAAACTGGAGATGCAAAAAAAACAGAGAGAGAATAGAGAATCAGGAATACTTAAATGGTTATTGGAAATGGTTAGGCTGGCATTGACCTATTGAAGCCAGAAAAAAAGACAAGGATGCCAACTGTATCACCAAATCCATCCAGCATTATATTGGAGGACCTAGCTACTGCAATAAGAAAACAAAAACAACAAAAGAACAGGGACATAGGTAGGGAAGGAACAAGGAAGGGTAAGAGGGAGGAAAACAGAACTAGTAAAATGTGAAGATTTAGAAGGAAAGAAATAAAGCTCTGGGGCACCTGGGTGGCTCAGTGGGTTGAGTCTCTGCCTTTGGCTCAGGTCATGATCTCAGGGTCCTGGGATCAAGCCCCACATCGGTTTCTCTGCTCAGTGGGGAGCCTGCTTCCTCATCTGGTTCTGCCTGCCTCTCTGTCTACTTGTGACCTCTCTCTCTGTCAAATAAATAAATAAAATATTTAAAAAAAAAGAAAGAAAGCTCTCATTGTTTGCAGATGAAATGATTGTGTGTGAGAAAATCCAAATGATTTTTACAGATCAACTGCTAGAATACATGTCTTTATCAGGATTTCTGAATAAAAGATCAATATATGAAAATAAATTACATTTCTATATACTGGCAACAAACACTTTAAATGTTTTATTTAAAAATAATAGTATTTAAAGGAATAAAAATTCTTACATATCTAGAAATATCTAATGTAAGATGTGTAAGACATCTATTGAAAAAAATTTAAAAAAATACTGAAATAAACGAAAAAGACCCAAATAAATGGAGGAATATACCATATTCATGGATTATAATACTCGATATTATAAAGACATCATTTTTTTCCAAATTGATATATAGATAAATCAAAATCCAAATCGATATAGTAGCAAGATCTCTGTTGTATGTGTGCATCGGTAAGTATGGTCATTGACTCTAAAACTGTATGAATATAACAATGGCCAAGAAGATCGAAAACCATTGTCAAGAATGAAGTTGCATAACACTACTATATATCAATGATTACAAAACTACAAATATTAGTGTATTTTGTCACAAGCATAAACAGACCCATTGAACAAAATAGAGAGAGCAGAACAGACCAACTCATATAATGTCACCTAACTCACGACAAAGATGCCACTATAACAGAAAGTGGAAAATGATCTTTTCATTAAGCGATGCTGGATCAGATCAATATACATTGTTGCGGGGGGGAGAAATTTTAACCTCTATGTCATCCAAGGCACATTAATACAATTCCAGATGGATAAGGTAAAACAATAAAGTACTAGAAGAAAATATAAGAAAATATCTGTACGACTTTAGATAAGGAAAAACTATATATGTAAGGCATAAAAAAATATCACAGACCATAATGGAAAAAAATAGAAAATCAGACTTCCTTAAACTTAAGAGCTTCTGTTCATCAAAAGACTCAGAGGAAAAGTAAAAGAGCAGACCACAGAGTGGAGAAGGATATTTAGAATGTATAAATCTTACAAAAAACTTGTATCTTCAATACATATTAAGAGATCTAACAGGTCAGTAAGATAAAATCAGATGACCCCATTAAAACTGTGTCAAAGACTTGAATAGGCAGTTCACAAAAAAAAGAATATTTGAATGGTCAATTAGAATACTGAAAGAGTCTCAGCATCATTGGTCATCAGGGGAATGCTAACCAAAACCATAATAAGATACCATTCTGCACTCACTAGAATAGCTAATAATAAAAAAGTAAAAGAAAAACTGGTAACATCAAATATCGACTCAATTAGGAACCAGTTGGAACAATCAAACACTTTTGGTAAGAAATGGTTGGGCACTCAGTACCTGCTGAAATTAAAAACATACAAATCCTATGGTGCAACAATTCTCCTAGGTTTATACTCCCCTGGACAGGAATACATATGTGCACTGGCAGCAGTGAAATCGTACCATGCAGCAGCAAAGAAATGAAATACTACTGCACACAACAAGATGGATGAACGTCTGCAACAGCAAAAAAACCCACAAAAGACTACATAAAATATGATTCCATTTAGACTATATTCAAAATGAGGTTAAATGATTCTGTGGAATGAATGTTGGTTGGGATAGTGGTTACTTTTGAGGGATGTTGAGGGGCAGGCAGCAGAGGGGAGGCTTCTGGGGGCTGGTAATATTCCATATCTTGGTCTGCACAGTGGATTCACAGATGTAATCGCCTTTCAAAGCTTCATCAAGCTTCATAAAATCACTACATTTTGGGGGCACCTGGGTGGCTCAGTCAGTTAAGTGTCTACCAGCTCAGAGTCCTGGGATCGAGTCCCGCATCCAGCTCCCAGCTCGCTCATGATCTCTGTCACTATCTCTGTCTCTCAAATAAATAATATCTTTAAATAAATAAATATATATATATATATATATATTTATATATATAATAAAATCACTATATTTTCTTTTGTGTATGTTATATTCAACACTAATGTTTACCAAACAGAAACTTCCATCTCAGTACCTGCTCTCTCACTGGCCTATGTTGCCTATTGAGTTCCCTGATAAAAGAAACCAGGCAATTCTTATTGAACTGCCTCTATGCTTGCTATCCGCCTACTGTCACCTGCTTTATCAAACCTCCTTAGATAGTCCCCTTGCCTTTCAATAATTAATTGTCTTCCGATCTTTCTATCTGCTCCCAGGCCAGATCCCTGATCCTGCCTCTCTTATATTCGTTATCAACACAAGCTCAAGCTAAGCAGGGAACCACAGAGCAACCACTGATCTTCAGATGAAACAAGAAAGCACAAGTTTCCTCCCAGTCCTCCGAACAGAATAATCGACAGAGTCTCCAAGGGAAAAGTTCGCTCCAAAGTGCTCCCAAACCAATCCAAACACTACTTCAGCTGGAACAACACACTTACATAGCCCTGAGCACATCGTGGGCAATTTACAAATACTTATTGGCTAAGCCAGTGCATTTGTTGACTTAATAAAATCCTCTAGAAATACTCTTTTTTTCCCCCTATCCTGTATCTCTAATTCCAGGGAACTTTCTACTTCTCCGCACCAGTTTGCTAGAGCTGGAATATGAACTGGGGACTTTGCCACAGGGAGGAAAACATAGTAATTATGCCTGTACTCCTGTTAGGAAAAACAGCAATCACTGCATTTTACATTTAGTTGGCTTAGTTTACTTTAAATTTGCCTCTATATTTAAATCATGCCCGTTTCTAATGCAACTGGGAGAAAAGGAGGTGAAGGCAAGGAGAAGTTAACAGGAGCACAATATTATTCAACTAAATTAGAACTGTGGAAAAGTACTGCTGATCAGGGATGGTAAAGTCATTCCGGGTGAGCTCATCGATTTAATCTGCACAACTATGTGCCTGGGCACTAATTTACTCTGATAAAATGTTACTAATAAAATGATGGATCTCAAACCTAATTCACTAAGCCTGGCACATCAGAGAGGGACCCTCCGTCAGTGAAATGGCAGACCCCCTACTGCTGCATTATGTCCTTGGAATCCAAAGGCCCCATTGAAGCAAAGCCTATAATGGAATTATCACAGCTTGCTGACTCTCAATTTCACATTTACGCCTCCTTCTTCAGTGTCATATCCACATACTAATTACCTGCACACTCTGTTTCATTTAATAATAATCCCAAACAAAGAGGCCCATGCTAAAAGAAGCAAGTAGGGGTGAGGGGAAGAGAAGGGGACGGAAGGATGTAGATTGCTGTGTGTGGTAACAAATAAGGTTTAATCGAACTGAACTACATGCCCAGAAAAATAGCCAAGGGAAGCCAACTGTTCACAAAGGCAAACAGTTGCATTTCTAAAATGAATGCTCATGAATTTAGACAAAATTGGGCCTCTTTTTCTGTTATGGTAGATTTTCGTAGGAGCTGCAAAGACCACCCCAAGGGAAATGGCTAACAGTGCTTTCCCGTGCACCTCACGTTCTGTCCCTGCGGGCTCGTCGAGCCCAGTCCCAACACGGAATGAGAAAGCGGCTTCCTTTTGTATGACTCAAAAACACCAAATACAGGAGACGTGCCCACCAGAATGTCTGATCCCTCCCTGCTGGCTATGGACTGAATGTTTGTGTCCCCCTCAGATTCATAGGTTGAAGCCCTAAACCCCGGGTTGGTGGAGATAGGGTCTTTGGGAGGTAGTTTGGGTTAGAAGGTAGGGCCCTCATGATGAGATTGGGGACTTCTGAGAAAAGGAAGAAAGGTCTCTATGTCCACACACACATGCACACAGAGGAAAAGACCCACAAGGATGACACAGTGAGGGTGGCCATTTGCAAGCCAGGAAGAACTCTCTCACCAGAATTCAACCCAGCCTGACCTTGATGTGGGATTTCTCAGCCTTCAGAACTAAATTCAGAAAATAAATTTCCATGGTTTAAGCCACCCAGTCTGTGGTACTTTGTTACGGTAGCCAAAGCTCATACACCATCCTGACCCTTTGGATGTTTAATGGTGTTTCCTGCATTGCCTTGGTCTGCTTCCTTAGCCCTAATCTTGACTGAGGAAATTTGGCCAGCTCTTTCAGCTGCTGTCACCACAGTATGCTGTGTGAGTTGGACTACTTTGTCTCTGGACTTCTCAGAGGCCTGTGAGGAGTCTTAAGGCATCAGGGCTGTGCTTCTGTGTGGAATCCAGTGATGCTGACGTGTGGTGCGATTCGATGCACTGAAGTCCCGGGGAGAGGCCACGAAGACAATAAAGCATTTGAAACCTCCCGATGTGTGGATATCAAAATATGATTAATTCTCTATATGATCTGGTACATTTTCTTTTTTTGAGAGAGGGAGTGCGTGTGACCAAGGAGTGGGGGGAAGAGCAAAGGCGAAGGGAGAGAGAGAATCTTAAGCAGGCTCCAAGCCCACTGTGGAGCCCGACTCAGAGCTTGATGTCACGACCTGGAGATCATGTCCTGAGCTGAAATCAAGAGTCGGATGCTCAACTAAGCCACCCAGGTGCCCCCAATCAGATACATTTTAAATGCTTTCTCCTTTGCTTTTAGTCAGCCTTCCACACTACAACTGCACACCTCCCTTTTAATAAGTCAGATTGTGTTCAGGTATGGAAAACTCAGCCTCTAAAATCAAACATTATTATAAGGTTACAAATACCTCAAAATACCATATATATTTTTACCTCATAATGTTTGACATATATTTTCCTCATTTAAGATCTTTGCACAATGGGATTTTATAAACCACATTTTCTATACCCTAAACAGTTGTTTTGGGTTTTTTTTTTTCCCTATAGCTTAAACACTTTTATTTTCATATTATAATGGCTACAATTTATAAGAATTGACTATATCCCTAGTAGAGATTGGGTACTCTCCAGAGGTTGTTAATTGAATATTATAATTACACTCTATGAATTTTATTTATGGATTTTATTTATCCTTATTTTGTAGAATTTAGGTTAATCAGTTCACAATCAAAAAGAACTACTAAGGGGCACCTGGGTGGTTCAGTGGGTTAAGCCGCTGCCTTCGGCTCAGGTGATGATCCCAGGGTCCTGACATCAAGCCCCGAACCGGGCTCCCTGCTCAACAGGGAAGCCTACTTCTCCCACTTCTGCTCCCTCTGCTTGTGCTCTCTGTCAAATAAATAAATAAGTAAACAAACAAATAAATAAATAAAATCTTAAAAAAAAAACTACTAAGCAATAAAGACAGTGTATGAGTTAAAGCTCACTGACTTCCAAATCCATGTTCTTCCTTTTATGCCAGTTCTCAAGCCTAAGTGTGTGCCCATGGATCCTCTTGGAAGCTTGTCATTCACATTCCCAGGACACTTCTCACCCCCAACACACATACACACACACACACACACACACACACACACACACACACACACACACACCAGATTCTGATTCTGGAGGGTTTCCTTTGTTTGTTTAATAACCAACCAATTCTAATGCAGATTATCTGATGACCACTCACTGATAAAAACAATGAATACCTTAACTCCTCCCTTTTATCTCCCTAACCCATCAATTTACCTAATTTTCTCTCAGGTACAGTTTGCTGTATTCGATCTCCTCCCTTTGACCCTCATCTTTGACTGCTGAATATCTCTACCTTTCAGGCTAAGGGAGTCTGATTTCCTTTGTCTTACAGGCTAATTACACTCCTCCTACTCCTGGTGATCACCAAATCAACATGCTCACAGAGGAGCTCTGATCTTTTCCTTCTCCTGGCTATAAAATCTTTTAGCGGCCTAAAAATTCAATTTCATTTAAGGCTTTCCATTTTCTGATCCTCCTGATGTTGTCCTAGATGACAGAGACATCTATCCCATTGATCTTATTTTTCTAATCTCATCTAGTGATTTCCTCATTCATGCTGTTGTATCATCTTCATTTTTCTGTTCAAGGTCTCCCTGCTTCGAGCCTTTTCTACAGGCAATATATGCCTTCTCCAAAGATTATTCTCTGCCTCAAAATCTGCAATATCTCTAATTACCCTTAGAAGAATGTATACCTCCGTGCTGATGACTAAGAGCCACCACAGTGTCCTATTTACGTGCCCCACCTCATCTCCCACTAAAACTTGACAACCTCTCTGCTCACTGCCACCCAGCTATGCCTTAATAACCCTATCTTTGTGCTCATATTCTATTTTCTTCTGTTCAGCCTTGGTCCCTCTTTTTGTCTGCCTACCCAAAGCCCCTTCTCCTTGAACTATAACTTCCAGTAGAAGTCCTTCCTCATGTATGAGATATCTCCAGACCGCAGTGGCCTTGCCTCTTCCAAACTGAGAGTATTTCCTACCTTCTTTGACTAGCAAACACATACTTCTTGAGGTGCTATCCCTGTTGCTCTGTAACCTTCCATATTAAAATGAAAAACAAAACAATTCTTAGTGTCAAGGATCTGGGAATTTTAGGTGAATAAATCTTTTGGGTCAGATAATCTGAATAATAACTTCAAGTCACTTCTTAAGGCAACTGGCGTAGATACACCATTTTAGCTTTAGTTGACAACTCAACTTATATTAGTCATCAGACCATATCACCCATGCAGATTCATTTATGTAACATAATAGAGACATAGTCACTCTCTATTCATCTCTGGACAATTATCTCCTTATTTGTAATGTTCTCATTAGAGTAGTAGATGTTAATTTCTATACATAGGATGTATAGAGCAGATAACATCTCTGTAATTAAAGAGATAATAAAGAGATAATAAGTACCCTTAACTCGGAATGTATGGCTTTGTTCAACTTCTGTCATGTCTCTTTAAATTTATCTTCAATATCACTTTCTACTTATGTAATAGCCTTCTATAACCAAGGAACAAAGTCATGTCTAATAGAAATGTAAATTTCAAATAATATAACACTTATTGCTAATATAGACTGCAATAGAATATTTTAAAAGTTGCAGTTATGCTCCCAGTAACAATTATAATCTCTCTCTAGCAAGGTCAGTGGTGGGACTAAGGTTCTTTGGGACTCTCTGGAGGACAGAGAAGAGTGAAAGCCTAATATGAGATCCAGGGTCTCCTGTGATGTTAAACTTAATTTAATCATTAAGACATCAGAGAATTTGAATAAAATTAGAATAAAATCTAATTAATTAAGGGAAAGTCGACTTTTTATCACTAACAATATGACTCAATTTCTTGGGACAACTAAAGCATACAATCCATGGAGACATGGATTACCAAGTGTACCATCTCCCACAAAATGTTCTAAATTGTACTTTATCCAAGGGCCAAAATGAAAATTGTCTTTCCTCTTTGCCATGATCACATCTGAGCTCTTTACAGAACATTTCAGCAATTAAATGGACTCTGATATTCATAGCTAATAGAATGTTTTACGCATTGCTTTCTCGGTAGATTTTTAACTATATGTTGAGATGATCTGTCTGATTTCCCCTCCAAAGCCATCTAATGGTGGCAATTAAACCTCTTAAAACCCATTAGTACATTCAGCTCACACCAATCTCTGAAACCAATTCAGTATAGAAATTTTTTAAAGACTTGAAATTCTCTCAGCATTAAGAGAAAGTTGAACTCAACTTTCCTTTTGGTCAAGACCCAATCCTACTTTCTCAGACTCCTGAGGACTAGCCCTTGAGCTTTAGTTCCTGGCAGCTCCTCCCCCAGACATTCCTAGTTCCGCCTCCTGACCCCTTGGAACTGGACAAAATGGCTGTTATTTAAACTTGTACCATTCACTTTCCCACATTTACTATATTATTTAATAACATTAGCTACTGTAAATATATATTTACTATTATGTGTATATTTTATTTTTATATATATCTCCCTTTATATATTTATTTCTTACTTATATAAATTAAAAAACAGCTGTTCCTAACCAGTGCACAGTGCCTCCCAAGAGAGGTTTGGAGACCAACCTTCCTCCATCTTGTGGACACTTCCAAGTGTGTGGTGCTCATCTGCATCAATTCTATAGCAAAGAAATGGTGGAGAAAGGCCACTTGCTTCTAAAATTTCTTGGCTTACAAGTGACATTACTTGCTTCCAGTAAAAACTAGTCATATGACCCTACCTAGATGCAAGAGAGCTGGGAAGCAGAGCTCCTAGGTATGAACCTGTTTCATAGTAACAGTTCTCTATTAAGAAAAGGAAGGCACAAATTTTGCTATATACTTAGCTGTTTCATCTCCATACCACTTTTCCTCTTCTTTTAGACTGACCTGCTGATCTCGTATCAACTTTCTATATCCATGAGTTAGCTTTTCCACCCAAAAATAGCCTGAATGCAAACCTATCTTTAGACGGCTCTCTTTTTTCAGACTCTATCCAACTCTACTGGTTCTATGGAATGTTTAACCTTCCTTGTCCTTCTATGGTCTGGCCTATCCAACTCCTTAATAAGCTCCTTATATAAGTCCATTTTTGTTAAGATATGTCACAGTTTGAGGAATAAGCTCATGAGAAAAGTCATATCCAAGAAAGCATAAAACATGAAATGTGTGATGTGTCTGTATTGGTTCATTTAATTTTATCAAACCTACAGAAATATAGTAGGAAAAGTGAATCAGAGTAAACTTTCTCATTCCATACTTCTCATAGTAACCCATAGGAAAGGAATATTGAGATAAAGATCAAAAACAAAATAAAAACAAGTAAAAAATTATTGAATCATCTAAATAGGGAAGATAAAGAAAAAAGAGGACTGTAAGTGGGCTCTTTCAAGGATATCCAAATTAAATGAAATTAAGATGATGTAAGTATATCAGTAATTTAAAGAGTTTCATAATGTGCATGATTATTGATGTAATGGCTCATTGAAATCTAGAATAAAAGCAAAATTGCATTTGTTATATATCTATAGTCAGTTAGAAATACATGTGCATGCATGTGTATGTGAGAGAAAGAGAGAGTTCTATATAACCATACATATACATATAGAATACATGTTAGAAGGAAGGTTTCACTTAGAACTTAGATTTACTCAGTAGAAAATAATGATGAACAGTCAACCCCAAAGTCAAGGTGGAGTCATAAGCATTATTCGTTATGTATTACTCATCCAGGAATTCTTTATAGAACAAAATACAATGAAGTGATCAGGGTGAGGCAAATCCAATTCCCAGCATATACCAAATTTCACACTTTCATTTCAAAGAATGGCAAAGAGGTTAATTGAAAATAAGCATCAAAAATGGGAAACAAATTCCATGAACACATTTGCAATGATGTAGTAGATAGTATGTACAAAGAGACAGAAACAGGAAGCAGGAAAGGGCAAACTGTGGCCTGGCTTCAGCTTCCTAGGTTGATGGGACTGAGAGTGAACAACTAAAGAGATTGACAAGAGAACTCAGAAGGTAGAACATCCTCCTGGGCCAGTCTCAGAAAAGGCCAGAGAGGAGTGGGGCAAACAATGAGAGGTAAAGAGAATCCAGAAAGTCCTTTCCCCTAGAGGGCAACAGTTACCATCACCATCTTCAACAACATTAACCGATTTCTCCCAGGTGACCGGAGTCCTTGGCCTCATCCTTCTTATCTATTAGTCATACCAGATAAGCATTCTTAACTCAATTATGTAAAGAATTTAATTAGTGTAAAATTATTATATCAAACTTTAAGTGAGTAAAGCACAAAGAAACCCTAAAAATAGCTGGGGTCAATCCCAGTCTAAAATTCCACATCTTTCACTCATCATCTTTGACATTTTGTCCTTTATTTATAGCTGGAATGGAGGTATTTTACGTGCACAATTTTCCCTCCTCAGAGAATACTTTTCTGGGATTGATGTTTACATTAACACTTAACATTCAACAAAACCCATATGGAATACATGACTGAGCTACTAAGACAGAGCTCCTCTTACCTAGGATGAGCACTAACACACAACACAAACACAGCCATGAAATCTCAGAACTAGGTGAACAGCCATTATTCTTCCCAGCCACCTCTGCCCACAACTCCCGGATGTTCCTGCATCTTTTCACTTTCTGTCTCCAGTAAGTTATGATCACAAAACCCCCACAGCCTGCTTAACTCATGTTACATACTCTTAACCTGTGGCTCCCTTGTCACTGATACCCTTTCTAACCTTGGTGAAAAAACATAATTCAATTCCCCTTGATTCTCTTTCTTTCTATAGCTTTTCCTTTCCTCCCCCAAATGATTTATAATTCCCATCAACTCCTTCCACTGGCTGCCAGGAATATGAAAGGACTATTCTTCAGACTCCAGGGTATGATCTGAAAACCTAGACGCTAGTAGCAAAAGGTTCTAATAGCACCTTTAAAGTCATCTAGAAGAAATGCTTCTTCAAGCAAATTCCAATTAAGCTAAAATTCAATATATTTACATGCATATTGTATAGACAGTATATTTATAAGTGATGAACAGGATTAATCAAAGAGTTAATGTTAAGATATTTCTTATTACTCAAGTGTTCACAAATAAATGGCATTCTTATTCATTAAAATTCAAATTCAGATAAATAGCATCCTCCACTCATAACTGAACTTTAACCATGCAGGTCATAAAAGAAGCTACCAGAATTCTGCAGTTATCCTCAATCTAAAGCTGCAAAAGAAAGTAATTAGGTTGAAGAGAAGCTATGGCTTCAAAACAAGGATTGATAGTCATTTTAAATAACAAAATGTCAATATTTGCAGAAAATTGAGACACTTCACAAATAATAAACAGTGCTATTGTCTCCATGAATTGTAGGCCAGCTATAATAAATATTGAAATTCAACAATTCATCACCAGAACTATCCTTTATTTTAGCTACTTTCATCTGGCAGTAAATAGAAATTATATTTGTTGGATAAAGCTAGAAGAAGGAGAAACCTCTCTGCCCTTTATTTTTCTTGATGAATTTGGCCCAGGACAAGAATATCAAATTATATGTTGACAGAGAAAATAACTTGGCATCCTAAAGGACCAAAAGATGTTACAAACATAATTATCTCAGTATCAGCACCACATGGTAACACTGTCAGACTGAAAGGGGGGAAATATCCCACGAGATAGAAAATGCAAACAGGTGATCTTGCCAATAGAAAGATGGATCTGTATGCATTTGCAATGGCCAAATTTTTTAACCTGTTTCTATTTTTTTTGAAATTTCATATTTATTCATCTATTGTCTCTTATCTGCCCATCAAGATGGATTCCATTTTCCCTCAACAATCTTAGCAAAGCATAAGGTCATTAGTACATGCTGACTGATTTTGAAGTTATCACATCATCATCATCATATTTGCCAATTTAAAAAAGTGGGAAAAAATAGCACGACAAAAGAGAGTGAGAAAGAGCTACCAGCCATGTGTAAATATTCTCTAAGCTTTATATTTTCACTTCTAAAAGGGCACACTGCTGTTCCTGTGTGGACTGTGTTGTCAATGCAGAATCAAAGTTGTAGAACAATCCATCTGTCACTGATAGACCTGTCAGCAAGTCCACAGGGAAACTCAAGGCCATCATTATCTAAACATTTTACCCAAACAATATACCCAAAGTCAGTGTTAACACTTTTTAAAGACAGTGTTAACTGTCTTTTTTAAGTTTAAAAAAGACAGTTTAAAAAAAGTCAGACTTTTTTTTAAGTCCTAGAATTATGAGGAGGTTTTTGGTTTTGTTTCTACCAATCCTATAGCTCTCTCTAGGTGGTGATCCAAGGTCCTAAAATACACAGAAAGGCCAGACAAGTTGCCCCTCTCTCCCCAGTAACAGCAAAACTTGGAAAAAAGGTGTTAATCATCTCTATGGAGGCACAATGGACCCGCCATGCTAGGCAAAGGACAGTGATGGAATGAACTCTTCCCCCCCATGGAGTGAGAAGATGCATCCCCTGTCCAACATACGCCATCAAACTGGAGAGGAGAGAGATCCTGGCACCCACCGAGGGACAGCTGTGCTACTAGCTCTCTGGCCAGAATAAAAAAGAAAGTAAGTTACAAAGGAGTAATATAAACAGCAGAACAGAGATTTCTGTCCAACTGTTATTCATGATGAAGAGGTGGATCAAATACAAATTTATGTCTAAAGTGTATTAAGTAAAATATTAAGTTCTTATCTTTTTTATTCTAATAGAGTTTTGCTGCTTAAAACTTGGATTTGTCTTCATTTTATAACTTTCTTCTCCAGTCAAGGAAGACTAGATTCAGGTTGACATGGTCACTCCATCATTTGTGCCAGCAGAAATGATGAAAGACCGGTTCAGAGAACTTTCCCTGTAAGCCACCTGCTGGACCTCAAAGGAAGGGGTCTCTTTCCATTTAAAATGCCTTGTCCTTTCTGTTTCCCCAACAAAGCTGCACTAATCACTCTGGGAAAAGACCAAACTCCTCTCATATGTGATTATAGCTACATTATTGTGTAGGCTCTGTACATTTTTCACATTCAAAATCAGTCAATTTTAGATAATATTGGGTAAACTAGGTACCCGATATGTTAGTACCAATTAAAAAAGAATGCACCTGGAATTCAAAATTTTCCAAACTGGATTAATGGACTCCCCTGTTCCATCCCAGAAAATAATATCTTCCACTTATTTGCACAAGTCAGAAAATTGTGCATCATTCTTTATCTCTCCCTCTTTACCTACGAATCCAATCAGTCACAGATTCCTCTAGCTGGCAGCTCACAACTATTTCTCATAAACTATTCCAGTGTCATTGCCTTGGTTTGGGCCTTCATATTTTCTCCATGAAGCATTTTAGTAGCATCTTTGCTGGACAACTTTTCACACTTTCCCTCCATTTGTGTGAATGGGCTGACACTTGAAGGCCAAAATGTTCTATTATCTGGGACTCACTGCTGTCGGATGAGGAATTTACCACGAATTTTCATACCAAGAGCACCAGTGGAATCCCCATCTTCAACATCACTGTCTCCATGACTGTGAAGATGCTGGTCCTGCTGATGGGCAAAGAAGGTCCACAGTGGTAATGATCAACAAGAAACATTAAGAAATGGCCTCCCACTTGTGGCATTCCCAGTACTGTCCTCGTGTGTCCCTTCTAATACGTCCTTCCCCACTTTTTACTGTTTCAGTGATTTTCATTCCTTATCATACATTTTTTCCTCTTTGTTGGATTTTTCCCTTCAGCAGACAAACTACTCCAAAACTCCGTGGCTGAAAATAACTAGGTAGTAGCTCACAGTTCTACAATCTGGGCTGGGCTCAACTGGGTGATTCTTTTGCACACATTACCTGGAGTCACTCATACAGTCACTGGATCTCCATGATGGCTTTGCTCATGTGTCTGACCTCAACTGGAAGTAAGGCTGGAACAGCTAAAGTCTAGCTAGGCATGTTCCCTCTGCACGCTTCTGTCTCCACCATGGTAACCCAAACTCTACGTCATAGTTTGGGACTACAAAGGCCTTCCTTTGTTGAATAAAAACATTTGTGGCAAAAAAAAAAAAAAAAGACCTAGGCCTTCCTTTAGATAATGGCACTCACGTGTGCAGGTTTTGATTGTCTTTTTATTTTGATTTTTCTCTTCAGTTTTATTTTTATTTAAGTAATCTCAATACCCAATGTGGGGCTCAAACTCACAACCCTGAGATCACAAGTCGCATGCTCTAAGCCCTCCAGGTGCCTCTTGATTGTCTTTTTAGCATCTTGCTTAAATACAACCAGATTATCCAAGGATCCCAGGCAGTCAAGGAAACCATTTAATGTTAAAGACAAAAACCAGGGGCGCCTGGGTGGCTCAGTGGGTTAAAGCCTCTGCCTTCGGCTCAGGTCATGATCTCAGGGTCCTGGGATCGAGCCCCACATGGGGTTCTCTGCTGAGCAGGGAGCCTGCTTTCCCTTCTCTCTCTGCCTGCCTCTCTGCCTACGTGTGATTTCTCTCTCTCTCTGTCAAATAAATAAATAAAATCTTTAAAAAAAAAAAGACAAAAAACAAAACAAGGGGAAAAATCAACTTGGAGGAGTCATGGCTAATACAAAGAGGTAAATCAATCAATCAATCAATCATCACTATCCTCAGAATTAAAAGAACAGAGTTCCATCTTAAAAGATAAATACTCTAAGAAATACTGTTTTAAGAAATAATAAACTCAACAGAAAGGTTAGCAGGTCAAGTCAAGAAATAACCCAGAAAAATATCATAAGGTAAAGAAGAAAATAAATTTAAAAATTAGAGGACCAACCCAAGAGGTTCAAAATCCAAATACTAGGACCCCAGAAATAGATGTTAAAGAGATATTGAAAGAAAGAAACCATCAAAAAATACGAACAACAACAATAACAAAAATCTCCAAGTTTCCATATCAAATAGGCCTACAAAGTCCTCAGAACAATGGATAAAATTAGAATATACACAGGTATATTATTGTGAAATTTCAGAATACTGGGGACAGAGAAAAGATCACACAAGCTTTAGAAGAGAGGGGGAAAAAAAACCAGATATAACACAAGGACCAAGTTTCAAAATACCATCAGACTTCTCTACAACCTTCCCCTAAAAGTTATGAAAACTGAGAAACCCCTTCAAAGTTTTGAGAAAAATAACTTCCAATCTACAATGTTTTGCCCAAACACTTAATCACAGTGGAGGACAGAATAAAGAAGGTTTGCCCCTCTAAGATCTTTAAAAATGTATTTGGCATGAATGAATTTTTAGGAAGATATTGTAAGACATGCTCTACCAAAATGAGGAAGTAAACCAAGTAAGAAAAACATGGAATCAGGAAACAAAGATTCTACTATCTCTATTATCTCTAGGCTGATAGTAAAAAAAAAAAAAAAAAAAAAAAACCCTCTCAAGATAGCAGTTATATAACATATCTGGAAGTCAATTAATTTAAACAGGAGCAGATCTGAAGACCTTATGAGAATTTTTTTCCCAGTAAAATGAAATTGATAAAATATCTAAAGTGTTTTTATATACTGACAGGAAGTTAAGAGTTCATTGTGTAGAGAGAAAAGAATTATATAGAAAAGAATAACCATAGTATCCTACCTGCTCAGCCAGTTATAGTGTTTACCTATATAAACACTGAATAATATTCTCATTATTTACTAAAATCATGATATACATGTACTAGGAATGTGTGGTTGGGAATAGGAAATATACATGTGTAGCCTAGGGAGAAAAAAGGAAAAAAGTTAAATTCTCATCTTCCATAGTAGGGAGTAAACAGGTGATGCATAAAATTGATCAACCAAAAGGTAGTAATGCATGCATGTTATTTGTAAATATAGGGGTACATATCAAACTAATCAACAGAAAGAATTAAAAGTAATTTATTCGGGAAGTGGGAAATGGTGGGGGACAGGGAAATTTTTATATCAAAACCTTAGAGAACTGCATGACTACTTAAAAGTATAACTTTGAAAAAGACAGACAAAAATAGTTACCTTTGGAAATTTCTATTGCACACATATTCCACTTTTATTTTATTTCTAGTAGCAAATACTGCTGCTGGTGTGGCAAATAAAGCCTTTAAACTACAATTCATTCTTTCATAGCCATTACATTCTTGAACATTTACACTTAGTTTGCCAACTTCTCTTCTCTCTATATATATTTATTCCTGGATAATCAGTGCTAAAATGATGTATAAGGTGTCAAAAAATAAATGAATGTGAAGTGACAGATTGTCTTTAAATAGGGAAACTGGCTGATAAAGCCAACAAGTGCACCAATAAAACTATATACCTTGGCAACTGCTCCAGACCTCAAGATCAAGCGAATGTACCATCCTGTCTTTGATTCCACCTCCCAGATAAAATTGGGCTTAAAATCAGAGGCTTATAACTATCCTGGGGGAAATTACCGACAAAAGTAAATAAATTCCTTACAGCATGAGCCAAATTGTTTTATTAAACTGATTGGTAACACAATGGTTCTTTCCATTTGCTGATATGAGGATTGGATTTCTCAAATCCATGAAAAGCATTTAATTTCTCAAACCTAGATGAAAGAAAGAAATGGAAGAAGGTGGTCCAGGGCCCAGGAGAAATTTATTTGTCTTTTTCCAACTTATTGTCGATGCTGTCCCACTCTGAAGTAATGCATTTTTGATTCTCATGTTTGGATGGCATTTCTGCTTAGGGAATCACTCACATTTTGATCTTTAACTCCTTTGGGGACAGCCAGTGAAAAGTGCTTTTATAAGTTACAGTTCTGACCTTTTTAGGATTCTGCTATTTGATTAAAAAACATTAGAGGTCTTTCTGTATGGCAGTGTTTATTGCCTGTAACAAAGTAATCAGATATGCAACCAAAGAGTAATTTGTAAGGGGTTATGGATTCATTCCCAACAAATATTTATTGTTACCGGTGCAATTCCACACTAAAAATGAAATACACCAGAGATCTGTTTGTCTTCCTCTCTTGGGACCCATGACACTCAACTGTACTATAGGTGAAAACAATTTATAAAAATGGCATTGGGCTCCTTGAGAGATTCAAATGCTTGAATGAGATCCAAGTGAAAACTTGCTTATAAAGCTCCCTCCAGGGGAAGTGTGATAAGTCATGATGTGAGTATTGTTCATTGTGTTTACGCTTGCACTGGTGGTGCAAAAATAATTGTGGATAAAACGTGGGTGCCTGGTGCTCACTTCGGCAGCACATATACTAAAACGTGCGTGCCTGATCATGAATCGAGACAGTGGCACCAAACTTATCCAGTTTTTTTGTTTTGTTTTGTTTTGTTTTCAAGTAACAGTTACACTGAGATATAATTCACATACAATACAATTCACTCATTTAAAGCATACAGTCTCTAGGGTGATATTTATCACCACCACCAATTCTCAGGTTTCCAAACACCAACTGGGTGTTCAACATTTCAATTCAATTCTTACACTGTCTTCCTGGAGATAACATCAGATCCCACAAGTCAAGGGCAGCTTGCTGTAAGACTGCTCCCCAACCTCAATGCCAGTGCAAGTCCAGACTACCACCTGTACTTCTGCCCAATCGGCTACAAATCAGGGGTTTCCACAGCTCCCTCCTAGGGTTTGATAATCTGCTAGAGTGGTTCACAAACTCAGGGAAACATTTATTTATGTTACCTGTCTATAACAAAGGATAGTAAAAAGGATAGAGATGAACAGCCAGATGAAGAGGTACATAGGGTGAAGTCCAGAAATGTCCCAAGTGCAGGAGCTGTTGACCCCATGGAGTTAGAGCATGCTAACCTCCCAGCATGTGGATGCATTCACTAACCTGGAAGCTCATCAAATCTAATTGCCCACGAGTTTTTATAGAGCTTTAATCTCCAGCTCTCCCTCCACTTATGGGCAGTCAGTGGGTGGGGTTGAAAGTTCCAAAATTCTAATCCCTTGGATTTTCTAGTGACCAGTTTTCTCTTGAGGCTATCCAGAGACCCCACCCTAAGTCACCTCATCAGCATAAACTCAGGCGTGATAGAAGGGGCTCCTTATGAATAACACTCCTAATACTCGGGAAATTCCAAGAGACTTAGGAGCTCTGTGCCAGGAACTGAAGACAAAGATCAAATCCGTTACTTACTATACTACAAATGCAATGGTTTTTAGTATATTCACAGATACATGCACCCATCTCCACTGTCAATTTTAAAAGACTTTTGTCACCTTTAAAAGAAACCCCATAACCTTTAGGTGTTACCCTCCCTACATACCCCCATCCATCACAGCCTTAAGCAACCACTAATCTACTTTCTGTCTCTATAGAATTGCCTTTCTGGGCAGTTCATATAAATGGAACCATATAATATGGGGTCTTTTGTAAATAGTTTCTTTCATTTAGAGTAATGTTTTCAAGTTTCATCTATGTTTTAGCATATATCAGTACTTCATTTCTGTTTACAGGCAGATAATATTCCATTGTATGGATATACCATATGGTGCTTATCCATTCATCCATTAAGTGACATTGGGTTGTTTTCATCAATTGTCTATGAATAATGTCACTATAAACAATAGAAGTAGACGTTTTTGTGTGAACATGTCCTCATTTCTCTTAGGTATATACTTCAGAATGGATTTGCTGAGTCATATGGCAACTCTACATTTAAAGATTTGAAGAACTTCCAGACTACTTTCCAAAGTAGCTACACCATTTTATTCCCACCTTTTCCCCAGATATTGGCATACCTTACTGCCTCACTGCCTTCGTACCTCTGCTCAGATATCCTTGAGGAGACTTTCCCTGACTGCCCTATCTAATTCATACCTTCCTGCTACCATCAGAATTTTTATCCTGCTTTCTTTGTTTTCATAGCCCTGTCACCCTGTGATATATTATATATTTAAATATTAGTTTATTTTCTGTCTTCCATGTTAGAATGTCCTTTGATGAGAGCAGGAACATTTTCTGGTTTTGTTTTTTTTTGTTTTTCTTTTCAATACTATAACCCAAATCCTGTAAGACTATCCAGCATATAATAAAATAATAAATAATAAATAACAGAATTAAAAATAATAAATCAATAAATATTTATTAAATCGACAAACTAATGACTCCATTGTAAATGTAAATTGACTTGTTCTGCCTTTACTTTTTCACTTAGTAGAATGTAGAAGTAGGCTTTAGAATAACAATGTATAAAAAATTACTTTTAAAGAAGCAGGAGATGTGACTCATTACATGGGTACTTGGTAAGAAATCATTGAGAAATCGAATATGTCTTTAAGGAAATTGAAAAACTAAACTATGGCATGAAGTTTTCAAGTCATGATTTCCTGGTGTTTGGCTTTAGGTTTGGGCCCTCAAAGGTCAATTGGGAAAGGAACTAAAGAAGCATGTAGTGAGTTAATTCGAACAAAGGTATGATGAAACTTTCCCCAATGAGGATTGCTAAGCTTTGAAAAACAATCATAGTAAACTGGTGGAATGTACTTTAAAATAACATCATGGAGGGACGCCTGGGTGGCTCAGTTGGTTGAGCAGCTGCCTTTGGCTCAGGTCATGATCCCGGCGTCTTGGGATCGAGTCCCGCATCAGGCTCCTTGCTCCGCAGGGAGCCTGCTCCTCTCTCTGCCTCTGCCTGCCTCTCTGCCTGCTTATGTTCTCACTCTGTTAAATGAATAAATAAAATATTTTTTAAAAATAAATAAATAACATCATGGAGTAGCGGGAAGAACTCCAGAATAGAATTTGTCTCAGCTCTACTGCTAAATGGCTGTATAACTTTGAACAAAATATTTAGTTTCAATAGTTTTCATCAAACTTTTGCCTATCAAATGAGAATGTTAGTTTAAACAATCCCTATGGTTTCTTAATATCTTTCTCTGAAAACACTAGAAAATAACTTTAGCTAATAGGGGTAATATTGAATGCAATCCTCTGTAGTTAAGGAAGTAGTTGATGGGGAATTAATGACTTCTAATTTTAAAACAACACATATAACTAATCATTTCAATTGAGATAGACTTATTAAGTTTATTGCTATTGGTAATAGCAATAAGAGAGTGGGTGATGTGATATTTCATGGAAGGGGTAGTAATTTAGGTTCTCGGCTTAAATCTTCACTGCTCATTGCCCGTGTAGATATAGACCATGTAAAACTGGCTCTACTTACTCAACTGGGTTTAGAACAATTCAGTCTTATGTGCAGATAACAGGTCCATCAGTTAAATGTCAATTAATGTAGTTGCCTCAAGATTAACGCTGTAACCAGCCCAAGTTGGCCCAAATGGAGAATCTGAATAAAGCTTGCATATAATGACATGTGAATATTTAGAAGCAAACAGCCTCCAATTTGGAATTTCAGGACCTATTTCATTAAAGATTTACCTGTTCAAATACAGAAAAAGAAATGCTTCCCTAAGGAATTCAGATGACAAATGAACCTCTTTCCTTCCTGAACGATATTCCATTTTTGCAAACTGGTATTGTTGGATATATACTGCCATCACTACATTTTTGCAGATCAAAAATTCAACTACTTTTAACAAGACTACTCTATTCTCCTCCTCACAAATGATTACGGAGCCATTACCTTCCTTGTAAATATCTGTGCCAAGACAATGTTTTTTTTCTGAAAGCAGCTTTTTTTTCCCCCATTAATAACCATTTTTGTGACACATGAAAATCAATGGGTCTCCTTTGGTGCCTGATGCATCATACTAACAAAGGGTGGGTCACAAATGCATACCTTTCACCATCTACCTGGAGCTTTGGGCACTCCGAGTTTGAGCAGTTTTGGATGCTGTTTAATTCAGTGCATTGTGCTGCTCACTGGCCCTTGGCAGTTTTTATCTCCTCATCACTCCAGCAAAGCTAAGTTTATCTTTGTTTTGTTTTGTTTTTCTCTAACAGAATTCTCAGTTATGGTTACAGCAACAAAGCAACTCACATATTTGTGTCACCTGCTACATTTCCATTTCTCACCGTCAAAATAAATGAATATTCTAGTCTGCTTTAAAATGGCACATTTTACAGATAATTGCCTTCATAAAAGCTGGCCTGCAAGTACACTGTTAACACTGAAAGTGAGAGATTTTATTCTTTCAAACACCAAAACCAGAGATATTCTGTAAGGATTTGCTAATAGGTTGCCTTTTGGAATAAAACTGTTTAGAGCACTGGCTTATCCTCAAAATTTTTAAAGAGATATTCCAATAAAATATTCTTGAACTCCTTAATCCAATACTTGGTACATGAAGACATGTAGGCCTTGAAATTAAAGTTGTTAGGACTGTACTACAACCTCAGAAAGAATGAGAACATTAAGTCATTTTTGTTTCTTACCCTCTTGACCCTCTAGAAATGAATTCGGGATCTTAAGTCATACTGCTGCCTGTCTGCTCAGGAAACCTTCAGAGCATTAGATTTTATTTATTTATTTTTAAAGATTTATTTATTTATTTGAGAGAGAGAATGTGTGTGCAAGTGTACATGCGCACAAAAGGGAGGAGGGCAAAGGGAGAGGGCAAGAGAGAACCCTTAAGTAGACTCCCCACTGAGTGTGGAGCCCAGATGCAGGGCTCAATCCCAGGACCCTGAAATCAGGACCTGAGCCAAAATCAAGAGTCGGATGCTCAAGCAAGGGAGTCACCCAGAGCATTAGATTTTAATAACAGAGCAACAACGTAACATAATGAAGGAGTGGTGAATTTTCCCAGGTTTTATGGAAACTGATTTTGATACTGAAGACAAAGATAGAATCTTCAAGCATGGAAGCTACCAGTGTTAATTCATTATTAAAATTATCACCATCATCATTATCAATGTCACCATCGTCATCATCGCCATTTATTCATTGCCTATTAAGATAAATGTAAGCATTATTCTAAGTGCTTTCACATGCATACTATGGTTTGTTTGCAAAGATGTCCATAACATTTTTCCATATTTATGAGCACATCCCTTTGCGGTGTGACTTTGCCACTCTTTCCACCAAGAGCGGAGAGAGAGTGTTATCTCTCCCACCAAGGAGAGAGTGTTATTCTTTCCTCTTCTTGAATCTAGTCTGGTGTTGTACTGTTTCAGCCAAAAGAGTGTAAAAAAAAGTGACTTCCTGTGATTCCTTAGCCTTGGCCATATTGGGTCTTAACACTTTTGTAGCTTCCATTGTTTAGTGTTGCTGCCCCAAGACCACCGTGTAGAAGGGTTTGGCAGAAGAAAAGACCAGATGGGGGGTGAGAGACAGACGGCAAGAAAGAGAGAACAGAGAAATCCGGGTAACAACCACCTGACATAAAAATGAGGCCATCTTGGAATCTAGCCTCCAGGCAAGCCACTAGATGTCAGCAGATCGCAGCGTCATGAGAAACCACAGGTCCCGCTCACCATCCCAGTCCAAATTGCTGACCCACAAAATCATAAGCAGAGAAGTGATTTTTGTTTCAGGCTACTAAATTTTGTGGCAGTTTGTACACAGTGATAGATAACTGAAACATGTCCATTTCCTGATTCAATCCTCAATGGAACATTGTGTTAGTTCCTGTGTACCTACCACACTGCCTTCAGTATCGGTCTGCCAAATATATATTAAGTACTTGAGTGCCCCCACACTATACCATGTACTTGTTTGGTAAAACAAAATATAAGATACTAACTTCAAGGAAATAAATGGGAGGGATGATTAAGTGATATGAAACGAAGTTATCAACAGTTGTGATCTCTCTACTGGCTTGGGTGTCTGGGGATGAAGGAATGGATCTAGAGCTCATTCTCTCTGGTTGCAACCTGCCCAGACATATTGGTGAGGAACTGGGGCAGAGTGGAGGCTTAGGCCAGCTAAGTTTTCATAGCACCACTACCTCTTTAGGTGCCCAAAGAGCATCTTCTGTCTTCCGAGGACTCTGGCCACTTGAAAGGATAGTTTTCCACTTGGAGAAATTTAGAAAATAAGCTGAGCAATCCTGAGGCCCATGTGTGTGTGCTTCCTGCTGGATAATCACTGGACCTGCTGGCTGTAGTTTTTACTGATCAGCAACGGAAATGATGACATAGCCCACCGACACAGCTGATGTAACAGTGTTCACTCAAGTAAAGACTGGTTCACCCGAGTACAGGCAAGATGAATTCTAGGGTTGGGTTAAGCTCTCATACAGGGACGTACAACTAGATCAGGTATTCCTCCAAATATTTTCCAAAATCAACTTTAAAGCTCAAAGAATTTGACACTTCTGTTCTCAGTTTCTACTGTGACAGACTTTCCCTAAGGCAGTGGATGACTAATGTCTGTCTGGTCAGAGAGAAGAAATGCCATGAAGAACAGAGAGAACACAGCTTTCAAAATCCCGTCCTACCACATGGTATGTGGTATAGTGCCATGTTGGGGGGTAACAAGCTCAAGAAGATTTCAGAGAAATTGGGCATCATCGCTACTGGTCAAAGGAGTCAGGGAAAGCTTCACGGAGGAGGCAGGACATCAACCAGTTAAATCAGGAACAGTTTAAATTACCGAAAACAGAATGAGCATTATCAGGATTTTCATAAAGCCCCTCTTAATCATACCTGTTTGGATGTGGACATTTCTTGAATTCATTCTGAGACACATACTAGGCTAGGTTTATTCCTAAACAAGGTAGTATTTATAATCCTAATACTTCATGTTTTTGTGCTACCCTGTTTGGCAAAGTAGTTTTACATATATTATCTCATCTGATATAACAGTGTTAACTATAAGTTATTATTATAAGAGGCAGTTTTGTCATTCAGGCATGCTATCACCAGCCAGATATCATATTTTATTCTCTTTTGAACTATTAGGTGGTTTGCTTTGTTTGATTTTGATTTCTGCTTTCATGTCCATACATTCTAAATAGTAAGTCTGAGTTGTCCAGGGATTGCCATTGCAATTCCCTTCTTGAGAGTTTCTTAAATCCCTTATTCTTAGTCTCCTCACAAACGAAACATAGTGTTTTTCCCTTATGGATGTCAATGCACCTAAACACATGGATGTGCCATTTAAAAATATTCCTGACCTTTCCACCCTCCAATCATCACTGCTGACGCACCTGGAGAACAGGACATCTTAAAATAACCCTGCACCTTGCCCTTCAGGTTTCCTGACACTGGTTTTTTAATATTTGGCTCATGTTCAGAGAATATAGCTTTATTTTTTGCCATTCCCCTTCCAGATTTTGCAACCAAATTCACTCTGCACTCCAATTCTAAGATGTTTCTTTATCTCATAGAACTTATTAAACAGGAATCCTTCACTCAAGTGTGCATAATTTTATATTTCTCTGAATTAAGTGATGTGACATTCCACTGGGATGTAGAAATCTTAAAAGAGTATCACTCTCACTCTAACAAGAAAACTATGGGTAACCCCCCAAAATTGAACTTTCCTTGAAGCCACCAGGCAGTTAAAGTCACACCTGAAATCTAAGGAAAGAAAGACACCTCCACGGACAGAAACATGGGAGACAAGCACTGACTTGCAGCACAGGAAGAAAACCAGGAAAACGGGGCTTCCCTATAAGAGAATAAGAAGGAAATCAAATGGCTAGAGACTGAATGTGATGTGAGATTCTGTATAGAATCTCTGGAAGCTGTACACCCAATGGCAAGACCTTCATCAGTGATCTCAAGAAAGAGGAGCAAGAGAAAGCTTCTATTGTCATTCAGGCCTGGGTCTGGGAAGTGGCTGCATCTAGAAAATACAAGAAGTTCCATTTGGCTCCTTTTCCAGGACGAAACAAAAGCCTTAAGTTGCTGGAGGAATGCCCTTCAATCCTGTTGCTGCTAAGATGCAAGTAAAGACCCCAGATGGCTGTGTGAGGGGAAAATGGAAAAACTCTATGCCACGGAGAAAGACAGGAGATGGAAACGATCACTGAACAAGTCCCACGCCAGGTACCAGGGACACAGGGCCTATCTAACATGAAGGCCTGACTGGGACAATGGAAACCACACTCCCCTTTCCCTACCAGGCCCTCAAGCAGAGTCATAAGCAATTTTTCCATATCTACGAGTACATCCCTTTGCAGTGTGACTTTACCACTCTTCCCATCAAAAGCAGTGCTATTTTCTCCTCTTCTTGAATCTAGTCTGGTGGTGTTGTGGTTTAGCCAATAGAGTGGGACAAAAGTGACTTTCTGTGGTTCTTGAGCCTTGGTCATATGAGGTCTGACAACTTTTGTAGCTTCCGTTTTTTGGCATTGCTACCCTGAGACCACCATGTAGAAAACAACTCTCCAAGGTGCAGGTATAAAGACATGGCCTAAGGGTGAGGATGAAACAGACTCAGAAAAAACTCCCCAGCAAATGAGCCCTCAGCTTAAGCACAAGATAATGATAAAGAAGCACAAAGTAATGATAGAGAAATTTAAAGCAGGTGGTGTGCTGAAGGCAGAATCACAACAAAACTCAAATGCAATTTGGAATTCAGTAATCTGGGAAAATTTAAATCTATCAGAATTAAATATATGTATATATCCACATATATATATATATATGTTTAATTGTCATTTTCTTGAACATATTACACATACTACATGCTCATTAAATAATTTTGTATTATAGAATGCAAATTGAAAAATGACATTATAGACTTTTTTGGTATAATACATATTCAAAAGTATTATGTACTAAGAAGAAATGGTTAATATTCATTAAATTTATATCAAAATATGTTTTCAAATTTTTACTTGCAATTGACCAAGTCCTTATCAAATACACTATTTTTTTTTTCAAATACACTATTTTTAAAAGATTTTATTTATGTATTTGTTTGTTTGTTTAGAGAGAGAGCACAAATAGAGAGAGGGGCAGAGGGAGAGGGAGAGAATCTCAAGCAGATTCTGTGCTGAGCACCAAGCTAACTTGGGACTCGATCCCACGACCCCGGGATCATGCCCTGAGCCAAAAGCAAAGGCTTAACTGACTGAGCCACCCAGGTAGCCAACACTTGTACTTTTTAAGTGTGCTATACTTTGTGATTAGTTTGTGGCATTTTATAGACCTTAAAAAATAAAACTACATCTTATAAAGATATCCTTCAATAAAAATTAGCTGTCAAAAGGGCTTTCTTGAGGCTTATTTTGAGTTTTTAGGTTTTCACTATATTCGATTATTTAAGAAAAATGTTTGCAGTGCCATGTCAAGCATTGTGCTGTTAGTCAAAGGGTGGAGTCTCCAAAGAATAATATTAGCTACCATTTACTGAGGCTAGGCGTGTACAAGGCACTGTGCAAAGGCTCTACATTTATTATCTTAGCTAATCCTTCATCACCTCCTGTGGTTATTATTTTGCTCATTTTGCAAATAAGGCAACAGAAGATCAGAGAGATTAATCTTACTTGGTCACATATAGTTAGGGGATCAGGATTTTAAATGCAGTTCTGTTTCTAAATCCTGTGTCTCTAACTGATCCCTAACACAGTCATTTTCCTCACAGATATGCATTATAACATAGTTGAGAAGGTAAGGTAGTACGTATACATAGGGGTCGGTTACAACACAAGGCAGTCAATAAAGGTAAAGGTAGAGGTAAAAGAGTTGGAGGCCTGGAGGAATGTATTCAGTGGGTAAGGCTGCCTGAGTTCAGAAACTGCTCCAATATTTGGATGGCCTTGGGCAAGTGATTTAATCCCCTTAAGCCTCAGTTTTCCCATCTGTTAAATGGAAAAAATTAAAGGGGCTCTCTCCTAAGCTATAACACAAGATCCCATAAAGCTGTCTAAAGGATTAACCAAAGTTATATCAGAAGTTGTTCCTGGAACACAGTAAACACTATAAATATTAGCTATCATCTGATAACTAATTAACATCTCCCCCCCCCTCCCGATTGAAAGTTCCTTAAGGACAGAGAAAGGCCTGTCTGACTTGCTCATAGTCTTATCTACTAGATCCGCACAGAGTAAGGCCTTGGTAAGTATTATCTTAAAAAGATTCCAGGTGGAGAGAGGAGGGGCTTTCCTAATTTTAGGAAACAGGGAGGGCTTTACAGAGAAAATGGAATGAGAGCCAGCCCTCAAATGATTTGGTGATTTTAAATAAATGGATAGGAAAGAGAAGTGCATTTCAGGTGAGTGGAATAGCATTTGGAAAGCTAATAAGGTGAGAACAGGAAATTTATATCTGAGGGACAATGAGGAGACCAAGCTGACTGAAGCAGAGAATTCATTTCCAAAGGCAATAAGGGGAGAAAGCTGTCAAAGGAGACGGGAATTGGAATACAGGGTTTTGGATACCAGGAAAGACAAGCAATCCTCTTTCCTTCTTTCAGCTTCTGCATCCCAGAAAGGGCTTATCTTTGCTCCCTCTTCATTCCCTTGGGGACAAGGCTCCAGTCGTTATATTTTGACACATATAAGCTTCCCAGTGCTACTAGAACTAAGAGATATGAATCGTCTTATAACACAGGTTCAGGTGTCGAGGCTAAAAGGCTTTGCTAGGGTCTTGCTCAAGAGATCCCCACAGACCCACTATGGAGTACAGCATTAGAGCAATCTTTCTGCTTCCTTCTGAAAGATGCAGGGCTTAGGCAGCTCTGCAGGAGTTTGAATAAATCTCCCTCCTGTGACATTAAAAATGAATGAGAGGTTGGTGCCAAGACTCTTAACAGTCCCATTATATGGTATTACTAATGATAATACTCAACTGTGTCTCAAAATTGCACAAGGAATGGGCTGGCTATAAGCTTTCAGCATCTGGAAATCAGTTTGAGCATGGAAATCTGAATGATTTGAACAAATCCTTCCTGAGACTATTAGGAAACTCAGAACACAATCCATGTCAAAGCTATCAATTAAGCATGGGGATTGGAAACTGTACCTCTCATTTGGCTAGGTTCCCTTTGAAAACCAAGGAACTTAGAACATAGAAAATTCTCAGTATCGGGACTGCTTTTTTTCAAAGGATAATGTCCTCTTGTCTATGGTCACTGACAGCAGTCAGAACTATTATTTTTCTTCAAAGATAAGTCTCCAGTAAAATCACTTGTACCGTCTTACCCCCTCTCAGTAATAATTGTTTCTTTGTATCCTATTTTTGCATGCTTTTTTACTACTACACCTCAAGTCTTTCCAGAGTATTTATAATTCTGCCACTTCATCATCTGCTTTGTCTCTCTGAGCAATTAAATTCCTTGCTGACATTGCAGAGGAACAGTATCCCTCGTATCTGCCACTCACTTAAGTCGAGTTTCTACATCAGGTTATGGAGAGAAATGGGACCATATGTAGCCCAGAACTCTAGACTCCTGGCTCTGTTCCTTCTACTGTAAGACCTTACCTTTTATGTAATAATTTAATGGGTTACTCTCTCTTTTTCCCCAAAATGCACATTTTTTTAAAAGACCCTAAGTAAGGGGGAAATGTATAACCCTCAAGAAATGAATCACTAAAAGATGTATAAGGACACATTCTGGACACTTTTAAATCATTCTCTGTAAGAGGTAGTCTTCTTACCCATCCTCCTCAGGTCCTGTCTACTCATAAAGAAATTCCAAGGATCTAAAGTGTGTAGATTTTTCTACATTATAGTTTCCGCAGACAGAATTAAGATTCTTTTTTTTTAATATTTTATTTTATTATTTATTTGCCAGAGAGAGAGAGAGAGAGCATGAGAATACAATCAGAAGCGGCAGGCAGAAGAAGAAGCAGGCTCCCGGCTAAGCAGGGAGCCCCATGCGGGATTGGATCCCAGGACCATGAGATCATGACCTGAGCTGAAGGCAGATGCTTAACCCACTGAGGTTAAGGGGTGGAGGCATCCCCAGCCTTAAGATTCTTAAAGAAATATTTATTCATTCAACAGCCAGTTTCATCATCTATTAATTCCAGTCATTCTGATTGCTAGGGGTGCAAAAATAAAGACAACTTTTGACTCTGAAGAGTTCTCAGTTTAGTCTAGAAGTAGACATTTGAATGCTTATTGTCCTACATGACAAATGTTATAGTTAATGGAGGTCTTGAATGCCAATATGTAGCAAAAGATTCTATCAACCTCTAGGACAGTTAATGAAATTTTCAAGGATGGCATTGCACCAAAATAGAGTCTTAAAGGATGTGTTAGGAATTAGCCAGATGGAAAGAGGGAAAAAGGGAATTGCAATTTGGAACACAAGCAAAGTCATGGAAGTGTATGTCATCATAGTGTGTCTGGGGAACTATAAATGACTTGGTATGCCTATTGTATCAATCATGAAAGAGAAATAGAGATTGATGAGTTTAAGTAGGCGAAGAGAAGTCTT
Source organism: Nasua narica (assembly GCA_028533885.1). Lineage (NCBI taxonomy): Eukaryota > Metazoa > Chordata > Mammalia > Carnivora > Procyonidae > Nasua > Nasua narica. The sequence goes on from CM052808.1 coordinate 61,436,732, forward strand.
GAATGCTAATCTAAGAGCTCGAATTTTACTGAGCTGTGAACTACTTTCTATTTGCTAGATCCCAACTTAATTAATGTTACTTTTATAAAGCAGTGAGTGAGTGAAAGTTCAGAATTCTAACACACACTAAAATCAGATATAAAACTGTCTACTGCCATTGCCATTTGGATGTTTAATAAGCATCTGAAATTTAATGTCACCAAACAGAACAACTGCTTACCCAACCTATCCCTCTCCAGAAAGCTCTTCCCGTCTCAACAAATGGCACCACCATCCATCCAGTTGTTCAATTCCAAAACCTAAGAGTAACTCTTGATTACTCCCTTTCCTTTATTTTCCACTTCCAAACCATTACCAAGTCATGGCAGCACTACCTCCAACAATTATTCAGGATCCAACCATTTCATAACAGTTTTGTGTGCATCACCCAATCTAAGTCTGAGTCTCCCAACTGGAATATGAAAATACCCTACTAACTGCTCTCTTTGCTGCAGCTTTTTCACTCTGATATTTTTTTCTCCACAAAGCAGTCACACTGATCCCTTTTTATGCAGACTTATGGAGACATAATTGACATCTAATATTGTTTAAGTTGTACAAAGTGTTGAACTGATTCATTTCTACATTGTAAAGTGATCACCACGACTGTGTTAGCTAAGACCTCCATCACATCACATAACTACCACCTTTTTTTATGATGTGAACATTTAAGATCTACTCTTTTAACAACTTTCAAATATATAATACATTATTATTAACTACAGTCACGATGCTGTGTATTTTTTTAATTTAATTTTATTTTTTCACCATTCCAAAAGTCATTGTTTATGTACCACACCCAGTGCGCCATGCAATACGTGCTCTACAAGACAATGCTTTGTATTAAATACAAATCTTTTAACTACAATGAAGTATCTGAAAAAGAAATAAAGAAAACAATCCTATTCACAATAGTATCAAAAACAATAAAATACTTAGGAATAAACTTAATCAAGGAGGTGAAAACTCCTTGTATATTGAAAACTATAATTCTTTGATGAAAGAAGTTGAAGAAATTACACACACATGTGCACACGCACACACAAATGGAAAGATATCCCATGTTCATGAATTGGAAGAATTAATACTATTAAAATATCTAACTTAATACTGTTAAAATGTCTATGCTACCCAAAGCTATCTATAGATTTAGTACAATTCTATAAAAATTCCAATTGTATTTTTCACAGAAATAGAGAAAACAATCCTAAAATTTATATGGAACCACAAAAGATCCTGAATAGTCAAAACTATCCTGAGAGAGCAAAACAAAGCTGGAGGTATCACAGCTCCTGATTTCAAACTATACTACAAAGCTGCAGTAATCAAAACCATATGGTGCTGACATAAAAACAAATAGACCAATAGAAGAGAATCAAGATCCCCAAATTACCCTCACATAAAAATCAACTAATATTTGACAAGGAAGCCAAGAATAAACCATGGGGAAAAATAGTCTCTTCAATAAATGATAGTGGGGAAACTGGACAGCCGTTTGGAAAATAATGAAACTGGATGCCTATCCTATACCATACACAAAAATCAACTCAAAATGGATTAAAGATTTGACTGTAACACCACCATAAATTACTAAAAGAAAACATGAGAGGTATACTCCTTGACCTTTGTGTCAGCGATGATTTTTTTGGATATGACACCAAAAGTCAGGGCAACAAAAGCAAAAATAAACAGGTGGGACTACATCAAATTTAAAAACTTCTATGCAGCAAAGGAAAGCCTCAACAAAATGAAATGGTAGCCAACAGAATGAGAGAAAATACTTACAGATCATATATCTGATAAGGGGTTAATATTCAAAATATATAAAGAATACAAATGACTCAATTGCAAAAACACAATCTGATTAAAAATGGGCAGAGGAACTGAATAGACATTTTTCCAAAAAAGATAAATAAATGGCCAATAGTTATGATCAGATCATGTCTTTCTGACACTTTAACCCTTCCCATGGCCTCTGCAAGACTATCAGTTTGGAATCTCACTACCCTGGGGTCATGAACACAGAGTTGATCATCATGGGGTTTTATCCTTCCAGTTACTTAGCTCCTAGAAGGCTTATTGTCATGGAGGAAAAAAAAAATTAACCCTTGAAAAATATTCATTGGACAAGCTGGATAGTCTCTAGACATGTTAATATTAAGCTTTCTGATGATCTCTTCTATTACAGGATGTTACCTTCTGAAACAAGAAGGAAATGAGTTGAGACAGAACTGGGTAATGTTGCCATAAATTATTAGCACATTTCATTATCCCCTAAAAATTTCTACTTCTAAAATCATAATTTAAGTAGAATATACGAGTAATTGGAAGAACATAGTTTTAATGCAGCAATTTAGGAGGACTGCTGACAAAATTTGCATGCATGCGCGCGCGCGTGTGTGTGTGTGTGTGTGTGTGTGTGTGTGTGTGTGTGATATTACAGATTGGGAGAAAGCATTCTCTCTCTTCCTCCCACTACCCTGAATTTCTCTCTCTCTTTCGGTCTCTCTCACTTTTTTTTTCTTCCTTTACACACACACACACACAAACAAGTATATAAACTTGGATATGTTTTCAGATATACCTGTCTTGAAATAACCTTTCTAAAGATGGTTATCAAAGGGTTATTCATTGTGAAGCTAATATTGTTTTTCTTTCCAATCCTAAAATGATTTGTCACTCTGCTTTGGTGCCTCATTTGATTTCATCACTGGGGAAATTAATTTAATGGCTGTTTACAATTCTGCATGACATTGTCTTTGTGTCCTATGGTTCTAGAAAGCAGTTTAGCAGCACATTCAGTGGATTGATCTCACTTATATTTTGAGCAGCAGATTCTACTGCTGTTGATGACTGTGAATAGCAAAAACAAAAAGGATTATTTAACATAGCCTCATAGTACTTCCTTATTTATCCCTGAAGGATACAGCCTTACAAATAATCAACAAGCCCAAATACTGCAACGAGCTTTAGAAAGCATAAAATAGCTTCATATGTACAACACATATGTTGTATCTTTTTGAACCTTACTTGAGCTTGTACTTAAGCATCATCACCCACATAATTTTCCTATTTCAGGGTTGGATATTTTATGCCCCAACTCCTCTGTGAGAATGTGCTATATTTTTAAAGGTCAAATGCAGAATTTCTCACCTTGATAGCTGCCCTTACAAGCTCAGAAATGTACCTCTTATAATGGACAGGGAGAAATATATATAGCCTTTCTATATAAGTGCTTTGAAAGACTGCTCTAATTTTTCTCTTAAAGTAACCTTCCCATATACCTATCACAAATAATAATAGCTAAGAATGACAAGGAGTTTTAAAATGTAAAGAGGGCTTTGTCATGCACTTCTCTCAATAAACTCCTCTTGGATGATAAAGCTGAGATTTAAATCCATGTCTTTTTATTCTAATCCCCATGCTTCTTACATTGGAGTTTGTTTATATAAAAGTGTATAAATTAAGGTCGATGTTTCTAACTTAGTAAAGTGGATGATATGAAAGCGCAAAAAAGATAGGAGCCTAAATATAGGAGTATTCTTCTGGAAACTGAAATATTCAGCGTATGAAACGTTAATCTGTAAAAACTTTAAAAGGTTGTCATTTCACATAGATCAATGGAACAAAATAGAGAGCCCAAAAATGCACCCCCAACTCTATGGTCAATTAATGTTTGACAAAGCAGAAAAGAGTATCCAACGGAAAAAAAGACAGTCTCTTCAATAAATGGTGCTGGGAAAATTGGACAGCCACATGCAGAAGAATGAAAATGGACCATTCTCTTATAGCACAGACAAAAATAGACGCAAAATGGATGAAAGACCTAAATGTGAAACAGGAATCCATCAAAACCCTGGAGAAGAACAAAGGCAATAACCTCTTTGGCCGTGGCCACAGCAACATCTTGCAAGACACATCTCTAAAGGCAAGAGAAACAAAGGCAAAAATGAACTATTGGGACTTCTTCAAGATAAAAAGCTTCTACATGGCAAAGGAAAGAGTCAACAAAACTAAAAGGCAACCTAAAAAAATGGGACAAGATATTTGCAAATGACATATCAGATAATGAGCTGGTATCCAAGATCTATAAAGAACTTCTTAAACTCAACATTCAAAAAACAAATAATTCAAGAAACGGGCAGAAGACATGAACAGACACTTCTCCAAAGAAGACATACAAATGGCCAACAGACACATGAAAAAATGCTCCATATCATCTGTCATCAGGGAAATACAAATCAAAACCACAATGAGATACCACCTTACGCCAGTTAGAATGGCTAAAATTAACAAGACAGGGAACAACAAAGGTTACCAAGGATGTGGAGAAAGGGGAAACCTCTTGTACTGTTGGTGGGAATGCAAGCTGGTATAGCCACTCTGGAAAAGAGTATGCAGGTTCCTCACAAAGTTAAAAATAGAGCAATTGCCCTACTGGGTATTTACTCCAAAGATACAGATGTAGTAAAAAACAAACAAACAAACAAAAAGATACAGATGTAGTGAAAAGAAGGGACATCTGCACCCCAATGTTCATAGCAGCAATGTCCACAATAGCCAAACTGTGGAAGAAGCCAAGATGTCCTTCAACAGATGAGTGGATAAAGATGTGATTCATATATACAATGGAATATTACTCAGCCATCAGAAAGAATATCTACCATTTACATCACATGGATGGAACTGGAGGGTACTATGCTAAGTGAAATAAATCAGTCAGAGAAAGAAAATTACCGTATTGTTTCACTCGTATGTGGACTTTAAGAAATAGCGCAGAGGATCATAGGGGAAGGGAGGTAAAACTGAATGGGAAGAAATCAGAAAGAGACATACCATGACAGACTTTTGACTCTGGGAAACAAACTGAGGGTTGTGGAAGGGGAGGTGGGTGGAGGGATAGGCATTAAGGAGGGCACATGATGTGATGAGCACTGAGTGTTATACACAACTAATGAATCATTGAACACTACATCAAAAACTAAAAAAAAAAAAAAGAAATTTGGAAATAGGTAGAGAGGGAGGACCACATGAAGACACAGGAAGATGAGAGCCAAGGAGCGAGGCCTCGGAAAAGAACAACACTGCTAACAACTTGAACTTGGACTTCCAAATTCTAGATCTGTGTTAAAATAAATTTCTGTTATTTAATCAATCAATCAATCAGTGCCTGTCATTTGAAGCAACAAAGCTTTCCATATTCTAGAATGGAGATTTCTTTCAAAACTTGCTGTTAGTTTGTTCTAAGCCAGTTCTCTGGAAATATGGATTATTTAACCAAGCAAGTGTTCTAGAATAAAACACTATAGGACTCATTAATTTGAATGAAGATGTTTTAGGGCCACTACTTGATACATGAGTCAGCATAAATGATGTATTTAGAAACTTTTGAGGGGAGGGATTTTATTCATGTATTTATTTAGGTATTTATTTATTTGGTTATTTATTTATTTATTTTTGAGGAGAGGGTAGGCTGGGAAGGAAATCATCTGTTTTTCTTTGAAAATGAGAAATTAATAGGAAAAATTTTTTTTCGCATATAAATTTAGATGACACTCTATTTGAGCTGATGCTAGATCTTGAGGCAATAGAAGAAATATTTTTATTAGGTTTTAACAATTATTTGCAAGAGATGGAGTACAAAGCAGAGAAGCATCATTTGCTGATGCTGCCAAAGATATCACAAATAACCATATTTAACATTTTCATAGCAATTTAGAACTTACAAACTCTTCTTTTTTAATCGAACATTGTTTCATTGGATAATGTGAATTAGGAATTATATCCACTTCTGTGTATTCCAATCTACCAGTGGTGTGAGAGAGATTCAGTGAGAGGTGGAGGTTGTTCTGCCATCCAGAGCTTCTGATTTTGGCTCCTTCTTGCCTGCCACTGAACACAGCTGTTGCCCCCATATATTTAAACAAACTGAAAGAGGTAAATACTTCTTGGCCCTCAACTTTTGAAGGTCCCCCAACGTGTCCTGGCATTTTCACATCCCACCAATTTGTTCAGTGACCTTTTTGATAGGCTGTGTTGTTTCCTCAAGCAATGATCATTTGGCGTGGGTCAAATACGTGTTGAGGGGCAATGAGGAGGAGACACGGTGGTTCTATTTTTTTCCAGAAAGTTCCCCTCTTTTCTCCAGCCTATTATGGAGGGGCCTGAAAATGCAGCTCTGGGAAAGACTGTTTCATCTCTCAGTTTCCAAAAGTACCAAAGAAATGTGCAAAAATGAAAAAAAAAAAATTAAAGTCCCAGATTTGGGTAAATTTAAGCAAAGTATACATATTTCATTTCTTCATTTGTACCTCTTTTAAAGAATGATTTCATCAAAAGTAATAGCATCTGTGAGAGTACATTATAAAATTTGATGTGTTTACAATGGCCACCACCACCGTTACCACCCTACCCCAAATGGCTCACTAGATACTCAAAGACAGCTAACCAAGTGTCCTCTTGCCAGCCAGCTCCAGTGGATCAGGAGTGGCTTCCTGGGGCTCTGTGCTGAGAAAGACTGAGTCTGAACACTAGCATTGAGGTAAAATACAGTAATATCTAAAATGTCTTATGGAAGACATAATGAGTGGAAAATGATCACATAGGTGTCAGATACTGGCCGTCTCAGACATAAAGAGATGGCGAAATGTGATAGACCTTTGGGCCATTATTGACATTTTAGCTAGTATCACAAACTAAGAGACCAGCCTCACCATCTCTCTTTGTAGTATATAGTGACCCAGAATATAATCACAAGTAAAAAATAAATAAAATTTTGGTGAGCTAGAATAAATAACCTGGAAATTTTTTTTTAATGAGCTTTATCTCACAACCCAGAGTCTTCTTCCAACAACTTTTCCTTAAATTTTCAAAGTTAAGGTTTTCACATAATACAAGTCGGAATGAAATGAAGGGATTGTTTTCGCTTGGATAGCTTCTCACCATCCTTAATCTTCTAGTCCCGAAATTAAACTCTAATAAATCTTGTTCAAAATACTCATTTTTTAAAAATCCCCAGGCTAAAAGAATCAATTAGCATTAAAAATGCTTATACTTCCTAACCCTCTTTTCTCAGGCTAGAGATAACTCAAGCTGCCAATAGTATGATCAGCAAGAAGGAAGGCCCAGTGAAGTTATGGGTGCAATACAAGACCTACCCCCAAACCTTCAAATTCACTGCTCTTATTAACAACACATTTAATGGGGGGAAATAGGAGAGCAACAGAGGAATACCAACTTTACTCTAGAGTTACAATCTGCCTTTGGAAGAAAGTAATTCAAGAGATTAATTCACTACTGAGGTGAAACACTTGATTTTTTTTCTCCCTCTTTTGCTCCCTTACTATCCTTTGCTGTCCAAAAGAACTTTCATAAGGTTTATGTATAGCTGTCAGATTTTGAGTTGTACTCTTACAGTAGGAAATTAAATTGCAAAACAACCTCCCCCCATCACCACTGCAAATGCTTGAAATTTTGTTCTTGCGAAACGATATTTCTTTTTAATATGTTTTCCTCTAATGTGACTTGTTGCAAGTAATTTCTCGAGTGAGAAAAGCAACCTACCTCTTCCTTTCCCTGCCTTTGGAAATGTCTTTGCTTGAAATGCTTGAAATGACCTTGGTGTCAAGTTGCGCCTGCTGGCTGATGAAAATTACCTTTGACCTGGATTTCAGGAAAAGGAAGATGCACTTAGCTTGAATTAATTTCCAAGGTAACAATACACATTCCAGAGACTTGAGCAAATGTGTTTATGAAAGATCTGAAGGAGCCACTCAATTCAGCCCAAGTTCAAACGTATGTTCATCCTACATTATCAAACTCTGGCTCTTCCTTTGAAAATATGAACTGAAATTCAATTCCTGTGCAAATTAATTATAAACATTTATGACTACCAAAATTTTTCAACCAACCACAGTTTGAAGTATGAAGTCAAGTAGAAATAGGAATCTTCACAAATACTGACATGATCGGGCTACTTGTTTTTAAACTCCAGATTTAAACTCCTTGCTGACCAGAGCTATTGATTGAATCAATCAAAATTTTTATACAAATATATAAAAGTTGCAAATAAGTTTCCTCAAGGAATTTACAATGGAGGTGGAGAGATAAGTCTATCACACATGAAACAATTAGGGAATAATATGAGTCAATATAATTAAGTATACTCAGAAGACAACTTTATAGGGAATGAGAAGGGTGGAAGACAAAATAATCCAAGTCTTCATGGAACTGGGACAAATATAGAAAGGTTATTAAGATTTGAATAAGTAGAAAGGCAAGGAAAAGGGGAGATGAGAGTCCATTTGCTGAGGTTACTACCCAACGCTATCTTTTTAAGTTGCATTTTATTGATTCTAAGACAATAAAGACCTTAAATTCCTAAGATCATATTTTACATTTTAATGTCTCAGAAACTAGGATGCAAATTCCAATCAATGACATGTCATCATCCAACTGGCATTGATTTTTCTATCATGGTCCTCAGTGGTTTGTCCTTTAGTTGATAGTATCTTCTATCCAAAGATATAGGGAATGTATAAACACATCTTATGACCTAAATCACAGAAGCAGTGAAGATTGAATTGATCTGAATAACACGGTAAGGCTACATGATCCTGGTTTGTGATTTATTTTTCTTTGATTCTACTACATTCAAACCTGATTTCAGCACCTATAACAAGGAGGAATGTGCTAGTTATCAGCTTATTGCCTCTCAATTCCAAATCCACCCTTCATTTTTTGCTTGTGATACTGAAACATTTCTCCCTTGCCAGTTGGCACAATACTGATTTTGTCAACAGAGGACATATGAGGGAGCCTGGAGGAGAAGGTTTTTCCCTCCTGGTTCTGGTGTGTTAATTGTTTCTGCTCCTGTTGCAGTGGGCTGGTAGTCAGGATGCCCTGTGAAATACACTCCTAATTAGTCTCCCACAAGCAGCAACCTGAACAGTTTACAGGTCCCCCAGCTGGCTCTCTAAAAGTGAATTCTATGGAGTGCCCCACTGGTTTCATAGTCTCTTCCTGGTGACAGAATCCTGGTGATGGCTTCTCAGTAATTTCAATACCATCCCCCTCCCCTGGGAAGCTTCCTGGTGAATATCATTGACACCTCAGCAGACAGTTTTCTTCTTTGGGATTAAAAGGGATCCCATACACCAAGAGGGAAAACCTGATAGCCTTCTCAATCAGCTTTCTCAGTTAAAGCCCACCAGTGAGATCAAAGTTAAGTGTTGGGGTTGGGGTTGTAAGATAAGGAGTAGAATGAGTTGACTAGGAAAAGAAAGAAGTTAATGAAGGGACATATATGCATGATCGTCAAGGTGTTTCTAATGATCTTAAAACAACTAGAAAGCCCTTCTCTCCCAACCTCTGTGCTCAGGGATGAACTTCACTATCAGAGCAATCATTGTCTTTCAAGCCTAATCCTACACAAAAGCCATCCTGATGCATTCAGCTACAACAAAAAAGATCCTTCCACCACTGGCAAGTTTTTTCAGCATACCAAGAAACATCCAGATGTTTCCAAAAAAAAAAAAAAAACAGGTATTTAACATTGGAGACATAAAACAGTTGCCTGACAGTTGATTTAATGTTTCTTTTTTATCCAGATGTTTTAGTATCTCATACACACTTTCTAACAACTTTGGTGCAATATTTCTTTGTACAGCTTGGCATTTTGAAGGTTTGTATTGTTTTAACATTAAAAAGTACAATAAATACAAGAGCAAGAAGAGAAATGATTTTCATTTCCAACTGAAAAATATAATGAGCAGATTCATGACTTTAAAGAGAAAGAAAGGATTAGCACAGGTAAATTACTATCGAAACTTCATTTCAAAAAAATCATTTTCCTCCACATTTAGACTTTAACTTTCCCTTGTGTTTGCAGATTAGAATGTAAGATAGCTAAACTTCAGCTGCACGACTTTACAAGCCACTCTAAAGTTTTAGGTTACTTTCATAAAACAGCCCCGTCCTTATTTATCACTTTAAAAATAGTATATAAATTAAGTCTAAAGTTCCTTAAAATTCTAAACCTCACCCTGAATGTAAACACTCTTTAATCTTAAAAATAAAACTCTATTCAGCGTGTTTCCAAGGTCTATGGCCCATCGTGGCCATGGGATCTCCAACGGCATGTGGGAGCAACCTGGAGAGACTTTGATAGCACAAGTAAGCATAATTCCTCCCAACTGCCACTCACCTTGCCTAGAACAGCTCAGGACGTGGGCTGGAAACTGTCTACCCGAGTCCAGGTGTTTCCATAAACTTACATGTATTAGAGCAACTTTTTGGTTTAGAGAAATTAGTTAATTTCTCACAATTTCTCACATGATCCTTCTTCAAATGGATAGTTGACGTACTCATGAATTGCCTTGTGTCTGCCTGATACATTTTTTTCTCATTTCCTGGATGAATTTTTTTATAAATGGAATTTGTGTCAGAGTATCATCTCTGGCACTTTCATATCCTTATTCTCTTTTCTGTCCCTTTATTTCTTGAAGCCAAAGATAGAAGAGCTCAAAAAAAGACATATGAATTTAAGCAAAAGGCCTGCTTATATTGAACAAGAAGGTATCATTCAGATATTCCCAAAATAAACTCAGGATGGTTATTTTATCCATGGGGGCCTGGTGGCCATTTTCAGCCATTTTCATCTGGATAAGAGCAGATAAGATAAGATAAGGATAAGAGCAGATAAGGATAAGAGCAGAGGCTGTAATTCTGGTGTTTTTGTTTTTGTTTTTTTAAGATTTTACTTATTTATTTGACAGAGAAATCACAAGAAGGCAGAGAGGCAGGCAGAGAGAGAGGGGGAAGCAGGCTCCCCGCCGAGCAGAGAGTCCAATGCGGGGCTTGATCCCAGGACCCTGAGATCATGACCTGAGCTGAAGGCAGAGGTTTTAACCACTGAGCCACTCAGGCGCCCCTCTAATTCTGGTTTGATTGTGTTCAATGTGTTTTGGATGAACTAAAGCAACAAAATGTAGGCTAATCTTCCCCAGCTGGAGGGGACTGGAGAAATGAGTCAAAGTCCAGAAATTCATCTTACACACACACACACACACACATTACTTTGCACATATATTCATAAGGTTATTAACATATATAATTCCATCTAGACCTGTACTATGTTATCAGTTCTGCCAACACTGTGATATAGAAATTCCAATGCTCTATAAAAGCATATGAGGACAGAGTACCCTCTTCACTGCCTTCCCTAACAAGAACAATACTGGTTGTTCTCCAAATGTGAGCTGTGGAAAAGATACACCCTACCATCTGCCGCACTTGTTAATGAATATGTTGCCATCACAGAACATAACAATGGGAAAGAACCTTGGAGAGCACCTAATTCCTACATGAAAGATGGAAAATTAAAGGTAAATGGGAGTGGATGATTTTTCCCAGGGTCTCCCCAGGATGTCAGCTACAGAGCAAGAAGCAGAATGTCTCTAGCCCAGGGTTCTTCTATAGCACAGAGTACCCTGGCTAACTAGCTTTTAGTTGAAACTAAAAATGTGCTCTATCTTCCTTAAGTAATGTTCATATCATCCAAGGATTTCCTCCTACCTTATTAAGATAAATCTCAAAAAATATTATTTGTCCAACAATTTAGATTTACTTTTTTTTTAAAGATTTTATTTATTTATTTGAGAGACAGAGAAAGTGAGAGAGGGCACGCGAGGAGAGAAGGTTAGAGGAAGAAGCAGACTCCCCGTGGAGCTGGAAGCACAATGTGGGATTCGATCCCAGAACTCAAGGATCAAATCCTGAGCTGAAGGCAGTTGCTCAACCAACTGAGCCACCCAGGTGCCCTAGATTTACTTTGAGTTAGATTTCCTGATCACCAATAAGGAAATGATGAGGTGTGCTCATATTTGTCAGTGGAGGAGGAGGAAAGATGCAATGTGGTCAATGACTTCTGATGGTAAGAAACATGAACAAGCTTGAGATTACAGTTGCAGAGTTCCTGAAAGTCCCAGGTCATCACTCCTGAATCTGCTTGTCTACTGAAGTAGGAATCTTGGAGCTATCTAGTCCAAGCCAGAGTCAGAATTCTTTCTTGTGGGCAGAGAGATTCTCAGGAATCAGGAGGGTCGTGAGGCAGCACTATGCGTTAAAGCCCTGCATCCTTGAGCAATTGGGACAGGATATAGACTATTGTACACAAATATGGCTGAAATAAGGCAGCAGAGTGGGAGTCATGTCCTAAGTAGATTTCACTTGCAGATGACTTTAGAAAGGCCCTCCCTCTTCCCCCAACCCTAACTCTTCCTAATACACAAAAAGACACATACACAATTGCATTTAATACTCATAATAACAAATCTTTTAATATGCATTAGTGTTAGAGAGACTGAACAATCTAACAAATTGAGTATACCCATGAAGCAAACAAGAATACTTCAGAATTCTCCACTGATACCCAATTCACTATCGGGGACTTAATGATCTTAAAACATATTTGTTGGCACACCCAAACTTCTGTTAGGACTCTTCTCTCATTCATCCTTTTAGTCTAGACTAAGGTGTGTCAAATGTTAGTACACACCAGAATTACTTGTTATAAACTTTAAAAAATGTACTATAAATATAAAACCGTGTATACCATACTTTATAGAAAAATAAGATTTTCAAGGGCAATTTCGACCACATGCAATTTTTGCCTTATACTTCAGACTTTGAAATCTCTGCTCCAAGTAAAATGCAACTCCATCACCTCTGCATTTGAAATATCTGCTCCAAGTAAAATGCAACTCTATCACCTCTTCAGGTAGAACCAGGGCTGGAATGTGGAGGCATGACATGGAAGTCTTACTATCTAGGTCAAGATGTCCACATTTTGCACATAATGTTGAGGGAATCATGAAGATTGTTGGGCAAGCAAGTAACATGGCAAAATGTGTTTAAGAAAATTAATCTGGTGACTTTGAAAGAGAGGTAGTGGAAGAGTGAAGTTGAGGGGGTAGGATGGAAGAAGGTTACTAGTGTGCAGATCATTTCACTGGTGTGGACATGAGATAAAGAAGCCCTGAATGGGGACAGTTGTAGAAATGCACAAGAAGCAAAAAGCATTGCACAGGAAGATCCTGATATCTGACTGGATATTAATGGAAGTACCAATAATGTAGCAGTTATTAAAAGCAAAGACTTTTCCATCTTACAGATCAGGATCAAATTCCAATTCCCACCACCATCTAGCTTTGCGATCACAAACTTTTACTTAAACTCCCTCTGGTGATTCACTTTATGTATCAGCAACACCGGGCCTTTGGCTGTCCAAACAGAGAGGGCCCCTGGATAAGACAGATAGTTGAATCTGTGGACTCAGGAAAGACATTGTTCTCCTAATGGAGTGTGCCTTATCCAATCAATTTGAGGGCTGAATAGAACAAAAAAGCCAAGTAAGAGTGAACTCCTCCTGCTGGACAGCCTTGAGCCTGTTTTTTTCCCTGGCCTTCAGATCTGAAATGTAACCATCAGCTCTTCTTAGGTCTTCAGTCTGCTAGTTTTCAGACGATAACTACCTATCAGCTCTCCTGGGTCTCCAGCTTGCCAGCTGCAGATCTCGGGACCTCTCAGCCTCCATAGTCACATAAGCCAATTCCTTATAATAAATGTATTATATTTTATATATAATATATATATATAATTCCATATATATATATTTAATTGGTTCTGTTTCTCTAGAGAACCTTGGCTAATACACTCATTAAGCTACATTTTCTTTATATGTACAACAGGCTCTATAAATTTACTCACAATGTTAATATGAGGATTAAAATGAAGCAAAGTTGCGGCATCTGTGTGGTGCAGTCAGTTGAGCATTCAACTCTCAGTTTCATCTCAGGTCATGATTTGAGTTGTAAGATAGAGCCCCATATCAGGCTCCATGCTGAGTACAGAGTCTCCTTGAGTTTTTCTCTCTCCCTTTCTCTCTGTCCCTCTCCCTGCTTACATGCTCTCTCTCCCTCCCTCTCTCTCTCTCTGAAATAAGTAAAAATATTTTAAAAGATGAAGTAAGGTAGGTTTGTGTAGCATTAAAAAATGTTAATGGTGAAAACAGAGCTTTTGAAAAATTAAGCTTGTGGAAGCGATGTAGAGTTACTTCAATCTATAGGTTTCTTAGGTAATAAACAGCTCCTAAGAGTATGTGGGGTTTAGGGGAGAGAAGAGCAATCCAGCTGTGTGACAAGCATTTCCATGTACCCATGACTTTGCCCTGAACCGTGCTTTGGGTTAAGAGGGTCTTCAAGATAATTACAGAAGGCTAGGAAGAAATAGCTTGTGGTTACGTAGTTGCATTACAAAACAAACTGTAGGTGAATCCTGAAGCTGCTGGAAGGTGTACCACTACCTAAAAGTGACCTCAGTTCAACAGAGTCGCTGCGGTGTCCCACCTACTGCATGGATGGACTTCAGATCAAAATACAATACTCAGTTCCAAGCACACTTTTGTGCACACCAAAGCCTCCTTTTTACTGCAAAACTCAACCTTGAGAGATTTTCTTTCTGTGAAATTCCCTAGGGAAGAACAGAAATCTCTTGCTGCCTCCCTTACTTGGCATCAGGGAGACATGAACTGCCTCGGATCCTCTGAGGGGATTCCCCATTATCTTTAGACATCTCTTCTCTGGTTTTACTCTATAATGGCATCGGGGACTTCTACTAATATCTCCTAGGAACTGCACAAGGGACTCTCTATTATTCTTAGATTTCCACAGTATATCTAGAGTCTTCTCATGCTCTTCCCCAAAGACTTGGCTGACTGGTAGACTCAGGCTCCCTACATGGAAGATATGCACCCTATTCAGCCGATTGCTCTCACCCCTACGCCTCCTCCTTTCCCCATCTCCCAGAGTCTTTATCAAGTCAAGGGTGAGGAAAAGTATTACTTTCACCAGTATGATTTCTTCCCAATGCTGGTACTACACACATATCACACATTTTCTGAATTGATTCCTCTGGGGCTTTCATTTTGATCCTCCAAACCAAGCTTTTAAAAATTATAAAGCTTGGGGCATCTGGGTGGCTCAGTTGGGTTAAGCATCCAACTCTTGGTTTCAGCCCAGGTTATGATCTCAGGGCCTTGAGATCAAGACCTGGGTTGAGCTCTGCACTCAGCACAGAGTCTACTTGAAATTCTCTCTCTCCCTCCTGCCCCTCCCATTCATGTTCTCTCTCGCTAAAATAAAATAAATAAATCTTAAAGAAAAAAAAAGTTACAAAGTTCTCTTAAAATACCCAACCTGTACAAATCAGATTATTGGCACTCAAGACTGTTTCCTCAGCCTTAAAATATTAGAGTTGATCATTTTCTTGCTTCTCATACCTTGCATTTTCTGCAATAGCATTTTGCTGAGGATGGCGGCTTTCCCTGCTACCTGATCAGAGTATAGACAACACGAAGAGTAGGAAAAGCATGGAGATTAATATCAAAATATCATTCCACCACGAATAAAACACATGGGATGTTTATCTGCAGGGTCCCGCCCCACATTCCTTTCTTATTTGTCCTACTTCCTCCTCATCTCCTTCACCAATACCATGTACCTTCGTGATCTTGCCTTCTATTTAAAAACTTCTTTAGAGCAAGATCTTGCTACCTTAGTTGACCTTTAAGTGTGAGTGGCTGAAAAGGCTTTAACACTTCCAAAGTGATTAGCATTTTAATAGTAACCAAACACTTGGGCCATAAAGAAAGCCTAAATCTGCAGTAATAGAATTTTCAGCACCAGTTAGCCCCTGAATGGACATATTTTAGACCAAAGAGTCTTCTTGGAATTCTAAAATTATACCAATAGGCAATTGTTTCCCCACCAGGCATGTTAACTGTTAGGAGAAATTTTGCCCCCCATCCCCCGACAGTTCATTATTTCAAGTACTCTTTTTAAGTGACATATAAGAACAAAAGTTGTATGTAGCCCACTCAAACAGTGCTAAACTGAACTCCTAATTAAAATATCAGAATTTAAAGTACAATTGTGACTCATATGGTGTTACATTAGGAGAGAAGTCACTATACTAAAACCTGCTGGGGGGTCAGTTTTCTCTAAAGACTGCTTTAAAACAACCATTGAAGTATGCAGGCATTTCATGGTTGGGAAAGATTTCAAAAAGTTACAAAAGAACTAGTTTATAATATAATACCATGTTGGTACATTGAAGAAATAGTCTGAAATCAATACAGTCAAGGTCAGATAAGAAAGAATATGGAACACAACAAAGATACAAAATGAACAATCATGGAACATTTAAGCTAAATCACAGTCACAAAAATAATGGTTCATTCAGACTTCAGTGAATGTAGATCAATCTGGAATGTTGCCTTTCTCCCATCCTTAAGAGGCAAATGCTTTTAAGAAGCAGTACAAATAGAAATATTATAGGCTTCGCACACATAATATTTTTGGATTATTATATACACTGTTTCCAAAACAACATCCAAAAGAGAAATTAAAAGGACTCCAAGAGTAAAAGCGTTCAGGATAGAGAGAGCAAAAATAATTTTTTAAGTATTTGAACTGAAAATCTCTGAAGCAAGAAAGTTTAATAAGGGTTTTGAGTTTCTGCCTGTGGAAATAGTGAATGGGGACCAACATAACTCTTTTAGAGGGTGCAGATTGCCATCATTTAAAAAAAAGTGATGAGGATATGAATGAGTCAGAATTTGGAACAAGATTTTCTTAAATAATGTGATGAGATTATAGACTTAAATTTTAGATTAATGAAATGTTAAGCCAGTGAATAATTTAGCCAGTGAATGGGTAGAAAAGACAATAAATAAAATTGATATTTTAGTATAATATAACCCTTTTGGAGCATTAATAAAAATTACACTTTTGAGGGGAGAGGAATATGAGAGTTGCTGTTAAACGGATATAAAGTTTCCATTGTGAAAGATGGAACATATATCCACAGGCATATAACATCATGCCTGTAGTTAACAATACTGTATTGTGCACTTAAAAGTTTGTCAAGAGGGTAAATCTCATCTTAAGTATTCCTACAATTAAAAAAAATTACACTCATTATGGCAGTGTGGGGAAATAAAATGGGTCATTTTTAAACATCAATTAACTAATTAAATACAGCAAAATTTTTCCCAGTCTCAAATCATGTTCATGGAAAGCAACAGAACATATGAGATATTACTTCCAGAAGTAGACAAAGGGTGTTTATTTAATATTACTGAATGCCCAATACCATGACGATCAGACTGCTAAAATAATATTAATGATAGAACGCTACCTTACATTTATGTGATGCCTTGCCATTACCAAATCTCTTTCATTTTGGCTTTACCTAGGTACCTCAAACCATTATTGCCCACAGACTCCTTGTCCTCCTAAACTCTGACCTATGCTCCTTATTGATGACACTTTGTGACCATAGCTACCAATGAGTTTAATCAGCATTGGTTGATCCCAATGTATCCCACAAGTTCTGCTGGTAATTTCAAGATGTTTCTCAAATCAGATCGTGTGATAACATGAAAAAAAACGCTAATTACATTCGAAGAGGTGCTACGAGTCCTCAGAGCAAACTTAATCTTAATTTTCAAAAAGAATCCATATGCATTCCTGCCTGCCATTCTACTGTAACGGATGAATAGGGGTGGCTGTAACGTGAACAAAGGAAAGGTCACCAGGATCACTGAGCAGCAGAGCGTCATACTTCTGTGGAAGAGTGCTTCAGCCAAGGAGATTCTTTTAAACAGAACTAAGAAAAGGTAGGTTTAGAATAGTTCGTTAAGGATTGATTGAAGGGGAGGTGAGCAGGAGATGGCTAGTTGGGTGATGGGGATTAAGGAGGTCACTTCTTCGCGAGGAACACAGGTGTTGTCTGGAAGTGACGAACACAAAATTCTACTCCTAAAACCCCTGTTACACCATATGCTAACCATCCAGGATTTAAATAAAAAGCTTAAAACCTTAATTAATTAATTAATTAATTCAGGCCTACCATTTGTCCATCACTGAACTGGGTGCTATGGAACTCCCAGGAAAGCCTCTGCCTTCTAGAAATAAAATTCCAATTGGAAATATGAGAATAAGAAAATTAAATTAGAAAACTGGGAAAGGTAGTACATAGTTATAAGATAAACTGTGTGGTGTTCAAAATTCATACTGTGGACGCTTAGAACAGGGGAGATCTGTGCATACGGTAGTAGCTTAAGATGTGAGAGACCATCATTTGTAGGGCAGAGGTGAGCAAGACGGGCTCCCTGGTGAAAGGATCAGAGTACATCATCAAGTAATGCATGCAGAGAGGTGCACAGCAGGTAAGGTCTCCTGGAGGAGAGAATATCCAAATAGAACAGAAACGTCTTCAGAAAGCGAAGATGGTAGCAGATTTGGGAGGGTTGTGAAAACCTCACAGTTGGTTTGGGCCTGGTATAAGTGAGAAATAGCTGGAGGTTATTAAGTGAGGAAATACCACGCTAAAAGTATTGATAAAAGATGCGAAGCCTCTAAGAAGGATTTTTCAAAGCTCTGAACTGTACTGTTGGCCCAGTCAGAGTGTCATGGTACAAAATGGATGAAATCGTCATATCCTCAAGGCCTGCGAGCAGCTTCCAGTCAACCACATGTAACTTTTTGCATAAAGATAATATTGCTAGAATACCATTAACGGATACATGCTTTGTGTTATTCTTAAGTAAGGAGATGTCTTTGTAGTACACCCAGGTGAAAGCAAATCTTCTTACAGTAAAACCTTACACAGGGATACCCACTTCTACACTGGTATCCTGCAAATCAGTGACTCTTTGCCCACCTCAAATCCATTATCTACTATAGTACTGGCAATGGTTCTTTAACCGGGGAATTTATGGAGACAACGTGTCTCCAACAGGTGAGGAATGACCAAACCCCCACAAAAAGAACTAGAAATTATGATGCAGTTATGAAGCACATTTATATAAACCAAACTGAAAATAATGTATAGTAATGTGCCATTCTTCACCAAAAGGGGTGAAATGGATGCCCAAGGGCAGGAATTTTACTCAGTTCGTATTTTTCTTTATCTATGTACCTTTTTTAAGCTTCCCCCATGTGTCATCATTCCATATGCCACAGGCATCACTGCATATGCACAAAACTGTCTTTAGATAGAGTCTTTATTGATTTTATTGTTAAGAAAATCGAACCTGACTTCAACATCCACCGTAAAGTCTCTTGGTGAAGAAGGGCTTCTGTTGGACTTTCCATGCTGCCGCAAATTCAGTTTCCGGATTGTCAAACTGTCCGCTAATCAACCTGCCTCTCTATGGTGCCTGAACCGTAGCAATTAGGGTTTTCGTGAGCCTTCGTACTGATACCATCTGGGTTTCCTGAAGATATTTCCATTCTATGCTGGTATTCTCTTCCGCAGTCAGACATCACCTACTCTACACATCTCTGCATTCATTATTTGGTTTTTACATTGATCCATTTTCCAACCTTCTCTCATTTTAGCTCAAAGAGTAACTTCCAGATCAAAATCCAAACTTAAAAAGCAGTCCTCTGGTAGACAGAAACATCAAAATTTTTACTTCATATGTTAATATTATTAACCATTTTTTTCTGGCTATAAAAATCAGGGTTTTATTCTTCTAACCATTTTATATCCAGTACAACACAATAAAACTGTTTTGCCCTGTCTTTCAAAGGCACAGATTTGTAGAATGCATGGAGCACTTTGGAGTCAAATATGCAGCGGATCACAGCTGTCTCCTTAGCAACAGACTGATTTACCCATCAAATTGCCATATGGGCTAAGAAATTACCGTAATGTCTTTTTCAGGCACTATACAAATTCTAAAAGAGAACGTCAGTGGGTCTAGACATTTTAACTGAAAAAGAAAAAGTCCATTTGCCTACACATGTTTATTTACCAAAGCAGCATCCAAGAATCTCCTTCATTCATTCCTTTATTTATTGGATACTCATTGAGCAACTATTATGTGCGGAGCACTGTGGCTAAAAATGCCTCTACTAAACATTATATCCTAAGCTAAGAAAGGAGCAGTCTCGGAATTATTCCCCTGACATCACTTATCTCCATGAACATACTCTAAGAAAAAGAAATGATCACTTAAAAAGAGTAAGTCAGGGGCACCTGGGTGGCTCAGTGGGTTGAGCCTCTGACTCTTGGGTCATGGTCTCCGGGTTGTGGGGCTCTGCTTTTGTAGGGAGTCTCTTTGGGGATTCTCTCCCTCTGCCCCTCCCCACTTGCACTCGCTCATGCTTTCTCTCTCTCTCTCTCTGAAATCTTTAAAAAAGAGAGTAAATGACATATAGACAGAGTCAATCATAAAAAGAGTATTTCAGTGGAAAAAAAAAGGGGAAAGGTGATAGAGAGGGGGCCATCCTATTCTTGAAAACACCACTGGTCTACCACTTTATTTTTAGAGCTAACGTTTTCCACGTGACCAAGGACAAATCTCAATTATAAGCAATATGACAACAGTAAGATGCCAACATAGGAAAATTGAGTTTGAAGACATGGTAACAAAAATGGAAATCCTCGTGGCATATGTAAATTTCATAGGCTCCTCCGTTTTGACGACTCAGCCACTTAGAAGTTTTTATTTCATTTTAGGCATCATAAACAAGTTGCTCTTGAAGCTCTCAATTGTTAATGGGTCCACTTTAAAATGAAGTTATGCTCTGTTCCTTAAGGCTGGCTCTCTACTTGAAATGCATTAGTATTCATTTTTAAATGTTTAATCACATAAAATTTTATTTCAAACTCAGTAATTTAGCCTGGAAAGTTTCTAGTTGATGAAAATGTCAAATGCAAAAAGATAGGAACGTTTAATTAGTTAAGTACCTTAAGTTTTTGACAAATACTGAGTGGACTTGTTGAACACTTGCTGCCAGAACTCAAGAGTTTTATTAAAAATAGAAACAGAGAAAATCAGCCTTCCTGAATACATATTCCCCATGGTCTAGGCCAAGCCTCCACATTCTTTATGTCTCATTCTGAGTCTCTTCTTCCTGAAGGGAAGGGTCACTCCTTTATTCTGTTTGTTTTACTGACAATATATATTTTTTAAATTTTATTTATTTATTTCACAGAGAGGAGAGAGATCACAAGTAAGCAGAGAGGCAGGCAGAGAGAGAGGGAGAAGCAAGCTCCCTGCTGAGCAGAGAGCCTGATGTGGGGCTCAATCCCAGGACCCTGAGATCATGACCTGAGCCAAGCCGAAGGCAGAGGCTTAACCCACTGAGCCACCCAGGAGCCCTACTAACAATACATTTTAAAAACAACAAACAAGAGAACTAAAGAAAGCATGAGTGTTACAGGGAGCTAAGCACATGACTCTAAATTAACTCATTTTCACTTTTTTGGTCTGTTTCCTCAACAGCAAAAGTAGGAGATTGAATTAAATCATCTTTTCAATGCTTTCAGCTCATTCATTCCATGAACTCAATTTGTGAGGTTGTCTGACTGACTTCCTTCCTCTTTCCCTCCCTCCCTTCCTTCCTTCCTCCCTTCCTCCTTTCCTTCCTTCTTCCGTTCTTTCCTTCTTTCCTTTCTTCCTTCCTATGGGAAATACTATGGAGAAAAAGTGCATCAATTGGTTTTTTTTCTTATCACTTTTATAACAGCTTTATTGAAATATATTCTTATACAATTAATGCATTCATCAATTGATTTTCAACTATAAGTATTTTTTTAAGTTATATCCCAAATATATCCCACACCTTCAGCATGGTGCCTTTCAAGATGCTTGTAGTCCTATAGCGAAATGACAGGAAACCAAAAGCCATCTGGGTGCCCATAAAAGGGCAGCAAAATGTGGTGGCTTTACTTAACCAAAAAGTTCCATGACTCTATATTTGGGTTGAGTTGAATCCAATTCAGAACTCTCTCCTAATAGCCAAACACATATTTCTTCCTGGCTACTAGAAATTTCCACCTGTATATTCAGAAACATTAAATTCAATCTCTCAAAAACTTAACTCTTCGACATCACTTCAAAACTAGTTTCTTTGCCTGCACCACCAACCAGCATCTTGGTTCACCAACATCTATCTAATTCCATGCACTGGGGGGCGAGTACGCATGCTTGAGGGGTGCCTCTCCTTCAAAACCCACCCTGAATCAGTCAATAATGAACTCAACCACTGTCTAAACAGATCTTTCATCTTCACCTCTTTCATAGATTTAAGGAGTTGCATTTATCATCTTGCATCAAGGTATTTGTTTTTAAGTTCCGTGTGTGTGTGCATGCGCACCGGGAATGGCCAGCAATCCCTGTAACGAATGAAAGATTACTCCAAACTTTGCTGTGAAAGAGAGAAGGCAAGGGGGTCGATGCTCAGAGACAAGGACCCTCAGCTCTTCTTTGCTTCCGCTTTCGTTGGTCCTTCAGGATAATCACAAATCCTTATCACTGTTTCTCAAGCAGGTGATGTGTGACAAAGGGTCTTACTGAAACTAGGAGGATCTGTTTACTGGAAAGATATGATATGCTAATCTGCAGGTTCTGCTAAACATAGCCTAAGGGACGATGGGTACTCTCTCAGATCACAGGGTTGCTGTTTGGGCTGAGAAAGCCTTCGGGGAAGGCAACTCCCCTGGAGTCCAAGGGCAGAGTGGTCAGGCAGGCCTTGGCATTCCAATGGCCCACATCCTTCTCTGAAACCTTCCTTCACCCCCAGCAGCCTCGGGGTTACAATTTAGCAAGCCAGGTATTATGGCTGAGTTCATGCTTTACATTAACCCCAGGATGCGTGTGTGTGTGTGTTTACCCGTGTTAAATTGAAGTACCCATGAAATCTAGGTGTGTGTCTTAAATTTATGTCCTGAGCACCTTGCGTAACACTTGACACATAATGGCTGCTCAGTAAGTTGAGTTTCACTCTTCATAGTGAGTTGAAGAACTAAGGTTTATTAACTCTTTGTGACTTGATACTTCCTAAAATGAGTTTTAAACTTTTTGAAGCTTAAAATTCCCGAATGATGGGATACTCACGTTTACTCTACCTCTAACATGTATTATTTTCTACATTCGAATAATCCACCCCTCACCAATGACTCATCTTTTAATTCAATCTCTGTAACTATGTCCCCCAGCTATGCTTGCACTATTTTCTGTCGGTTAGAAAGAGCTAGCCTCAGAGCCAATGGACATCATCCCTTCTGAAAGAGTGCATTTATCCCAGCCCAAACCCTACAAATGTGTGTTCTCTTCTTGCCAGGAAAACAAGTTATGTGTAAAGTTCGTCTGAGGCTTCCTCTTCCCACAGAATAGCACCTAAAGGAAGTGTTAGAATGCAGGAACATGTGGCATTATGCTTGGAATGTTTCTCTGCCTAATTGGCCTGAATTTACGAGGACATAATAACCCTCTCTATCCATTTTCAAATCCAGGCAGCGTTATAAAATAAGGCTGAGTAATATTCAGGCTGCTTTGTTTTATGGGGATCTTTACAGCAGGAGCATGTTGCACACAAATGCACGGGGTTTGCACAGATGTTTGCCTCCATTTATACTTCTCGGGGCAGCAGTGACAATATGATTGCAGTTTGGACGATATCATTAAGAATCACACTTGGACTCCTTTGTGACATTAAAAGAAAATGTGTTTCTTCCCACTTCCAATTTATTTTAAAAGTCGAGATCTAAGTTGGCCAATGGGTGACCACCTCTCCCTTTCCAAGCTCTTTTTCGAAATCATTATTGTATTTGCTTTTACATTCTGGTCTTTCGGCTTCTCTGCTGTTTTGTATTTTAAATAACTAATCAGCTCCAGGAGCAGAACATTACTGCTGTTCGGGGCCTGCTGTTTTTTTCCTTACTGTCTGGTTATTTGAATTAATGCTATAATATTCTGGATGCCATTACATGATGCTAGAACAATCCATCCTCTTCTGTAAGGACCAGCAGAGAACAGTTTGTAAGTAATATTGTACTTCCCCGATTCAATAAGTGGGTAATTTGTTCCAGTGAGCAAACTTGGATGACTTTTCTATTATAAAAATAAATGGAATAAGATACTCACCTGGCTTTTCAGGACTCTACTGTGAGGTTTGTTTGAGATTTAAAAGATATTAAGAAAGGTAAGGAGGTAAAAACTGTAGAAAATAATGCAGGAGCCCTGATGACATCTCAGGTGGTAAAGGGTTTGGTCATTCTACTTTGTCATCTACTGGGCTCCTTGCGGTAGCTTGTTTGACACATCAACATTCGGCATGAGCCAGAAAGAATCAGAGCCCACCGAATGTGACCATCCTTACTGAAATCATTTCCAGTTGGGAGGGCCTCCTGGAGAATGTTTCTTGCACAGGCAGGCCCATATTTACTAACATTTGAAAATCTGGAATACATCTGGGAACTTAGAGTCTCACAAAATAATATTAATTTTCTACTGCCTCTTATAAAATCCTATGCCAGGCACTCATTGATTTAGCAACATACTTAGCTATAATTACAAATCCAACTACTCTATTCAGTCACACAAATTGTGGGTTTTTTTAAGATTTTATTTATTTATTTGTCAGAGAGAGAGCGAGCGAGCGAGCACACGGGGCACACAGGCAGGGGAGGGGCAGAGTCAGAGGGAGAAGCAGGCTCCATGCTGAGCAGGGAGCCCGATATGGGAATGGATCCCAGGACCATGGACTCACGACCTAAGCCGAAGGCAGACGCTTAACCAACTGAGCCACCCAGGCATCCCATATAAAGTGCTTTTTAAAATTGCTTTAAACCAGAGTTTTGCCACCTCTGCACCACCAGCCCTTGGGACTGGGTAATTTTCTGCTGTAGGGGCTTTTGTGTGCATCACAGGCTGTTCACAGCATCATTGGTCTCTATGCACTGGATGCCACCAGCACCCTCCCCAAAGTCAGGACAACCGAAACTATTTCTACACATTGCCAAAGTCCCTGGGAAGACAAAAATCACCCCTGGTTGAAAACCTCTGCTTTAAATAAAATCAGCTCATTTTTTAATAGTAAAAAAAAAAAAAGTTTCCAGTACTACGCAACTCCCAATAGGCAAGTGTGAAATCATGGGATGACAGGTAAGGTGAACGCATGGGTTTGGAATCAGCCTGCTGAGGGTTTACAGTTTCCTCATTTGTAAAAAAGCCTACACCAAACCCTGCTTTTGCAGGTATCTGAAAGGTACCATACATAAAGTAGTAACAAGGTGTCTGGAGCATAGTAGCTAATCAAAAAGGAGTAGAGGGGCGCCTGGGTGGCTCAGTGGGTTAAGCTTCTGCCTCCACCTTAGGTCATGATCTCAGGGTCCTGGGATTGAGCCCCGCATCGGGCTTTCTGCTCAGTGAGGAGCCTGCTTCTTCCTCTCCCTCTGCCTGCCTCTCTGCCTACTTGTGATCTCTTTCTCTCTGTCAAACAAATAAATAAAATCTTAAAAAAAAAAAAAAAAAAGGAGTAGAGCTGTTTTATTCGCAAATGAAATCCACCAAACTTAGTTAAATCTCACTTTCAAACTCGAGATCATCTTTGGGGTCTATGGGTGTATTTTATGGTGCGTCATCATTGAGAAATGACAACGGTATGGAATGTTGAGCTGAATTTATACTAATCCCAGGATATTCTCTGAATTTAATTTCTACATAAATTAATTTTACCCCAAGAGAAAGCTGGCAACTGCCCTTGCAGTAAGAACTGTGGTAGGGCTGGTAAATTATTAACAAGAGTTTCAGGCAGGCCCCCGATGCATCACTTCTAAGCAGGAGAGCAAGGCCAGTCATCCTCAGGAAAGTGCTAGTAAGCAGTGGTCTGAGGGAGAGCAAAGGGTCAGAGTGACTGGACTTGAAAAGGAAGAACATTCTTTGCAGTTCCTTTATGAAAGTGATTCATGAGAGTCTGGGTTAGCTCTCAGGAGATTTGCTACCCGCTGGCAATAGAGTCTGAGGCCTGAGCATGCAATGGCAATCAGGTCACTGGAACCAGCAAGGTCAGGCCTTGAAAGAATAAGCAGTGACCAAAATAAGAAGGTGGAGATGGAAGAAGGAGCCAAAGCTTACGAACAGGAACATTTCTGCCACCTCCAAACTAGCTGTAACATTTTTTCCTGTCCCTTCATAGGTTTGACCTCAAAGAGTTCTTCCTTGGGGGAGGAGCAAGATGGCGGAGGAGTAGGAGACTAAGATATCATCAGGTCCCGGAAGTTCAGCTAGATAGTTATCAGACCATTCTGAACACCTACAAACTCAACAGGAGATAGAAGAGAAGAAGAACAGCAATTCTAGGAACAGAAAATTGACCACTTTCTGGAAGGTAGGACGTGCGGAGAAGTGAATCCAAAGTGATGGGAAGACAGACCATGGGGGGTAGAGGCCAGCTACCAGCAAGTGAGAGAGCAGCAGAGCACAAAACCAGAACTTTCAGAAGTCTGCTCCGCGAGGGACATCGCGCCAGAGGCTAAACAGGGGATGGGGGGTGGAGCCCTCACTGGGACAGTGTGGTCTCAGGACCCATGGGGATACAAAAAGACCGGGGGTGTCTAAGGGTGGCAGAGCTACCAGGTATCAGAATGGGGAAGACAGTGGCAGAGTCAGAGCCGAGAAGCAGGCTCTCAGCTCAAGATTACCTTCACCTGTGATCCAAGGCTCAGTCTACACACTGCTCTTTGAACAGGGACCCCACAAGGAGCAGATCTGGAGAGACCCCTTCTTTCCTCCTTCAGGAGGAGTGGCACAGGAGTGCACTGCAGGAATCTGCTGGGTTTGGAGACTCTAAATGGGGCCGTGCACCAGAGACAGAAACACCATCACAGGCTGGCTGAGCTTGGAATGTGGCCAGAGACCAAGGAGATGGGAGTGATTGACTCCTTTTTTCTGAGCACACACTGAGGAGTGGGCCCTGTACTCTCAGCTCCTCTGGGCCTGGAGATTGGGAGATTGCCATCTTCATTCCCATCCTCCAAAGCTATACAGAATGCATTCAGGTAACAAAAGGTACAAGAGGAACCTGAACAGATTATTTAGCCAGGCCCCTGGCAAGGGTGGTGCAATTCCACCGCAGGCAAAGACATTTGAGAATCACTGCAACAGGCCCCTCCCTCAGAAGATCAGCAAGAACATCCAGCCAAGATCAAGTTCACCAGTCAATGAGAACTGCAGAACTCAACATGTAGAATTCATGGCTTTTTCCCCATGATCCTATAGTCTTTCAAAGTCAAATATTTTTATTTTTTTCTTATTCCATCTTTTTATTTTCCTCTATCTTAAAGTTTTTTTAACATTTTCCTATCAATACCTTCTTTAAAATATTTTCTAATTTTCACTGTTATATTCATATTTTATACCCTCATTGTATTTAACCTTATTTTTTGTATACATATAGGGTTTTTTTTCTTTAAAATTCTGGGATACAATTTCTTCTAATAGATCAAAATATACCCTAACTCTAGCACTTGGCATTGTTCTAGTTCCCAGCCTGATCACATTCTTTCCTCTTTTTTTTTTCTTTTTTCAACCAACTTATCAATTCCATTTTTAGAATCTTTTCTCATTTTCATCTTTATACTCATATTCCATGCCTTCATTGTGTTTATCCTTATTTTTATATATTTATAAGTTTTTCTTTCTTTAAAATTTTGGGAGGCAGTTTCTTCTAACAGACCAAAATACACCCAAAATCAAGTGTGGGGCTCTGTTCTTCTCACCAGTCTAATATATATATATTTATTCTCCTTTTCTTCTTCTTTTTTTTTTCCTCCCCCTTTCTTCAACCCCCAGTTTCAGGTCTCTTCTGATTTGGTTAGTATATATTTTTCTGGGGTCATTGCTACCCTTTTAGTATTTTATTCTCTCACTCATCTATTCTTATCTGGATAAAATGACAAGGCAGAAAAACTCACCACAAAAAAAATAATAATAACAGGAGGCAGTACTGATGGCTAGGGAGCTAATCAATACAGACATTAGTAATATGCCAGAACTAGAGTTCAAAATGACAATTATCAAGATACTAGCTGGCCTCAAAAAAAGCATGGAAGATATTAAACAATCCCTTTCTGGAGAAATAAAATCCCTTTCTGGAGAAATAAAAGAACTAAAATCTAACCAAATTTAAATCAAAAAAGCTATTAAGGAGGTGCAATAAAAAATGGACGCTCTTACTGCTAGGATAAATGAGGCATAAGAAAGAATTACTGACATAGAAGACCAAATGACAGAGAATAAAGAAGTTGCGCAAAAGAGAGACAAACTACTACTGGATCATGAGGGGAGAATTCAAGAGATAAATGATACCATAAGATGAAACAGTATTAGAATAACTGGGATCCCAGAAGATGAAGAGAGAGAGAGAGAGGGAGGCAGATGGTATATTGGAGAAAATTTTTGTAGAGAATTTCCCTAATTTGGCAAAGGGAACAAGCATCAAAATCCAGAAGGCACAGAGAACCCCCCTCAAAATCAATAAAAATAGGTCTACACCCCATCATCTAATAGTAAAACTTACAAGGCTTAGTGACAAAGAGAAAATCCTGAAAGCAGCTTGAGACAAGAAATCGGTAACATACAGAGGCAGGAATGTTAGATTGGCAGCAGACCTATCTACAGAGACCTGGCAGGCCAGAAGGACTGGCAGGATATATTCAAAGCACTAAATGAGAAAATTATGCAGCCAAGAATATTAAATCCAGCTAGGCTGTCATTGAAAATAGAAAGAGAGATAAAAAGCTTCCAGGACAAACAAAAACTAAAAGAATCTGCAAACACCAAACCAGCAGCCCTACAGGAAATATTAAAAAGGGTCCTCTAAGCAAAGAGAGAGCCTAAAAAGAACAAAGACCAGAAAGGAACAGAGACAATATACAGTAACAGTCACCTTACAGGCAATACAATGGCACTAAATTCATATCTTTCAATAGTTACCCTGAATGTAAATGAGCTAAATGCCCAAATCAAAAGACACAGGGTATCAGAATAGATTAAAAAAAAAAAAAAAAACAAGACCCATCAATATGCTGTCTACAAGAAACTCATTTTATACCCAAAGACATCTCCATATTTAAAGTGAGGGGGTGGAAAACAATTTACCATGCTAATGGACATGAAAAGAAAGCTGGGGTGGCAATCCTTATATCAGATAAATTATATTTTAAGCCAAAGACTATAATAAGAGATGAAGAAGGAGACTACATCATACTTAAAGGGACTGTCCAACAAAAAGATCTAATAATTGTAAATATGTACGCCCCTAACATGGGTGCAGCCAATTATATAAACCAATTAGTAACAAAATCAAAGAAACACATCAACAATAATACAATAATAGTAGGGGACTTTAACATCCCCCCCTTACTGAAATGAACAAATGATCTAAGCAAAAGATCAACTAGGAAATAAAGGCTTTAAATGACACACTGGACCAAAAGGACATCAGATATATTCCGAACATTCCATCCCAAAGGAAAAGAATCCACATTCTTCTCTAGTGCGCAGCAAAGGCAGTCCTGAGAGGAAAGTATATAGCAATACAAGCCTTTCTAAAAAACAAGAAAGATCTCAAATACACAACCTAACCCTACACCTAAAGGAGCTGGAGAAAGAACAGCAAAGAAAACCTAAACCCAGCAGAAGAAGAGAAATAATAAAGATCAGAGCAGAAATCAATGAAATAGAAACCAAAAGAACAGTAGAACAAATCAATGAAACTAGGAGCTGGTTCTTGGAAAGAATTAATAAGATTCATAAACCCCTGGCAAACTTATCAAAAAGAAAAGAGAAAGGACCCAAATTAATAAAATCTTGAATGAAAGAGAAGAGCTCACAACTGACACCAAAGAAATACAATTATAAGAACATATTATGAGCAACTAATGCAAGCAAATTAGACAATCTGGAAGAAATGGATGCATTCCTAGAGATGTATAAACAACCAACACTGAACCAGGAAGAAATAGAACACCTGAACACACCCATAACCGGTAAGGAGATTGAAGCAGTCACCAAAAATCTCCCAACAAAAAAGAGCCCAGGGCCAGATGGCTTCCCAGGTGAATTCTACCAAATATTTAAAGGAGAATTACCACCTATTCTCCTGAAACTGTTTCAAAAAATAGAAATGGAAGGAAAACTTCCAAACTCATTTTATGAGATCAGCATTACCTTGATCCCAAAACCAGACAAAGAACCCATCAAAAAGGAGAATTACAGACCAATATCCCTGATGAACATGGATGCAAAAATTCTCACCAAAATACTAGCAAATAGGATCCAACAGTACATTAAAAGGAGTATTCACCACGATCAAGTGGGATTTATTCCTGGCTACAAGGTTGGTTCAACATCTGCAAATCAAACAATGTGATATAATACATTAAAGAAAGAACAAGAACCATATGATACTCTCAACTGATGCTGAAAAAGCATTTGACAAAGTACAGCTTCCTTTCTTGATCAAAATTCTTCACAGTGGAGGTCTAGAGGGTACATTCCTAAATATCATCAAAGCTATCTATAAAAAACCCACAGCGAATATCATTCTCAATAGGGAGAATTGGGAAAAACTGAGCTTTTCCCCTATGATCAGGAACATGGCAGTGATGTCCACTATCTCCACTGCTATCAACATAGAACATACTAGAAGTCCTAGCCTCAGCAAGCAGACAACAAAAATAAATAAATAAATAAAAGGCATCTAAATTGGCAAAGAAGTAGTCAAACTCTCATTCTTTACAGATGATATGATACTTTATGTGGAAAACGCAAAAGACTCCACTCCAAAACTGCTAGAACTCATAAAAATACTCAGTAAATGTCAGGATATAAAATCAACAGAAATCAGTTGCATTTCTATACAGCAACAACAAGACAGAAGAAAGAGAAATTAAGGAGTCAGTCCCATTTACAATTGCACCCAAAATCATAAGATACCTAGGAATAAACCTAACCAAAGAGGCAAAGAATCTGTACTCAGAAAACTATAAAGTGCTCATGAAAGAATTTGAGGAAGACACAAAGAAATGGAAAAATGTTCCATGTTCATGGATTGGAAGAACAAATATTGTGAAAATGTCCATGCTACCTAAAGCAATCTACACATTTAATGAAATTTCTTATCAAACTACCATCAATTGATTCAAAGAAATAGAAAAAATAATCCTAAAATTTATATGGAACCAGAAAAGACCACGAATAGCCAGAGGAACGTTGAAAAAGAAAACCAAAGTCGGCGGCATCACAATTCCAGACTTGAAGCTCTATTACAAAGCTGTAATCATCAAGACAGTGTGGTACTGGCACAAAAACAGACACACAGATCAATAGAACAGAATAGAGAGCCCAGAAATGGAACCTCAACTCTATGGTCAACTAATCTTTGACAAAGCAGGAAAGAATATTCAATGGAGCAAAGAGAGTATCTTCAACAAATGGTGTTGGGAAAATTGGACAGCCACAAGCAGAAGAATGAAATTGGACCATTTCCTTACACCACACACAAAAAAGACTCAACATGGATGAAAGGCCTCAATATGAGACAGGAATCCATCAAAATCCTTGAGGAGAACACAGGCAGCAACCTCTTGGACCTCAGCCACAGCAACTTCTTCCTAGAAACATCGACAAAGGCAAGGAGAGCAAGGGCAAAAATGAACTATTGGGACTTCATCAAGATCAAAAGCTTTTGCACAGAAAAGGAAATAGTCAACAAGACCAAAAGACAACTGACAGAATGGGAGAAAATATTCACAAATGACCTATCAGTTAAAGAGCTAGTATCCAAAATCTATAAAGAACTTCTCAAATTCAACACCCAAAGAACAAATAATCCAATCAAGAATGGGCAGAAGACATGAACAGACATTTCTGCAAAGAGGACATCCAAATGGCCAACAGATACATGAAAAAGTACTGAACCTCACTCACATCAGGGAAATACAAATCAAAACCACAGTAAGATACCACCTCACACCAGTCAGAATGGCTAAAATTAACAAGTCAGAAAAGGACAGATGTTGGCAAGGATGCAGAGAAAGAGGAACCCTCCTAAACTCTTAGTGGGAGTGCAAGCTGGTGCAGCCATTCTGAAAAATAGTATGGAGGTTCCTCAAAAAGTTGAAAATAGAGCTACCCTATGACCCAGCAATCGCACTACTGGGTATTTACCCTAAAGATACAAATGTAGTGATCTGAAGGGACACGTCCACCCAAATGTTTATAGCAGCAATGTGCACAATAGCCAAACTATGGAAAGAACCTAGTTGTCCATCAACAGATGAATGGATAAAGAAGATGTGGTATATATATACAATGGAATACTATGCAGCCATCAAGAGAAACGAAATCTTGCCATTTGCCAACAACGTGGATGGAACTAGAGGGTATTATGCTAAGTGAAATAAGTCAATCAGAGAAAGATAATTATCATATGATCTTTCCGATATGAAGGAATTTGAGAGGCAGGGTGGGGGGGTATGGGGGTTGGGGGAAATAAAACAAGATGGGATCAGGAGGGAGACAAACCATAAGAGACTTTTAAACTCAGAAAACAAACTGAGGGTTGCTAGTGGGTAGGGGGGTAGGGAATAGAATGGCTGGGTTATAGACATTAGGGAGGGTATGTGCTATGGTAAGTGCTGTGAAATGTGTAAGGCTGATGATTCACAGACAGGTACACCTGGGCAAATAATACATTATATGTTAATAAAAAATAAACTTAAAAAAAGAATTCTTCCTTTTAGGTGAGGAAGGACATGGGAGGGCACCTATAGCAATCTGGGTTTTGTGTTTAGGAGGAGCTAAGGCTAAAGCATCATCTATTTATGTGGGGAGGACAAAGGCTGTGACTGAATAACGAGCTCACAATTCTTACTTAGCTCCCACCCTTAGCTAACCAACACATTGAACAAGTGAGACTTGTCCTGTGACAGAGACTCCTGTATTCTCTTTCCTTCTGACTCTCTCAGATTTTATCTGCCAGGCTTCTTCTTCCCCTACCCCTGCTTGAAATCCCAGGCAATCTCCACAACCTAGGCACATCCATTTTGATAGCTAAATGTTGTCCTTTACTTTGGTCCCTGAAGAGTCACTGTTGACTAAGAAGAGTTTTTGTCCAATGCCCTACCAAAACTCCAAACCTGATTCCAAGTTTAGCTCAAGCCTGCTGGCAGCTGGAAACTATAGTTTGAAACACTTTCTAAGAGAAATATCTGAAAATTCCTCTACATCAGACATGGGGGGAAGAGTATAGAAAATGTCTTTCTTCATTAGAATTCTCCAGACTTATATCTGCCTCACTGTGGCTAAGACTATCTCTCTTTTGGGCACCTTTAGGTATTTTGCAGAGCCCTCATCCCTGTGGTGTCTCACCCACCATTTTCTGCCACAGTGATAGAATTCCTGCTGGCCCCACTTATCTCTCTTGGGCCCCTGGTTCTCTGTAGCCCACTGACTCACAGACTCTCTCTTGAGGGGATCCATTGCCTGTCAGGAAGTCCTCTTCATAGAGTCCCTGCAAGATGACCTTAGACTCCTGGCATACTGGCTCCCCATGACCAAAATTGGTCCCTGGGAAACACACATCTGGAGTCTATCATTGGTGGGAATGCAATGTGGTCCTAAATGTCAGGTTCTGCACCACAGCTGCAGCCCATTTTGTTCTTTAGATTCCTGAGGCAAAAGTCAGACTGTAACCTACCTCCAGCAAAGAAGATACACAAAAGCTCCCCAAGAGTCTCCTTGTATTCCTTCAAATGGTGTTCTTGAAGCCCCTCTAATTAGCCTTGAGGTTAGGGAAAAACACAAATAACTAAAATTCTCTAATCATCAGCACTCCTGGTCTCTACAATGTTAATCAGCTTAGCGTCATAAGTGGATGAGGGGACAAGGGTCAAGTCCCATATAAGGATACTCTGGAGTCTCATCTTGGAATATGTAGAGCAATCAGTCCTGGAACTCAGCCAAAACTGAGAGGAAATGTTCCCACATCTACATCTCTGCTAAGACTAGAGGTAGATTTAATGTTGTTGGAGATAGGTAGGTGTGTTTAAGGCCCCCACTGGACTTCTTAGTGCTGTCCCACTGTCCAAAGAGACACTGAGGTGTTCAGAATAGGCAAGGGCAGAGAGATCTATCTGACCCCTGTTCTAGGACCAGGCTGCTTGGAGGAATGAGTCCCTTGTCATCCATACCTTATCATGGCTGCCAACAGAAAGTCACTGAGGGAATCATAACTTATTTCTAAACTACTGAAACATAAGAGGTAAAAACGCCACTATTTCATTGTTATAAGTTTAGCCCCTGATAGGCAGGCTCTCACCTCATTTGAGGAGAGACCACGTAAGCATTGCTTCCAGGTTTTTCCACTTAAGAAAAGTAGAATCTCCTCTAACTGGAAGGAAAGATACTGCCTCCAAGATTCTGTAAACTTCACAATAGCATTAAATCTTTAAAAGAGTTCTTTAAAAGATTGCCTCTGACTGAGAAATAACACATTGAGTAATAGGCAGACTGTTGGTTGTGAAGTCTTAGGAAGGAAGTTCCCATGTCACAGATGCTACTGAGGAAACCCTCTCCAGAAGGGAGACTCTAAATACAAGTAGACTAATAGGACTTGGAGTCAAGCCTTAAGAAGCAAAAAGAAAGCCTAGTAAAAGACAGTGGTTTTTTTTTTCCTGCTGCCATGAGACTTCAGCTTGAGCAGACACAAACCAAATGTCCGTACTGCAACAAGGAAAATACACTGTCCTCTAAGACAGTGTCATAGCCTTGCTAATAGGAGAAATATTCTTCCAATCATAGAAAATTAAGCTGTGTAGCTTATGAGAAAAATTAAAGTTTCTAGAGATATGGTTATTTATCAGGTTCCCTAGAAAGATAAATAGCAGCCCCACCCCAACAACTGAAAGATGTGAAAAGAACTTGAGGGCCGACCTGTACCATCATTCCTTGACAGGATCCCATTCTTCATCTAGACCCTCTGCAAATGTTTAGAACGGACCTTGGGCTTAACTGGCCACAGTCCAGCATTGCACTTACCACGAAGATTCAGGGAAGAGCCTCGAAATTCCACCTATGTCCAGCTGAACTTTACCAAGGAGTGACTTGAAGAAGTCACTAAAGATTCTGGGGAAGAATTTATGAACTAGTAAAGGATATATCTCCAAAGGAAAGTCCAGCCCTGAGGAGGCTTCACTTTTGTCAAACAATAAAAATCTATATTAGCTGACATTTCAACCACCGAATATGTTGAGTTATAGATTGTTGCACTGTAACAAGTTATAACATTGTTTAAAGATGTATTTATTTATACATTTATTTACTTGAGAGACAGAGAGCATGAGATAGAGAGAGAGAGAGAGAGAACGCCTAGCAAGGGGGAAGAGCAGAGGGAGAGGGAGAAGCAAACTCCCCACTCAACAGGATAGATGTGGGGCTCGATCCCAGGACCCCAAGATCATGACCCAACCTGAAGGCAGAGGCTTAACCAACTGAGCCACCCAGGCGCATCTAGTTATCATTTGTATTCAACCCTTGTGAGAGTGTCTTAATCTTAACTGCATCCAAGAGAGACCCATGACCTTGGAGGTGTGAGAGGGCAGGGATGAGTGTGAGAAAGTGGAAGAACACTCTGAAGATTAATAAAGGCCAACTTCTATCACCCCAAAACCCTAAAAATTGCCTTAATTCAGACCCATGCCATTATAATCCCAATATGATATCTCCCTTGGGTCTTGATTTTACTATAAGTTCATAAACCTCAATTATACCAGTATACTTACAGTTCTTTGGAGCCATCCCTCTCCAACATATTGGAAAGGTATAACCCCCTCATTCCCTTTTGGAAATTTGCAGAAACTCACGACACATAATATCAGAATATACACGGGCTCACTAATGGCAGGAAATAAAGAAAGCAGGGTGATTCATGAGCAATTCTGAGGGCTCGACACATTAAATGGGGCAGCTGGTTAAAAATTATTCAGGAATCCCAGGGAGTTCTCTTCTGCTTTCTACCTATGGAGCCTATAAAACTGATTCCCTAGTCCCTTTTCTAAATTAAAATTTTACTACTCTGTTCTTATTCAAATACCCGCATGCTATAGGACTTGTGGCAGCCTTTCTCAGATGAAGCGCTATTTATCTTAGAGGGTGACATACTCTGAGCTTGTGGGCGATGATTGGTAGCACAGCACAGATGGACAGGAAATTGTGTGTCTTCATAGCACACTGCTCACATATTTTACTACTGAATATAAAGCACAGAGGGTGTGTTTGGGGCAAAGAAATTTAGGTCTGTTGGAAATCCAAAACCTTTCTAACCCCTCTCAGTTTAACTGTTGCTAATAAATCTTCACTTTTCAGCTTTGGTCCTCCAATGGGGACCAAGAAACAGCTCCTTGTTTTAAGGTCTTCAACTCATAATAAATTTGAAATCCATCAAAGGGAAATTTCCCCACTACCACTTTTCCCCTCTTAGTAGAATAAAATTCTGAGTGGCCTAGAGATGATCTCAGTTATTAGAAGTAGCTGTTTAGGACATTCTTCTGACATTTTCATAAAGCCATATTCAGTGGAACACCCCTTCTGTAACACAAACCAGCCTACAGTAGAGATCCCTGGCAGTGACAAGCAGTGGGTGCTAAATAAACACAATTTGTTATAGTTGTTATTTTCCCTACCAAAAGCAGCCTAGGGCATGAAATGGCATATGTTTCTTTCAAATACTCTTTACTGAAGAGTATTTTGCTAACGTCTAGTGTCAACCTGACTTGCCCAAAGTAAGGCAAACTTCCTGTGTGTGTGTGTGTGTGTGTGTGTGTGTGTGTGCGTGTGTATGTAAATACTCTGCCCTAAAAAGATAAAATGACATTATTTCCTCCCCTTCTTCTTCTTCTTCTTCAACTACCAAAACTGAAACAGGAAGAAATAGAAAATTTGAAAAGACTGATAACCAGCAAAGAAATTGAACCAGTAATCAAAAATTTCCCAGAAAATAAAAAGTCTAGGGCCAGATGGCTTCTCAGGGGAATTCTATCAACTATTTAGAGAAGAGTTAATACCCATTCTTCTCAAACTGTTCAAAAGATATAAGTGGAAGGGAAACTTCCATTTTCCATAGAAATGAAAGGAAAACTCATTCTACAAGGCCAGCATTTCCTTGGTTCCAAAACCAGACAAGGATTCCACTAAAAAGAATAATTACAAGCCAATATCTCTGAACAACATGAATGCAAAAATACTTGCATTCATGTATATATTTGATAAAATACTATCAAATTGAATCCAATAGTACATTAAAAAAAGTCATTCACCACACTCAAGTGGGACTTATTCCTGGGCTGCTATGGTGGTTCACTATTTGCAAATCAATCAATGTAACACACCACATTAATAAAAGAAAAGATAAGAACTATATGATCCTCTCATTAGATGCAGAAAAAGCATTTGACATAAAACAGTATCCACTCTTGATAAAAACCCTCAACAACATAGAGATAGAAAGAACAGACCTCAACATCATATGGAAGACCCACAGCTAATACTATCCTCAATGGGGAAAAACTGAGAGCTTTTCCCTCAAGGTCAGAAATAAGACAGAGAAGTCCATATTTATGGACTAGAAGAACAAACATTGATAAAATATCTATTCTACCCAAAGCCATCTACACATTTAATGCAATCCTTATCAAAATGCCACCAGCATTTCTCAACAGAGATAGAACAATCCTAAAATTTGTTTGGAACTAGAAAAGACCCTGAACAGCCAAAGCAATCTTGGGGGGGAAAAAAAGTCAAAGCCGGAAACATCACAATTCCAGACTTAAAACAAAATACAAATTGTAGTCATCAAGACAGTATGGTACTAGCACAAAAACAGATACATAGATCAATGGAACAGAATAGAAAACCCAGAAATGGGCCCACAACTATATGGTCAACTAACCTTTGAAAAATCAGGAAAGAATAGCCAATGGAATAAAAGACAGTGTTTTCAACAAATGGTGTCGGGAAAACTGGACAGCCACATGCAGAAGAATGAAACTGGACCACTACATCATACACAAAAATAGACTCAAAATGGATGAAAGACCTAAATGTGAGACAGGAAACCATCAAACTCTTAGAGGAGAACACAAGCAATAACCTCTTTGATTTCAGCTGTAACAACTTCCTAGTAGACATGTCTCCAAAGGCAAGGGAAACAAAAGCAAAAATGAACTATTGGTACTTCATCAAGATAAAAACTTCTGCACAGCAAAGCAAACAATCAACAAAACTAAAGGGCAACATTTCAAATGGGCGATGATATTTGCAAATGACATATCTGATAAAGGTTTAGTATCCAAAATTTATAAAGAACTTATCAAATTCAATCTCCCAAAACAAATGATTCAGTTAAGAAATAGGCAGAAGACATTTTTTTTCCCAAAGAAGACATAGAGATGGCTAAAAGGCACATGAAAAGATGCTCAACATCACTCATCATCAAAGAAATATGAATCAAAACCATAGTAAGACACCACTTCACATCTGTCAAAATGGATAAAATCAACAACATGGGAAACAACAGATGTTTGTGGAGATGTGGAGAAAGAGGAACCCTCTTATATTGTTGGTGAGAATGCAAATTGGTGCAGCCACTCTGGAAAATAATATGGAGGTTCCTCAAAAAGTTAAAAATTGAATTGCCCTATGACTCAGCAGTTGTACTTCTAGGTCTTTGCCCAAAGAGACTAAGGACAATGTTGCTTCTACAGTTTAAAGTCTTTCTGATGCAGCAAAAATTCAGCTCTAGAAAATATGCCCATTGAAATTCTGATGCATTGATCTATGTGTCCATTTATGTGCCAGTACCATACTGTTTTAATTACTGTAGCTTTGTTGTATATCTTGAAGTGTGGGATGGTGATACCTCCAGCTTTAGCTATTTGGGGTCTTCCGTGGTTCCATACAAAATTTATGATTACTTGTTTTAGTTCTGTGAAAAATGTTGTTGGTATTTGGTAAGAATTACATTAAATCTGCAAATTTCTTTGGCTAGTATGGACATTTTAACAATATTGGTTCTCCCAAACCATGAGCATGGGACATCTTTCCATTTGTTTGTAGTATCTTCAATTTCTTTAATCAGTCTTCCATAGTTTTAAGAATACAGGTCTTTTGCCTCTGTGGTTAAGTTTATTCTTAAGTATTTATTTTTGATACAATTGTAAATGGAATTGTCTTCTTCATTTCTCTCTCTGCTATTTCATTATTAGTCTATAGAAATGCCACAGATTTCTGTATATTCGTTTTGTATCCTGAGACTTCACTGAATTCATTTATCAGTTCTAGTCATTTTTTGGTGGAGTCTATGGGGTTTTATATATATATTATCATGTCATCTGCAAATAGTGAAAGTTTTACTTTTTTCTTTACCAATGTGGATGTCTTTTATTTATTTTTCTTGTCTGATTGCTGTGGCTAAGACTTCCAGTACTATGTTGAATAAATGTAGGAGTGGTCATCCTTGTCTTGAGACAATAAAGGCTTTAAAGAAGAGATAGTAACATAAAGTAGGCACCAGTGTATTGGATTGAGAGAGAAAAAAAGAATTCATTGCAGGAGATGAAGGAGAGAGTTGAATGTAATCTATCTAGAGTAAGAGTGCATACAACAAAATTCAATTGACAATTACAACAAACTCTTAGAACTGCAGAATTGTAGAAGAGTCACTAAAATAGTTCTATCCCAAGACTTAAGAAACTCTAGTCACTTCTAAGTATCATCAATGTCATTAAATATGATGTAACATGCCTACCTTTTGGGCCTTTCCTTAACAGTTAAATGAGTAGATTAAATTGAAGAAAATAAAATATAAAATTTTACTTGGTAAATCACAAAATTACTCTTACTACATCAAGAAATAAAGACTATTTTTTATCAGTGCAGACTCTGTTTTAACATAAGTTTCAGTGCTGACAACATGATCTTATCCCTAGAAAGTCCTAAAGATTATATTTAGAACTGTTAGAAATACACAAATTTAGTAAAGTTGCAGAACACAAAATCAAAATGAAAAAATTAGTTGCATTTATATACACTAATAATAATCTGAAAAGGAAACAAAATATATATAGGGCACCTGGGTAGTTCAGTCAGTTAAGCATCTGCCTTCAACTCAGGTCATGATTCCAGGGTCCTGGGATTGAGCCCCACATTGGGCTCCCTGCTCAACGAGGAGTCTGCTTCTTTCTCTACCCCTACCTCTGCCTCTGTTCTCTCTTTCTCTCTCTCTCATGTATACACTCTTTCTAATAAGTAAAATCCTTTTTTAAAAATTTGATTTATAATAATATTTTTAAAAACAAAATACTTATCAATAAACGTAATGAAAAAGGTGGAAGAATTGCAAACTGAAAACTTTAAAACAGCGCTGAAAGAAATTAAATACATGGAAAAAAGTGGAAAGGCAGCCTATGTTCATAGAATGGAAGATTTAATATTAAGATGTCAATACTAATCTAAATGATCTACATATTTAAGACAACCAATCCCTACCAAAATCCCAATGGCAATTTTTTTGCAAAAATAGAAAAATCCATCCTAAAATTAAAATGGAAATTTAAGAGACTCCAAATAGCCAAAGCAGTATGAAGTTGGATGACTCATATTTCCTGATTTCAAAACTTATTACAAATCTACAGAAATCTACTTCTGGTTATATATCCAAAAGAATGGAAAGCAGGGTCCCAGGGAGATATTTGTACACCTGTGTTCAAAGCAGCATTATTTGTAACACCCAACAGATAGACACACCCAGGCATCCATCAATGGATGAAGGGATAAACAAATGTGTTGTATACATACAGTGGAATATTATTCTGTATTTGAAAAGGAAGGAAATTCTAATATATGTTACAATATGGATGAACTTTGAGGACATTATGCTAAGTGAAATAAATCAGTCACAAAAAGACAAATACCATAGGAATCCATGTACATGAGGCATCTAAAGTAGTCAAATTTATGGAAACAAAGTGGAATGGTAATTTCAAGGGGAGGAGAGAGGGGGGAAATGAGGAGCTGTTAATTAATGTATATAAAATTTCAGTTTTGGCTGATAGAAAATAAATATGGAGATCATACAACTGTGAATTTACTTAACACTACTTAACTGTACACTTAAAAATAGTTAAGATGGTAAATCTTATGGATATTTTATCACAATTAAATTTTGTTTCAAAGATATATAGTAGCAGAGATGTAGAAAACTTTCAGAGTTTAGCCCAAGGGCTTTTTTGTGCCACACTAATTCTCGGTCCCTTCAAAGACTTATCTAACTCCCCATTTGCTCCAAGAGGAAAGACATTTCTAAATAATCCCAGCCCACAATAATCTTTCCCATTTCAGTATTATATATGGCACCTAAGAATTTTGAATGATGTCCATCCCAATTCCAACCTTCTGTATCAAAGTTTTTCCATTTCATTTTCATCCCCTAAGAACACCCCAGTACCAATCTATAAAACTGTGAGATTCTAAGGAGATAAGATTAAGGAACAGGTTTTACTAATCTCACCAAAAAAAAAAAAAAAAAAAAATTAAAACAATAGTAACAAAACACTTGTTATTAAGACATTCCAATTAAATGAGGAACCATTTAATCATTCAACTATTAACAAAACTTCAACTTCCCAACATTCTATTTTTTGTGACATACCTCAAGCCACATATTCTCTATGAAATTGCTTATTTCCTTCCTCCTTGCAAATTGTTTTGCTATATTTAATGCTGGTATTGTAAGTCCTACAAAATGACATATTCTTTTAGGTTATAGACATTGCCTTAAAAATCACTGCATCTCCACCACACCCTCAAGCATTTCATGAAGTGTCCTACATATAGATACTACTTGATTTATGAAGTCAGTTCCTAGTTTTTCCCCTCAAACACTTGCCATGAAAACTATTTCAACTGTCCCAGATCCCTTTCCAAATTTCACTTGCTTAATGAAGCCATTCCAAAAAGGCAGTGAATTGGACTTCAGGGGCATAACAATGAAAATTGAAAGAAGCTGCCAACCACATCACTTTAGTATAAATCATTTATCCTCCACCGGGTACTTTTTATCCTTGCAATTTGTCAGTCTTACCTTGATTGTCAGCTCATGAAGCTCAAATTACATCTCTATATGCATTTCTTAGTCTGGAGCTGGATAATTGATATCAGTTATCATATATTTACTTTTACTTACTGTAAAAATTTCTCTACACCCCTACTTCTCTGGACACCTTGTGCTTGTATATTCAATATTATCTGGTAACACTGGATGTGGGCAGTTTGAGCAACATGGGAAAAGAGAATCAACTGGACATTTTGCTTAGTTTTATTAACTCTATAATTATGAGCATTTATTGGTTTTAGGTCTCAATTTCTCCAGTTATTAAAAATAATAATAACAAAGAGAACTCTAAGTTCACTTCTTTATTCAAGTTTCCATTAAACAGAGCCAAAATCATGTTAATTAAATAAAGGTTTATATCTCTCTTATGGTCCAGAAGTAGCCAGTCTAAAGCCAATGGCAGGATGGTCCTTCCATACCTAACAGATGGCTTCTATCCAGAGTCTAAGGTGTCTTTTCAAGTTGCCACCATCAGGTCTATACCCCAGCCAGATGTAAGGAGAAAGGTCAAAGGCAGTCCATATCCATTCCTTTTATGATCATGATCTGGAAATAGCTCTTCGGCTCACATCCCCTTGGTCAGAACTTGATCAAATGGCCATGAAAAGGAAGATGGAAAATGTAATCTTATACAAGGGTGCCCAGCTAAAACTCAGGTACACTTTCATTAAAGAAGGAAAGAATGTTCAATTCAGCAGACCACATAATTTATAGTACTAACTAAAATGTTAAGAACTCTGAAGAGTCTGAGATTTTTATGCAAGATAATAAGTTTACTTGGCACAGTCTCATGGATACTGACAAAAGACATGGGACTCTAGGGTCAGGGACAAAGGTTCATTACACATGGCTCTGCAAATAGTGTGTACATCACCATATTTTCATCAGTTTACCTTGCTCTCCTGAGTCTCCAGGGGCAATGTTGATGGGGCTAGATGGATGTCTACACACAGTCAGTTGCATTATAGGAGAGGAAGTTGGAACCTGAATCTTATAAGAGGAGTAGCATATCTATCTTTTGCTCTGGAGAGAGGCACATTTTCTGTCTTCCAAGGCTATTCACTATATAAACATCCTTAAAGAGATAGTCCAGAACAAAGAAGCTACTGCCCCACTCATAAGATGTACAGAAATACATGAGACCCATAGCAAATTATCTCCCATAGGATGCTATTAAGAAAGGCACAGGATACTATTAAGAATCATATTGTGACATGCACGAATGAGGACTTTTCCAGGGAAATCAGGACATACGCTCATCTTAACATTAGCAAGTACTTAAAAATCTCTGCTACAGGGCGCCTGGGTGGCTCAGTTGGTTGGGCGACTGCCTTTGGCTCAGGTCATGGTCCCGGAGTCCCGGGATCGAGTCCCATATCAGACTCCCGGCTCTGCGGGAAGTCTGCTTCTTCCTCTGACCTTCTCCCCTCTCATTCTCAGTCTCTCTCTCTCTAATAAATAAATAAAATCTTAAAAAAAATAAAATAAAAAAAAATCTCTGCTACATATTCTAATTTTGTAGTAGATGCCAGCTGATGGAATAATATACAGGCCACCATTTCTTTAGGGATCAAGATACATATAAAGATAACAGTGTCCAATGTAGACATTTTCCAGTTATCACAATTGGCTCCTTAAAACAAATGCCTCTAGTGTTAGATCTTATGTGGATTTCATGTGTTGTAATGTGCATGCTGTGTAATGTAGAGTGACAGCTCTAGACTAGGACCCCTGGCACCTGAGATCTAGGGTCAGATTTTCTAGTAACTTGATTTCTGATTTTGGATATATCACTTAACCCTCTAACCTTAATTTATTTATTCTGTATAAGTGAATTATTAATGCTTTGTCTACCTCCAGTTTCACTTGAACTTAGCCACTGACCATGGTCTAGTAACCTGAGGTGATAGGAGGTCATTGGATAAGCCCCTGGTTTAAGTTTTAGCAGTTCTGTGAATGCCTCAAGCACTTCTCAACTCTTTTAGATCTTCCTTGTTTGAGCCACTCAAAAACAAGGAATGTTCTTTCTCTTAAACCTGTCAAGTTTTGGTCTGATTTTTAAATAAATTCAGCAGCTGCTAGATG
The DNA here is from genome assembly GCA_028533885.1 of Nasua narica. Lineage (NCBI taxonomy): Eukaryota > Metazoa > Chordata > Mammalia > Carnivora > Procyonidae > Nasua > Nasua narica. The sequence continues at coordinate 61,480,945 of CM052808.1, forward strand.
ATTTAGTTCTACCCAGTTTCCAGCTAGTTTTACCCAGATCATAGTTTTCATCTCATGCAGGATTTGTCATGGATATACTTGAGGAATATCTGTAGAAAAAGTTTCTGAGGCTCTAGCCAAATGGGCACAGGAGGAGAGTATACCCAGATGGGCAGACTTGTGCCAAATATTGCCATCCTTGATCTGAATTCCCCCTCCTTCTTTGCTACTATTTGATCTATTCCTTTTCATCTAACTGCTTCAAAAGACAATTAAAGAGTGGAAATCTCTTTCATCACCTCTTCAATAAAGACCCAAGAAACACTTTATCTAGTATACTATCAACTTTTTCTCTATGACCTATAGTTAGTTCCACTAATTCTTTGGTGCTTTTTTTTGCCTTTCACGTTTTAATTATTTTTTAATACAGATTTCGCCTGCTATCCCAAGGTAGAGCCTTCCTATAGGAAAAGCCAAAATGGCATAAAGCTAAGAAGTGATTGCTATTAATATATATGGAAAATTTTTTGAGCATTGCTAGACCCAAAATATAACCTCTCTCAGGCTTAGGACACATCTTGCTAACAGATGCACAATATAAATCAAGATAAAGCACAGATGCTCAGAGACACATTTCAGAGCTTAGTGGTTTGCTGCTGAGATGCCCAGTGTAGTTCCCAGGGAAGGAGCCAGGCAGACGGTGCCCCTCACTGCTCCCTGTGCACTGGTTTCCTGACAGCTTGCTGCAATCAAAGGCTGAATGCTATTTTTGCTTTTTGGCTTTTATTTTTTTTTTTTTTAGCAAAAGTAAAAATCCTCTTCAGAGGTCTTTCAGTTAGCAAAAACCAGGTACTATTTTAGGTCTTTCCTAAAAGCAAAGTGCCCTAATGCAAATTCGAAAAGCAGGGGATGCCCCTACTGGCTCCGACATCATTGGCTTTCTAAAGCTTCAGCCTTGGACTTGGGGTGGAGAGGAGTCCACCAGTACACTAACTTCTGGTCTGCAGCGGCACCACCTCTCCATCCTCCTCGTTTCATTTTCCAAAATCATTTTTTTTTTTTGCTTGCAACTGTCTTTTTACAAATGAGTCTTGTAGGATTTCAGTTTAAAGAACTTGTCTAAATCTAAGCTTCTGATAGTTTTAAACACAGACTGGGCTCCCTGTGCATTTTTCATGTTAAATTTTCTTATCAATAGCTTCCTAATTGATGTCTTTATTTTATAACAATGTCCTATTTATAATTTAAATTTTCATTTAACTTCCTTCAGTTTTTATTCAAAGTCATAAACGTAAATGGTTTAAAAAGCAAAAAGAAGGATTTATAAAGAAAACTAAGAATGATCTCTTGGCCATGCTTCCCCACCCACAGAATCTGGGTCCCTACAGGCTAACACTTTTAACTGCTTACTTTTTGTTTTTCTGGGGCTCACCTCCAAATACTTAATTAGCACATTTATACCACTGTTTCTGGGCTATTGGCCTCCTGCTGTGATGGATGAGGACTTTTCTCACTAACACAACTCCCACCTCCTCAACTATATATAAAACTATACAGTTTTATTACCATAGTTTCTCTTCTACAGGTCTCTGAAATAACAACATAATTAGTTAAAACTCCATTTCTTGGCCTATAAATTATAAACAATGCAACTTGGTCCCCCCCCTTCATAAGATGACAAGACACTAAGGTTCTCATCCTTCTCCCCTCCTCTCTTCCCTCCATCTTCCATCTCTGTCAACTGGATTGATACTTTTAAGAACAGCAGGGTTAATACTGTTTACAATCTGTTCTATAATCTTAGTACAGCCTTTCCATGATTTGTCTATTCTCCGATTCTAAAAGAAGAAAACCAGTGATACTTCATATCCTGTGGCCATGTCAACAGGAGCTCTACGTGATCAGCTACAATTCCATTTCCTTTTCCAGTGTCAGGTTGTCCACTTAAAGTAGAATGTACTTAGAATCAGTTCAGTTGGATTCAACTTTTTTACAGTCTACCAACTTCCTTTAGAATATTCTCAGACATTTCTAGATCTATAATAGTATCTATCCTTTCATTTTTCCTTTTTCTTTCCTTCCCAAGGGCTCTCTCGTGGGGTCTTCCTTCTCTTTCCACATATAAATTAGTTGCTTTCTACGCCTGGCAAACAGGCCTCCCTTCACCGTACTCTTTTTGGATCCTCTGTTTCCTGCATTCTGTATCTTTTAATATTATTATTGTTGTCGTTGTTGTTGCTGTTGTTATTGTTATTATTTGCTGTCTTCTTTTTCTAGAGCATAGCCTCAAGAAACTTCCTATGAAGGGGTGGGTGGGTCTAAAATTTTTTTACTCTACTATCACCTTGGACTTACTGGCTATTTTCTTGGACCATTGATAAGAAATCTAATTTCCCTCCTCTGCAGGTAACTTCTGCTTTAAATTCTCCATGGCCCACTTTTTGGGATGATCTCCTTATCTTTGGTGTTCTAAAATTTCACAGTTACGTCTATAGGTGTCTCTTTATATATTCACTATCCTTGGCGCTACCTGAGACTTCTCAATCTGAGCACTGTGTTCTTTTCCAATTCTGGGAAGTGTTCTGATTTCTTCTGTTACACAAATTTGCTGGATCTCAGTCTCTGTCTCTCTTCTAAATTAAAGATTCAGTTCTGTCCCTCATTCTTTTCTATATGCAAGCTCTCCCTCGATAATTTCCTCATCTCCTACGGCCTGAAATTTACCCATATCCTGATGACTCCTAAATTTAAATCTCCAGTCTGATTTCCCTCCTGATCTACATATAGATCCTATAGACCTATGGATCCCATTGCCTATTTGACCCACTTGCTTTGATGTCTAATAGACACCTCAAATTTAACAAAGCCTAACTAAAAGTCTTGATATCTCTGTTCATTCTTAATACCTGTTTCATATCCATTCTATCAAAAGTTCAGCAACACTATCCCCTTAACTACACAACAAGAAAATCTAGAAGTTATTTGTAATTCCTTTTGTTCCCTCTCACAAAATAGCAGATCCAGCAGCAAATCCAAAATTTATTCCAAACCTGACCATTTTCCACCAACTCCACTAATCAACATCAAAATTATCTTTTCCCAAGACCAGTATCCCAGATAACATATCCCAGTTCATAATCTGGTGCATGAGCGCACATGTCTTAGCGCCCAAGTGCCTGTCTTAGTTTCAAATTCCAGCTTTAAAAAATACGTAAGCAAAACAGAAAAATCTTGTTGAAAGTATTAAAATATACACAAAAAAAAGGGGAAAAAATGAGTGGGATTCAGTTCAATTAATACCAACAAATATGTCAGTCCTCCATTTACATCCTTCAGTGAGTTTGTGGTTGTGTTCCTCAGACTCCAAGATAAGAATTCATATAAAACAGATTTATTTGAAAGTATTCTTCAGGAAACAGGAAAAGAGTAAGAAAATGGGACTAAGAAGAAAAGAAAGCCAAACAAGAGTACAATATCATGTTCAACAGAGGGTAACTTTATCGCATCTCCATAGGAAGCTGGAGAAAGTGTTGGTGCTTCCTTAGAGTCATCCCCACTAAAACAGGAGAGCTGGGGTACTTATACTCCTATGCCGGTCAGTCACTGGTTAAGAGTTGCTCTAGGGGAACAAAGATGTCCAGACCCTTCCTGCTCTAAGAAGGAGCAGTCAAGGCAGGCTCTGGGAGGTAGGACAAACCCTGACAACAGACACAGGCGCTGGCTTCTGGGAGCGAAAGAGCCCAAAATGGTCAAGGGGGCCAAGGAAATAGAGAAGGCACTATCTGCTGAAACAGCTGCCCAGTGGCAAAGAGAATACAACCCTAACTCTCTTATACAGGCCTCCACATCTCCTTCTCTCCCCAACTTAGTCACTACACATGGTCCTGTGAACCTTTCTAATCTTCCAGGGCAGGAAGCTTTCACTTCAGGACTTTGGACTTGCTATTTTCTGTGTGAGAAAATATAAGTGTGATATCTGGAAGCACACACCACTCAGAAACAATATGACAAAGAATTAATTTCCCCTGGAAACAATACTCACGGAAGACCTCTAGCCAAAATAAAAAGAAACCAGACCAACAACAATAAACCTCAAGAAAAAGAGATAACGATCAGGTAAGAGTGATAAGTATACCAGTAAACACTAAAATTCCAAATTATTTGGATAAAAATTAAGCTTTAATACAGTTAGATTGGGTAAATAAAGCAGGGAGAAGTAAAATAAAGCTAAAAGTTATCATATTTGGGGAGAGTTGTGTAAAAACTATAAAATTATCTCCAAGTATTAAAATGTGGGTTTTTTTTAATAAATGTAGAAGGACAGGAAAAGAGGTAAAACTTCCAAACTAGAGGGATAAAAGAAAAAAGAAAACCAGATTATTCCACCTAGAAAATGCAAAACTGAAAAGAAATTTTTTAAATGTATTTTAAAATTGCCTAATTAAATTTATATGAAGTATACAGACTTAATGCAAAACATTACTAAAAGAAAATATAGATAAATGTATTATAATATTAGGCTTGGAAAAAGCCCAAAGTCACCAACACCAGAAACTTAAGAAATGGTTAACAAGTTAATAGCACTAGAAAACAAAACAAAGCTTCTATAACTTGACAAACACAATAGACATGGTAGAACAACATAGTGATAGCAAAAAAAAAAAAAAATGGCTTTAAATATAGAACATTTATATTAACAAAATATATTTCAACAAAAAACTTAAAAAGGAAAAGGAAAATGCTAATAAACAAACAAAAAACAACAAGCAGTAATTCACTAAATCATAAAAGTATCTGGCCCATTCAAAATATAAAAATTTTTAGCTTTACTAAAAATCAAATGAATATTAACTTAATTAAATTAAAACAAAGATGTCACTTTTTACATATCATATAAACAAGTATTTTAAAATAATAACACATATATGTGAAACAGGTACATATTATTAGTCGGCATGTAAATTAAGTCAACCTTTTGGAAAGTAATTCAGAAATGTGCATCAAAATTTAAAATTTATTGTATCCTTTGACTCAGAAATTCTATACTTTAAGGAATTCATCCTAATACAAGTTCACCAAGATATTTACCCACAAAAGTTTGTGTAGACTTAGTTACAATGAAAAACTGGAAATAGTCTAAAAAATTTTCAAACATTTTAAAGAGAGTGAGTTAAAACAATCTAGTGAACAAATCATCTGCAGCTACTACAAAGACTGAGATAAATCCTATCTATCAACATAAAAAGATATTAATGACATTAAGAAACTGAAGTAAAATTTTAATACATATGACATGTTTAACTTCAAAAACATTATGCTAAGTTTAAAAAGACAGCTATAAAAAAAGACCATTGTATGATTCCATTTGTATAAAATGTTCAGAAGAAACCAATCTATAGAGACAGACACAGACCACTGGTGCCTGGGACTGGAGTGGGAGCAGACGTGGTCTGCAGATGGGCATGAGGAATCTCTCTGAAGTGACACACAAATTCTACAACTCAACTGTGATGATGGTAGGACAGATACCTTGTCAACTGCTTAAAAATCACTGAATTCACCTTGTGAATTTTATGGTATATAAATTATATCTCAATAAAGCTGCTTTTTAAAAAGAACAATATACAGATCAGTATGGAAATATTTACGTTTCCACAAAGAAAGATCTGCCTTAGGACATTTCTATATTGTTTGAATATTTTTCAATAACAAATATTACTTTTACATTCAGAAAAATTTACAAAGACAAATATAATCCTTGAAAACACTAAGATCAAATGTGGTATGGTCCCCACCCCCATAGCCTCCAAGAAACCAAACCTTGATTTCCTATATTGTCTGCCAGACATGGTGCTTTGATAGATTTTGCAAAAGTAGAGTAAATAAAGAACAAGCTAATTATGATGGCAACATCACAGAATGGGATACAATAAAGGGAATCACCACACTGACTGAACACAGCTCTAAGTGCTTTAAAAGAATTCACCTCTTAGTCCACTTAACTATCCAATGTTGGAATCCAACCACTAGACGTTTGGCAAAGGCTGCAGAGCTGGTGAATGCAGATCAGGGTTTTAAGACTGGGCATATCTAGGACCTTGGCTCCAAAAACCAAGCGAGACTGCCCATACCTAGACATATTATACAAATAAATTCCCCTCTGATTACACATATCTGCTTCAATAAAGCATTTCCTACATGGGGCACCTGAGTGGCTCAGTCAGTTTCAGATCAAGTCATGATCTCACTCTGTTTCAGCTCAGGCCTTGATCTCAGGGTCCTGGGATTGAGCTCCACCTAGAGTTCTGCACTCAGTGGGGGAGTCTGCTTCTCCTCTGCCTCTCCCTCTGCCCCTCTCCCCACTCACATACACACACACAAACTCTCAAATAAATAAATAAATCTTTAAAAATAAATAAAGTTTTCCTACATCCTGACCTTGGTAGTAAGCTTAAAAGAAAAAAATTTTTTTAACTACACATTGCCAATGCAAGTCAATGGAATGTGGAAAGCAGGGGCTCCAGGTTTTGATTTTCACAATCCTAGCTGGTTAATGCTAGAATTAGCACAGAAGGTGGCATAGAAAATATGTGTTGAATTACACTGAATGCTTTCAACCATGTTTCTCTCCACAAATCCAATCGGTAACAACCGTTAAAAACAACAAAAAAAATCATAATGATTGACCAAAACCCTTCCCATTTCTTTCAAGGTTTAAGATTTACGGAAGCCTGATTCAGTATGGATCACCCCCTGAAAGAACATCACAGCCCATCACATTTCAATTATCTCTACATCTTCACTGTCTAGTAATTAATAAGCCAAGCTCCCAGAGACAGTGATCATAGATCACACAGACATGGCATGCTCGCTTACACCTCCCACAGAAACAGGTAATGCAGCATGTTAGCACTGAAAAGGATATTAAAACCCATTTAGATTCTCTCATCATTAGATAGAGAAAATAAATCTGGCTACTAATGCTTGGCTATGAGTTCTTTAAAATGATGCTGGTCCTGCTAAGTTCCATGTTTCTGCAGTTAAAGGTTATAAATGTTGACACCACAAAACCAGCCTTAGGAGCTCAAAAATTCCATTGGTCATAGAATTTGAAAATAATGGCATCTTTTCTCATTAAGTGACCCATAAAACCCCCAAATAAATGAAAAATCCCAGGATATACTGGTGGAGAGGAATTCTATCCTGGCCTCGGGTTACTGATATTATCCCTTTACGTTTTCTTGTCAACAGTCTCCTAAAACAGCTGGGTTCACAATTCAATCTAAAAAACCTCATTTAAATGTAGCCTCATTCATTACTTTTGAAATTAAGTTATATCAGCTCTTGCCATCTCAATGTTAAAGTCCTCGAATATACATGAAAAAGTTATTATCTTATTCTTCTGCAGTTTTTAAAAATTAATAATAGCGAAAGCTCAATTTTCGACTGGCGACATCATAGAATTGAAGTTAGGGAATTGCATAGATTTGAAGAAGTTCAGACATCATTAGTAATTTGAGCACCCTTTGAACTTAAAACCAATATTCATATTCTGTCAATGCCATCATATTAAAACTCTTTGCCTTACAAAGCTAATTTTACAAACCAATTTCTCATTGCTAGTTATATTTCACATAGGGCAATATACTCAGGGAAAGTGTTGAGATAAAGAACCCCTTTTAGCTGAATTCTCAGTGAGAAATTGAATTTTGCTTAAAACATCAGTTTTGATCTCTGGAACACTAAGGTGAGCTTCTGTATTGTGTGTTTTGAGTTTAGTTTAGGTTTTGTATCGACTTTCCAATTTTAATTTTGATGAGGATCATTGCTTTAAGTCATCTTCTGTTAGACAGTTGAGGAATAATTGGTTTATATCTGAAATACACACCAGATTGTCTATATACCTATTGACTTGCAAGTAGGTGTCAAGAAAATCTGTTTTGTTGTGCACACGGGTGAGCTCTCGTGGAGTTTACAGCAGTCATCTTACAAGTGAACTAATGCTCACACTACCACGTCATCAGGGCTGTAATAAAGGCATTCTTTGTCACTTTTATTTTCTTCCCCTGACAGTTAGGAAAATGTCTTATTTTATTTGGCATCCAACACAGCTCCTGTTACATATCAAGCATTTGATAAGGAGGAAGAAAAAAATGAGAGAAGAGAGGGAGAGAGGAAGGAAGGAAAAGAGGAAGGAAGGGAGGAAAAAGATAGTATGCAAAAGTGCTTTGAAAACTGTAAATGCCACACATATATAAGAACTCAATATTATTACTGTTTCCATTAGCACTCAGGAAAGGGGCTGATATTCCTACATGATTAGCTATATTCACAGGGCGTCCTCCTTATACCACCTGTTTTCTCAGTGGGATTCAATTAACTTTTCTCGATTAAGGCCTGACAATTCCCAAACCTAAATAAACCCACCTTCGTGAACAAAAAGAAAAATTGTTGCTTACCTAGGTTTAGTTGACAGGGGAATAAAGAGCTTTTCAATTCTAACAACAAAAAATTAGTCTGTTTTCTTTCAAATTTCACACCTCACTCAGACTTGCAGATTCTCCCCAAGAAGGGATGAATAGGCCAATGGGCCATAAAGACAAATGTCAGAAAGGAAAAAGTACTCAAGGGGCACCTCAGTGGTGCAATCAAGTGTCCGACTTATGATTTCACTTGGTCGTGATCTCAGGGTCAGGAGATTGAGTTCCACCTCAGGATCTGTGCTCAGCGGAGAGTCTGCTTAAGAGTCTCCCTCCCCCTTCCCCCTCTCTCAAATAATCAAATCTTTAAAAAAAAAAAAAAAAGGAAGAAAAAATTACTCAAAACACACACCACAGCATTCTTTGTCCATCCAGATTGATATTGCTCTTGTGATTCTCTCACAATGCCCTTTCCTGAATTTACAAAGTATCATAAAATTACATTTTAAAAACAAGACTGTTCTGTTGAAGATCTGTCAAGATGTGTTGCTTTTGTCTAGTTATGATTGTCCAGTTTTATTAAAAATAACACCAAGACGGTAACACTGCTGACAGGTACAACGAAGTTCAATACCAGAACTTGCAAGCAATGCATATCTCCTGATAAAGTCAGGAGCGTGGGGAGAAGGAGAAAGAGACAAAGAGAGAAATATCCCACAACAGCTAGACCATATCAGAAATGTCAGATTTCATTTTCATTGTCATATTTTGAGAGGAACAATAAAAACTAGAATATTTATAGACAAGAATGTGGCAAACCCAAGAAAGTTGTTATGTGAGGACATTTGAGTGAAGTAGGTTTATTGAACCTGGAGCTTAGAGAACGCAAGAGGAAAAGAGGCATGTCTATTTTCTTGAAATATTTAGAGATCTCTTCTATGAGTATGAAGAAGGCATGTTTTGCATGCCTCTTTTCAAATCTAGGACTAATGTACTCAACGTAAATACCTAAAGGTCATGTGGGATACTCAGTTCCAGTCACTCTTATAAAATGTATATTATACATTTTATGAGTTTATGAGTTAATTTGGTTTGGGAAATGTAAATTTGGGATGCTCAGTAGACATCCAAATGGAGATATCAATTAAATAGTTGAGATTCTGAAAAGCAGGAAAAGCTTGAGGCATCATTTTGGATGATATTTGAAATCTTAAGTTTGGATGAATTTACTTAGGAGATAAGTTTAGCTAAGGGAAGTGGCCCAAGGACTAAGCCCTCGGCTATTTTAACATTTCCGATGTCTAGAAGATAAGGATCAAGGAAAAGCAATAGAGAAATGTCTGAGTTTGAGTTTCCCCAGAAGTAGACCCTGAAGCAGGTATTTGAATATAAGAGTTGATTTGGAAAGTGACCCCAGGAAATCAGACAAAACACCAGACAGAGAGGGGGAGGCAGCCAATAAGGGTACAATATCAAGCAAGTTTATCTTTGTGCACAAGGGGAACTTAATTCCCTTGGAGAACTCTAAACCCATGGAGAATGCATGCCTCGAAGTTATCGCTCCAAAAAGAAAGGAAACTAGGATATGCATACCAACCGCCATCCATCTTAAGTTGGGAGCCACTCCCAGGAAGGATTAATTCTTTGATACTTGGAGCCTCCCATGCTCATGGTCTGAATGGGTTCCAGAAACCAGAGAAACCTCAAATGCTGGCATTGAAAGTTTGCTGGAGCACACTGAAACAGATGGGGTATGAGCGGGATGTAGGGGCAGGGCGGCAGCCTCCTTCACAGGATGGAATAGTCAGGAAGAGGTGAGAAAATGAAGAGAGAGTGGTTTCCTGGAAGCCAAGTGAGCTGAGTTAATAATGCAAAATGGATCCCCGCCTTGTGTTTGATAGTAGGAGCATGCCCTCTAATTGTCCTTGCAACAACAATAGTCTTTTATATAAACCAGTAGAAAAATAAAAAGTCATTGGCATTGAGTCCCCAAAGTAACATTCTCCTTCTTCCACCTTTAGAATGAGTTCTGTACAATAGGAGATAAGTGGCTTATAAAGATACATTGAACAAGATGCTGATTAAAAAAATGGTGCCAACTGCTTGAATGTTTATAACTTTTGTGGCAAAAAGAGAACTTTTAGAGGGCATTGCAGAGGGCTGTTTTTTGTGCCAAAGATATTAGCTAGGAGATAATCAATAATGTTTACCCCTGAGTGAGTATATTATATATTTTATAAAACCATAAAAATATATTTACTAGTTTCTATATCTGGCTTCTATTTCACTGGAATGTAATGACTTCCCAAATAAAATTCCCTACTTTGAAAGTCCCATAAATTATGTTCCCATATTCCATTTTATATGGCTCTTTGAAAAAATAGTTCCATTATTTGAAAAACAATTGTGGGTGTACTTTTTAATTCTTAAACGTGTGCAAAAGACCAAGAAGAGAAGATTTCTCTGTGGTAAAGTAAGTAAATGAGATTTGTTCTTCAGCTCACCTTCATGTAAAAAAAGGTAACCTTTGGTGGCTTTACCATCCGGAAACAGCAGACAGCAAGGACATTTGCCGTGTAAATAATGGCCTTTGGCATGACCAGCTGCCATTGTGTTCTAAAGCACTCTTTCCTGCAACTCAGAAAAAGATCACTATTTTCCACGTAGAGGACACTACTTTGAAATAATTGTTTACTGCCTAAGAAGGCATTCACGGAAACTCGGAGTTAGACCCTTCTTTTGAAGATAGAAAAATCACGTGGCTGATGTTCTGTGGTATTGACGGTGCCTCCTCAGATGTTTGCCTTTAAGAACATTTAAAGACCAAGACGAGAAGGAAAATTGAAAAGCAAATTAAATGTCACAAGCGAAGGGCTGTCACCTCAGATTTAATAATGTCATTATTGAAAGTTAAATACCAGGTAATTATGAATACGAAGATGTGTGAGAAATCCCCGGCATAATTACGGAAATGTAGAGCCAGCATCCTCAGAGCTAAGAATTCAACTACACCGACAGAATTCTCTATACGACGGGTTCTGTGTACAGCTTCTCCCCACCAGCCCATCAAATCTAGGTAGTCAGAGATGACTTGAGTTATGAAGATGGGATTTGGATTACTTTTATTCAAATGCAATCTGTTTGATTTTTTTCCTCATGCTTTGATTTTTGTCCTTTAAAATGGCTGTGGCCCAGTGTGTCGCCAGCGCTCATACCGAGTTACCTTGCCAACTGGTTCCCTCTGCAGGCAAATGCTTTCTGATTATATGATGCTAAACATGGATACTAATTCTATTACAGTTTTCATGGCGATTATTCAAGAATGCACAGCACACAGACTCATCCCTCAACCTCGCTCTTCCGTCCCTATTCTAATATACATCACCAGAATGATGACATTCGGCATCATATTTCATCAGCACATGTCTTTCTTCTGATGTATTGTGTTTCATACCATCGCTTTTAAAGCAACACAGAATTGCTAGTGAGTGAAAACTCATAAATAATATTACAATTAAAAATAAAAGATTACTTAGAAGGTAGCAAGTATATTTAGATGTGACTTTTAAATGGCAGATGCATTAGCATTTTTAGAACCTCAGAATCATCTATTATGCGGGTCAGGGGGGACCTGGGGAGATGACAGTTTTTCACACCTTCTACACAGTCTTGGTCCTTTCTCAGATAAACATGCCCTCAGAGAGACAAACTGACATGCAGATTTTAGGGGTATTGAGGATGGAATATGGAAGTCTGCTCAATCTTTTTTTTTTTTTTTTGAGATTGTAAACATATCCCTTGGGTTATTGTTAAGCTTCTTGAAGTGCCAAAAATAGAATACACTGATTTCCTTTTGATTGTCCTTTCCTCATTCTTCTTCTTCTCATGTCTTCCTCATTTCTCTTCTGGTCACTTCAGACAAGGATAAATGGAAGTGTAAAAACAGGTCAGGTTAAGTAAGGAGCAGCAGTTCTGTCTCAGGCCAACCTTAGGACCACCCTTGCAAACCCTACTAAGGATTTCAAGCTAATGTGGGGGGGGGGAGCATTTAAAAAGCTAGAGGTACTTGGTACAAATCATCTAAAGACCAGCAAAGCACACTAGAGTGAAGTACAGTGAAACATTTGCAAGTACTATGGTTTTTTGGGTTGGTTTTTTGTTGTTGTTGTTGTTGTTGTTGCTGTTTTTACAAATTAAAGGTTTATGGCAACCGCGTGTCAAAGCAAAACTACCAGCCTCATTTTCCAACACCATTGTTCTCTTCCTGTCTCTGTGGCAAAAAGAATTTAGTAATTCTCACAGTATTTCAGTAATTTTTTCCATTATTGTTATATTTGTTATGGTGGCCAGCAATCAGTGATTATGACTCACTGAAAGCTCGAATGATGGTTAGCACGTTTTAGGAATATTTTTTAATGACGGTATGTACCTTTTTTAGACATAACACTATTGTGCATTTAATAGAACTACAGTGTAGTATAAACACAACTTTTATATGCACTGGGAAACCAAAACACTCATCTAACTCACTATATTGTGACATTTGCTTCTATTGCAATGGTCTAGACCCAAACACACAATGTCTCAAGGGATGTGTGTCTGCCAGATACCTGAACACCACGTTGGAAGCTATTAGAACAGCATATGTGACAGGAAAGAATATATTCATTTACAGCGGTGGCATTGAAGATAAACAAAGGTAGATTTGACGTAGGTTGGAGGTAGCATCTCACCACTTTCCATGCCTTGCTTTCTACACTCTAGTCACAACACACTACTCAGTATTTCCCAACAGAGTGTGTTGGTTCACACATGTCACCATGACCATGTTTCTCCAGGGTCACTTCCTACCACAAGTAAACTAATGACCATCATCCTTTATGTCCTCACTGTCTTGTGGGTATTTTTATACTAGTACCTACTCCAGATAGATATGCCTATATTTATATGTACTTGTCCCCCTTCTTACCTGTAAGTTCCTTAAAGCTGTGTCTATGTTAGTTACACTTTATTACTTCTCATAGCCCTAGCAATATGTCTGGCAACAATACCAAGAACAATGACTTATAGTTTGCTTACGGTACTAATTCCCTTTTTTTCCTGTCTAATAAAATGAAAGCCTTGAAAGAACCCCACAAAATTCATTCTCTAAATATCCTAGATCATGCAAATATACAGAACCTCCTCATACTTCCTGCTGCATCTCCCCCTGCTACGTATCTTCCCTGAAACCGGGAGTTGTGAGTGTCATGTTTCAAAGTGCACCACATCAATATCAATCTCTGATATGCTGGATGGTGCTGGATGGAGGATTCATCCCAGGATCTTCTAACCTTGGTAACACTCAGATTTGTCAGAACCTACCAGCAGAGTCCCGAGGGACTTTGACTCCACTTTGCCTAGACTGAAGGTCCCTGGAGGAGTACCAGCAGCCCTGCCTCAGGTTCTTGGCTCCTTGAGTCAGAAGCCCTGTCCTCCTATGACCCAGCAATCGCACTACTGGGTATTTACCCTAAAGATACAAATGTAGTGATCCAAAGGGGCATATGCACCTGAATGTTTATAGCAGCAATGTCCACAATAGCCAAACTCTGGAAAGAACCTAGATGTCCATCAACAGATGAATGGATCAAGAAGAGGTGGTGTATATATATACAATGGAAGACTATGCAGTCATCACGAGAAACAAAATCTTGCCATTTGCAACGACGTGGATGGAACTAGAGGGTACTATGCTAAGTGAAATAAGTCAGTCAGAGAAAGACAATGATCACATGATCTCTCTGATATGAAGAATTTGAGAGGCAGGGTGGGGGATCGTGGGGGCTGGGGGAGGGAAATGAAACCAGATGAGATCAGGAAGGAGAAAAACCATAACAGACTCCTAAACTCACGAAACAAACTAAGGGTGGCTGGGGGGTAGGGGAGGTAGGGATAGGGTGGCTGGGTTATGGACATTGGGGAGGGTATGTGCTATGGTAAGTGCTGTGAAATGTGTAAGCCTGATGATTCACTGACATGTACCCTGGGGCAAATAATACATTATATGTTAATTAAAAAAAAAAAGAAGCAGCAGCAGCCCAGTCCTGACACAAGATGCCATCCTTCATCAGGCTGAACCACGACACCCTCTAGTGTCTGCAGCAGTCATCTAAGACCACCCTTTTACCTTCTTTATGCCCCGCCTCAGACTGCCATCATCCTCTGGTCTTTATACTTCGTCTGTGTACTTGGTGTCCCATTTTAAACATTGCCTTCCTAAACAGACTAAGACTTTATTTTTCCCTGAGTTCCTCATGTTCTCAACCATCTTGCGCTGAACCTCTCACTTTGACTTCATTCCTTTAAAACTTAAATCCTAATATTACACCCCCTAGATTGAGCATTGGCAAAATTTATCTCCTTCTGAAGATCCCCTTACGACAATATGATCCAGAGATATATTCAAAGACAGACTGAGGTTGGAGAGAGAGGATATAGAAAATCCAGTTGTAGTGCTCAGCCCCTTGTTCTCTGCTCAGAGTTCATGAAATAAAGATGGATCATTTAACCCATCATCTCTCTCTCTGGCCAAGTATAATTTGGCTCTGTCTTTTTTTCCTCCAGAATGTAACTAAATAGGAATAATGTAGAACTCACTTAGTGGTTGTTTATGTCTTACTGTAAAGAAAAAGCTAACAGATTAACCATAAATATTTGGCTGCTCAAAATGCTATGAACGAGTGATTAGAGGTATTTCCCTACCACCCTCCCCCCATGCATTTAACTTGAAACAGTCAAGAGGATTGACCATGAGGGGACCGAGCTGAAACTGTCGTTGTGAACGTCATTAAGGAGATGAAGTGCACGTGAATGCCGTTCTGCTGGGCAGCAGAGACTTTCTCCCACATAATTCACAGCCAGATCAGACAGCTTGGCCGTTATTTTCCCAAAACAACAACGATCAATATGGAAGTGGCAGATTTTAGGGACATCATTCCTGTAGGGCAAAGCTGAAATGGAGAGAAGACCAAAGGTAAGACCAGCCCACAAGAATCCTTTAAAAACATACTGATACCTAGGATGACTGTGTGGCTCAGGAAATTCTCTTGATTAAGGCTCAGGCCATGATCTCAGGGTTGTGAGATAGAGCCCCACATCATGCTGATTCTCTCCCTCTGCCCTTCCCTCAGTATATATGTATATATACTGATATCTTTCCAAATCTCTTTTGCGGTCTTCAAATAACCATGAGATATGTAAGATACAAATTCTCATCCTTACTTGGAATATGGCCCAGAGAGTCTGAATGTAAAGGAGCTGAAAAATCCTATTTAAAACATTTAAAACTGAGATTCCAAAAATGTTGAGCTGAAGCCACTTCAAGATGAGTTTACCACAGATGAGAAAAAGAATGTGGGTCCTTTGCCATAGATATCTCCCCTAAATGCATCCAGCACACCTTCTTCTCCCCAAAAAGAGTTTGAAAGTTCCTTTTCATAGAGGTCATTTCCTTCTAAGACAATGTTTTAGATATGTCTTTTTTTTAAGATTTTATTTATTTATTCGACAGAAAGAAAGAGACCACAAGTAGGCAGAGAGGCAAGCAGAGGGAGAGGGGGTAAGCAGGCTCCCTGCTGAGCAGAGAGCCCAGTTCGGGGCTCAATCCCAGGATCCTGAGATCATGACCTGAGCTGAAGGCAGAGGCTTAAACCACTGAGCCACCCAGGTGCCCCTAGATATGTCTTACTTGCTCTAAGACAGCTCAGAGGAATGTTTATGGCTTCCCTGCTCAATATGGTAGCCACCAGTCACAGGTGGCTATTGAGCTTTTAAAACATGGCTAGTCCAGGGGTACCTGGGTGGCTCCGTGGGTTAAAGCCTCTGCCTTCGGCTCAGGTCATGATCTCACTGGGGGTGGGTGGAGCTATGAGGTTAGTGTAAAGCAAGCAGGAACAGAAACACAGAGATGTAATTGTTGACCTAGCATGTACAACTGAATAAAAGCTGAGGTATGGAATTGGCTGCATAGTGCTCTCCCCAGTGTGACCCACAGGATGACACCAATCTGCCAACTGTCCCTGGTCCATGGCAGGTATAGAAACGGAAGACACACCTTTAGAAACTTCTATACGGTTTGACAGATCAATTTCACCTCTGTTAAATTTAACATCATTTTTTAAATGGGCTTGTGTTTTTGTATGTCTTTGAAGTCTCTTTATTTTTATTAATTTCTATTTGTAAATAATATTACCAAATTATTAACCTGAGATATTGAAAATACAATCTTTACAGATGGTTTGGGAAACATGGAGATGTGTAATTTTGGTGATGCTCTGTTTAGTTTTGACATCGACAGAAGCAGAGATTTGTGGGTTTCATACATTCTTCCTGAAAGCTGGTGTTTAACAGAGAATAATAGTATTCCATTTTCCTATACCTAGCTAAAGCATAGCTGTATCTAAATTTCTTTAAATGCAAAACCAGTTTAAATATAAAACAAAATAATAGGGTAGCCCCTTAACTCTATAGATGTGTTTCATTTTCCGTAAAACATGGAAATTGGAAAAATTGATATCTAGTCAGCTTCTAAATGACATAATTTGGGAAAATCCATATTTAGATAAGGAGTTGGTAGCAGTTGCACTATAGCGGAGGCCCAGCATGACTCTTGCTGCCCTGAATTGGATTAAATTGAATGTGTGATACAGCGTGGCCTGGATGTGGGAAGGAAGACACAGTAAATGCTCTTTGATAATAATGAGAAGAAAGGACTTGGGAGTTAAGTGTAATTGGGCGTGGCAATTCATTAGCAAACACCTGTTCACTCTGCCAAAGTATGAAAACCCAAAAAATCCTGCTTAGAAAAACTGAAGATTTGTCCACTTTCCTCCAAAACAAGAAACAAGATCAATTTAGACCTGTCAATTGTAATTCCTGCCTCAGTGCACCACAAAGTTAGACAATTCTCACTACAATGGTGTGGCAACATCACACTCTAAAACATGGCTTGAAAACCACAAGAGCACTCCAATTTTTGATGTCAGGAGATATTCCCAGGTACAGCTTCCAAGGTAAAGACGCATACAAAACAAAATCATTGAAAATTTTTTAAGGTAATTTTTTTCTCATATCCTCAGATTTCACAATTCACTCAGCTTGTTTTGTATGAATTCTAGAAAAGAGGCCACAAATGGCCCCATGTTAATTTCTTCTTTCTTAGGTGTTTTAAAGGCCCTTTATATTAGACATCACCACCCGAAATTTGATTCTCTACCATTTCATTGACATTTAATTTGCTGAAAGATGTAAAGCAACTCAGGATCAATCTGGAAAGGGTTGTGGAAAAGAGGGAAGGGTATTTTTAAAAATTAATGAAAGCAGTGTACTCGATGTCTGTTCTTACAGAGCAGGTACTCTGTCTTGCTCACAGCACTTAGAACAATCCTTGGCAGTAATGAAATACTCAATAAATACTATAATTGACTCCAGGTGGACAAATGGTAATCAAGCACCTACTATATGCCAACACTGACAAAGCATTTTATTCTTCCACATAATGTGGCAAGGTATGCATTTTGTGATACGGAGACTGAAAGTAAGAGAAGTTAGATAAATTCCACTTACCACCTTCCCCTCCCATTGACACACTGCCATCATACGAAACAGCTCAGAAGTACTCACCGTGCCACCTATTAACTCTGTTAAATATTCCCTCGTAAGTTCCCTTCTTGCTCTACCTGGAAGTGAGTGGGTAAAGTTCTGCTCTGAAAATTAAGTAGGTCGTAAGTTGCACAGCACGTTTTCTCTTTGACTTTGACTTTGGTTTTGCCTCTGTGAATGCAGTGCCACATCCATGTGTAAGCTGATACACAAAAAACACTCCATTTTGAGGTTTTTGAGGTTCTTTCTTGTACCAGATGTCCAATTTTCTCAGTTAATTTGACTTGTTTTCACATCATTTCCTTGCTGGCCAGAGAAGGCCCGAACCTGGTCATTCGTTGGAGGCCAGCTCTGTGTTGATTCCCCAAAAGAACATGGAAACTTTTCTTCCCCAAAAACTATGAGGAAACTCTACACAGGACTGACTTTATATGTATGCAGATTAAGCTACCATCTACAAGAAGAGTCCTTTGTTCTGTAATATAATATTTCCACCTCTTTACTGAAACCTAAGTCTCTTTACAAAGAGCATGAAGGAGAGCTCTTCCCAAAGGACCATTTCCTTGTGCAAGCAGAGGAAGACACTGCACTCAAAGACTATGAACACAGACTTTGCAATCAGGCCAGCTAAGGTCCATCACTGCTTTGCTGCTTAATTACTGCATAATTTTAAGCAAAACTGTATCATCAGATTTTAATCAGGAAAAGCAAAGCCATTCCAAGCATTTTAAGCAGGAAGGAATCAGGCTTAAAAATTATTAAAAAGGCTAGAGTAGTAGAAAAGAGGGGAGGGGGGAAGCTAGTTTTCCAATGCTCAGGAATAGTAAGAGGCCTGACACCATCGTCCAATCCCACCATCAGCACAGCCACGTTGGTGCTAGTGTTCTGCCATGCCTATTACCAAAGTCAAAAGAATAGCTCCTCCCTTCCTTCCGCCTTCTCATCCCAAGTGAGAGCCTCTGGTTGGAAGAACCTAAACCAAAGCCATGCTGGCAAGTGTGTCTAGGAAACATAGTTTCTAGGTTTCAAGCTTCTAGCACACAGAGGGAACCAACACAAAATATCCGTTACAACAAGTGAGGTATTCTGTTTGAGCCACAGCTTTCTCCTAAAATAAAAACAATGGCCTTATGCTGTATTCACTTTTTAAAGTGCTTACTGTATGTTGGGTTACTATCTACTGGGTGTTGATCCAGGAACCGTGGATATAAATATTTTTTTAAAGTAGAGTCTCAGCTTTCATATGATTTCACAAGCATACACTTAAATAGATAATAACAATAACTGGTTGATGCCAATTCTATTCCTTCCATTTGGAAGGAAGGATTGGAAAGAATTTCTAAAGGAGATAATGCCTACTTGAGTCTTCAACTCTAAGTAGAGTTAGCCAGGCAATGGGTAGTAGAAGACTGGGGCTGGGAAGAATTCATCATTTCAGCAGGAAATAAAAGCAAATACAAGAGAAAAGTAAAAACACCTTACAGTGTAGAGCATAATAAAAGCAGTCTTAAATTGCTGGAGAATAAACCTCAAGGAAGGAAGTGGGAAAAGAGAGCTAGGCAAAGGCCAGATCAGCCAAAGCCTACTATCCCTTGTTAAAAAATTTAGAAAGACCTCGACCTAATGGAAAAGGAGAGATGTGGAAGAGTTTGAAGTCCAGCTATGCTGTGGTTAACTTTGTGATGTTTAGTGGCTAGGAGGATAAATATAAGCAGAGAGGCCATCTCAAAAACTTTCATTAGTTCTGGAATGAGTTAGTAGAAAGCTGAATCAGGATGAATGCAAAGAAAGGGTGAGTCACTCAGACACACCCTATTACACTCGCTGAAGTACCAGCAGACCTGAAACAGGGTAGCACATCTTGTTTCCCAACCTCCTTTGGAGAGTGGAAGTGCACTCATTGAGAAGGAATTCTTTGACAAGACAACTGAAGTGAAAGCGAGGACTGCTCAACTCCCGCGGGGTCATATTATCTATGAAGAATGTAGATTCAGTCAAGTGCAGACCTTTTATCTTGCTAGGTGGGGACACAAAATTTGGGGCAGGGCTAGATGACTCTGAATAACAGAAGGGAGACTGATCCTATATCCACCAGGAGTCCTGCTTGCTGGCTAGATTAGTGAGAGCAGGAATAGAGCAAAAGAGATAGATTCTAGAAATAAGGATAAAAATTGCCAAAATAAAAAATTGAAAGATACCAGTGGGGACAGCAGAGAAGTAGAGAAGGTTATAGGGATGAACAGCAGAGCAAGAGCAACCCACAGAACAGAATGGGGCTAATGTGATAGACAACAGACCATGGGGTCTGCAGAGCTGCAGAGTAAGGACTGATCACAATGCCCACCCACAATCTCCTCGAGACAATAATGGCAAAGGCAGACAACTAGGATGAATGAGTTTCTTGCTTAAAGCAAGTAGGGGGGTGGTCTGTATTTGGAGCATTACTGTACATTTGACATGTACAGTCAATAGCAAGAGACATGTGGAACGCATTGAAGACTTGATATATTTACTTTGAAACCAATATATTCATTGTCAAAATCCTTGACTTACAACCAGCTGGGTGTATCACCTTTTAAGGATTTTCTTATAGGATAGGATAGCTGACTTCAAAGCCACCCCAATTATCATGTCTATTTGTCTAAAATCCTTGAAAATTATGCACTGTATTATTATTATTATTATTATTATTATTATTATTATTATTATTATTACCTCTGTATCTTTGACATTTCAGAGATCCTTCCCATTTTCTTCTGAGGGCAGAGGACTTTGAAAAATTGCCAAACCATTTTCCTAACTATCACTCCATCCTATTTTAACGTTTCCTACATTCCTCACCATTCTACTCAAGGATGGCTAGTGGTACAGAAACCTTACTGACCAAAGTTAATTGTGAGAGATTGTGATCTTCAGGTTGGAAAGTACCTTCCAAAACAGGTAACTATTGCCTTTTCCACAGCACTCATCATATTGAATGAAGTAAATGAATAGTACAGGGTGGTCAAGACTTATTGACAAGAAGATCAATCTCCCAGTTTTTAGTCTTCATGACATCACAATCATTTTTCCTTTGGGGAGTAGAAGAGGCAGAAGTCCTTTTCTTTTTGTCTTCCTCATGGGAATATCCAGGTCCCATTTCTAAGGCTATAGCTGCCACTGTTTTGATCCTGCTATCAGAATAGTTGTGAGAGAACATTCAGTGTTGATTCAGTGGGTTCACTAGCATTCTGTGTATTTCCTTATAGCCAAAATTTTCAGACTCTTATTCTTGACCCTGTGCACTGATTCCAAACCAATTTATTCTAGTCATCAAAAAACTACCTTTCACCTATCTAAAGTTCCTTCCAGATGTCAGTGCTGGTGGGCATACAACAACATGATTGATGATTTAACTGTGATTCAACCAGTGAGAGAAATCAGGTCTGCAGTAACTCAAAGGTGATCTCAGGTGAGCAAGCTTGATTTAACCCTTTTGAACATATACATTATTTTGAACATACAACATTATTTAGCTCACGAACCACCTCCACACTCCTCCCTAGACCATTTCCAAAGATGGCGCTAATTAGACCACATATTGCTCTGTCTCTAATTACAATATATTTAATTAGCAAGTATGATTTTTCCTTCATTAAACGGTCATTATCATAAGGTTAGGAACCCTCCTGCCAGGGCAACCTGGGTGGGAATATACATAATTCGACCTTTATTAAAATCCTAACTTAGCTTAAATTCAACAATGTTCTTGGTTGCCACCACTAAAAAGCCAAAAGAATGCTAAATTATCTCTCTTGTCTGTCTCTCCAAAAATGTATTAGTGACTTGTATACGTTTCCCTGAATTTACTGACCTCAGTATTTCTACTCCTTACTACCATTGCTCCCAAAACCATAAATTTTCCTCTTAGATCCTCATTCTGGTCAATACTGCCCCCAAGATAAGAGTACTGCAGAAGTAGGAACAAGGTCACAGAAAGTCTGTTCCACCCAGCGCTACTTTAAATTCTAACTACATTGAAGACTCAGCTCAAGTTATGCTTCCTCCATGAATTCCTTTTTAAGCCTCCCAAATCTTTCTCTCCTCTGAAACTTCCTCATTCTACAAATCCCATTGGGCATTTGCCCATGTTCTTTGTATTGTTCATCTATGGTCTTATATACATTGACTTGCTCCTTAACTAAATCATAACTTCCTTCTAACATTAATTCCTTTGACAACCATTTACAAAGTTGTAACAGTGTTCCAGACACTGAGCTATATGGTAAAGTTTTAAAGGTGAATAAAAAAAAAAAAAAGAACTTGTCTTAAAGAAGTTCAAAGTACAATTAAAGAAGCACTGATTTGCATACTGTTTTGTCTCCTCAGGACACAAATGTTAAATTAGGAAAGCGATAATGACATCAATAGGATAAATTGATATCTAGACTTGTCCACTGGCAAGAGACTCAGATCATTTTTCATAAAGTTGTCAGTCCTTCATTATCAACTTCCCTAAAGAATTCATAGCAATAACTTCGAAACAACTCCAGGTGCTTCCAATTCTGTTGTGCGAGAAGACTCCCGAGTCTTAAGATTATGGGAATCTCTTTTTGCTCTGGTATGCTAACCAACCTCAATTATCTCTGCAAAACTGTCTTAATAAAGAAACAGCATGGTTCTTCCCTGGAGTAGCTCGGAAAATGAAATATTCTACATTCTCCTTCCACCTCCTCCACATTATGCCAGGAGTTATTTCTAGCCCCCTTGATGTCAGTGAGGCAGTTAAATGATGATCTTAGAAAAACCGATCAATTAAAGCTACTTCTTGAAGGATTGATCCAATAAAAAATTAAGAAAAAGTACCTCCATGATCCAAGACATATATCATAGGATATTGCTAGGTTCCAACAAATACAGCTGATTGTGCCTTTTAAGCACTTTTTATTTGTGATTAGTAAAAGAACTGAAAATCGTGGGGATAATTCGGTTACTTACTTAAGATTACTTAAGATTCAAAAAAAATATGTTGTATGCAAGGTGATTTTAACCCATTATTCCAGGTATCATAAAGCAGAAAAGACCATGTTGTAAATTGTCATGATCCTTTTGGGATGATGAGAGCCCTACTTCTGACATCTGTAGATAGTCCATCAATATTAGCTAGAAATTCATATGATAACTTTCTTAGTCTTCTTTATTACCCAAATCACAGAGATAGTCTGTGCTTAAAAAGCTCTGCCTGATCCTGGATAGTAAATGATTAATGAATAGCACTCTGAACAACTCTTACAGGGAGATGTTTAATATCACAAGAAGTGTCACTGCCTCATTCATTCTGCTCAGTGTAGTAGTAATTTTTCCTAGGATCCCAATTAAAAAGGCACTCTCCTTTCTAAATAGTGAAAAAGATAAAACATTGCTCCAATAAGAACATTGCCAAGGATGTTATACATAAAGAAGAAGAATGCACCCCACACAACAGCATAAGTCAACCCTCCAGATATCATTATGAGGAGATATCTAGACGGGATTTGATTGACCTAAATATTGCAGAGCATTTAATACTCTATAAACCAAAAGAGAGGAAAGCACACTCTCGGTGCACTCAGAACATCATGTTCACCAAGATCACCTCTGACTGGGTCTCATGCCTATTCATTCTACCTGCACGGTGTGAAACAATGGTGAGACTCCAGAAGATACTCTTGACCTGGTATGACATTCTGTGACTGGCAGCTCAGTCATCACTGTCGCATGGAGGTGCACAGAAATTCTAGATTCTGCTTTGTGTTTGCTAGGGCTGGCTCAAGCAGAAAGTATCACCATAATTCCCTTTCTGCCTCATTTTATTTTTTAAATTTGTTTTTATTTATTTTTAATTTTTTTAAATCAACTAATTAACATATAGTGTATTATTCGTTTCAGGAGTAGAGTTTAGTGATTCATCAGCTACATATAACACCCGGTGCTCGTTCCATCAAATGCCCTCCTGAATGCCCATCACCCAGTTGCCCCATCCCCCACACACCTCCCCTCCAGCAACCTTCAGTTTGTTTACTAGTCTCTCACGGTTTGTCTCCCTCTCTGATTTTGTCTTATTTTATTTTTCCTTCCCTTCCCCTATGCTCATCTGTTTTGTTTCCTAAATTCCACATATGACATGTCTGCCTCATTTTAACTACTTTGGAAGCCCAGCTTTTGTTTCTCATATGACCCCCATACTCTTCTTCTCCTATAGCTCCTAAAATCTGCTCTCTGACCCTTTGTTCAAAGAGCAAAATTTGAGAATATCTTTGCATGATCCTTCCCAGGGATACTTGTGTCAATAGCTAAAATGAAATTTCCTCTGGCAGCCAGCAAGAAGGAGGGTCTTCCAGCAGGAGAGCTAAATCAGGGCCATCTTCACAATCACAGCAGGCACACAGTGTACACAGCATACACAGCATGCACAGTGTATAAATCCACTTGGGAAGTGACCAGCCTGGAGTTAGGAACAAGGCCCTAAGAAAATTAAAGCTCTGATTGACCCTGTTTCTTCCACGTGATTGGTGCTCATTAAATGTTACATATCTCTGACACCCTAAAATTCCACCCTTATTTAAAGATTGAGGCTGTTAGGAATTCAGGATTTCTTAGCACTAGCTAAGAGAGAGGGGAAAGTTTGCCAAATAGTTATATAGAGAAAGACAGCTGAACCTGATCTATGTCTGTTTAAAGGTCAAATTAAGCATATCCACACCATTTCTGATTAATGGGACAAGTAAATACAAGCCTCTACCTCCCCTTGCTTAAAGGAGACGTCACCATGACAAGTGGAGTGTCATTTATTAGGCCGCTTTCAGACAAATCCACTCAAATTTACCTAATTACAGGATGTGCTCTGTCCAGAAGCTTCTTCAGCACAGTCCAGTGAAGAGAAACATCAGTAATTGTTTAAAATGTGTCAGATACACAGTCTTTCAAGTACAGAAGTGTCTGCAAATGCCATTTCACACAACAATGATTCTTGATAGAATACCAAGGAAATGAGAAGCCATAGGGGTATCAAAGGAAATAATACACTCTGCTCAATGCATGTCCCTTCATTCTATCAGGGAGTGTTTATGGGACTTTGAATGAGGTCACAGATGACAAAGGAAGGTTTAATACCTCTGTCATAGGCACAAATGTACAGAGATGGAGAAAGAGAACCTAACTCATGGGGACAGCGAGAATGCCAAACTAAATCCTGAGCTACCTATGTTTGCCATTCTGATTTTCCCCTCTCACTCTGAGTGATGGTTTGTGTGCCTAAAGAATAACAAACCTAGACCAGGCGTGATTTGGAAGGCAGCAAGCCCATGCTAAAAGAACTTCAGAGCCAGCATAGAGATAAGATGGAGCAGACAGGAGGTTGAGGGGCAATACTCAAGGAAATGTAAAACAAGAATAGACAATAAAGGAAAAGGGACATTATGTACTTTCATCCCCCGTGTTCTTTCACACAATCTTCTGTTACCATCTGAAGCCAGGAAACCATTAGAAATGGATCTTCTTTACTCCCAGTGATTCCTGGACATAAAAGTGGTACAGCACTTTTCATCCCAGGGACCACAATATCATTAAAAGCCTTTTAATACCATGAAGTCTGATACCAAGCTTTCAAGTAAGTCCCTTAAAGAATTTAGCCCCAGGTAGCAAACCATCATTAGCTACAGAGTGAGGTCCTCTGCTAGGCAGACTTCCACATGGTGGGTGCAATGGAAAGGTCGCTGAAGGAGACAGATGCCTTGTCATCCTCTTGTGAAATTCACTCCATCGAGTCAGGGACAAGGGGAGAGGGGAGGTAGACAATGAACAAACAACTAGCCCCATAGGGCCAAATCTACCATTCTGGAGCTAAAACTGGCATGGGTTACTCCTACCCATTCCCCATGGGTGGGTCCATGACATCATCTTCAGATGAAAAGAGCCTCCCTGTCTGGGTCTCTGAGTCACAGCCCTGAGAGGCCATTCAAGTTGTAAGAAAGTTAGGACGAGAGGACCTTTATTTCTGTTTATTTTCCAATCCAAGTCATTGCACCAACCATTTGAATGCCTCCAGGTGACTGAGTCATGAATGCTCTTGTCAGTGGCACTTGACATTAACTAGATTGATTGCACCAGAATAGAAATCAGCTGCATGATAAGTGATGATGGCTTCTCTGAACTGGAGGGGGTGGGGATCTTTCTACCTCCTTTCAAGACTTTCAAAGTCAGTAGCAGTGGAGGATAAAATTAATATCTTTTAATGGAAGGAGACTTATCACCTTCTTTTCCACTAGTATCAATATACAAGGATCCACTTTATACCAATATTTTCCAGTAGCACACTCTAACTGAACCAACCAGAACTGAACTTACCATTCAGTCAGAATATTCGAACAGCTGGGGTGCCTGACTGGCTCAGTTGGTAGAGCATGCAATGCTTGATCTCGGTAGTCGTGAGTTCAAGCTTCACACTGGGCATAGAGATTACTTAAAATAAAAAAAAGAATTATTCTAACAGCTAAAAACATATCTGCATGCATTATCATTCTTTACATCAATTTATTACTTCTATTCTTAATCTGACAATTATAAACTTCTTAGAATATTTAAGCATCCGCTTGTGTTCATACTGAGAAACAGGCTTAAAACATAATCTTAAGGATTTTATCACTTAGAGCAAGTAAATATGTATGAAATCATTTATAAATAAGCAAGTACAACACTATATGAAACAGTATTAACTCATAAATACTAAAACCGCAGTTAGAGGCAATTAGAGAACAGGATTATAATTCACACCATTTCATACGTTTCTAATTGTATCCTAGAATGAAATTAAGAAGCTAACGACCAAGTAAGCTAATGTTTCATCAAAAAAGGGCAGGCTTCCCTGAGGAAGATGTTTGGATTACATGTGTGTAGCCCGATACAGAGCTACCTAGAAAGAGAAATCAGGTCTTCTAAGTCTTGTGTACTGGCCCACAAGAGTCACCCTCAGGGTATCTGACCCCACAGGCAATTATATTTTTGTGATATCCCTATGTAAATAAACAATTTGATTTAGAAGTATATTGAAAGGTTATGAGTCTTCTTGATATACAGTGATATCTTGATGAATAGAACCATGGGTAGGGAAGATTTACATGCATATTTGTTTAGCCCACAATTGGTTAATGCAAAGATCCTTTATAATGTGTAGGTACCTTCCTTCTTCAGATCCAGCAATTATTCTTGTGTGGTTTTTGTCTGGCATGCCATTCTTTTTTTTTTTTTTTAAGATTTTATTTATTGGGGCACCTGGGTAGCTCAATGAGTTAAGCCTCTGTCTTCGGTTCAGGTCATGATCTCAGGGTCCTAGGATCAAGCCCCACATCGGGCTCTCTGCTCAGCAGGAGCCTGCTTCCTCCTCTCTCTCTGCCTGCCTCTCTGCCTACTTGTGATCTCTCTCTGTCAAATAAATAAATAAAACCTGGGGAGGGTATGTGCTATGGCAAATGCTGTGAAATGTGTAAGCCTGATGATTCACAGACTTGTACCCTGGGGTAAATAAGACATTATATGTTAATAAAAAAATTAAATAAATAAATAAATAAATAAAACCTTCTTTTTTAAAAGATTTTATTTATTTATTTGACAGAGATAGACACAGTGAGAGAGGGAACAGAAGCAGGGGGAGAGGAGAGGGATAGGCTGGCTTCCCACTGAGCAGGGAGCCTGACTCGGGGTTGATCCCAGAACTCCGGGATCATGACCTGAGCCCAAGGCAGACGTTTAATGACTGAGCCACCCGGGCGCCCCTGGCATACCATTCTTGGCTAATTTCTACTCTCACCTCAATTAAAAAGGTAAAAAATGTTGTTATTACTCAAAATTCCATGGCTCTTTGGAACCTATTTGTATGGAAACAATATTGATCTTGCCCAAGCAGTCCCATAATAACTTATTTAATGCTGCTTATACCATTACTTGTGGTGCTGCATTCTCTACGGAATACTGGCTTTGCATAATTATCTCTCAGGTTATTACTGTGCCAATTGATGATGGACATAAATTCGAGTTTATCCAAAATATGTAGGAGATGCGAATAATTCATTGTCTAGTTACAGTGAACTTATAGTTCAAAATTTGATAGTGTGACTATAGAACAACACAACTTCCAACCACATCGTATCAACCAGTCATAATCACTTCATTCCTACAACGTAATCTCTTTTGAGTTAACTGCATCCCTGCCTTCCAGATATCACCACTGGACCCATGAATGGAAAGAGAAGAATGGTCCTATTCATGTAGCATGTCTAGTCCTTGTGGAGCACAGCACAAGATCAAGCCAGGAAAGCTCAGTGCCACCACATTGATCTAGGCCACTCTGAGAAGACATTTGTCTGAAGGGCCTGTTGGTATTGAAGAACAATGGTATAGAAAGCCCGTGAAGAAAATAGGGGCAGCCAGGCCCAGAGGACTACATGATATTGGCAAATAACTGGCGGAGAGGTTGGGTAAACTGTCCTGAGTGCCAATGCGGGGGACCTCATAGGATAAAGGATGGCTGCCACTACTACCATCTTCTCCAGGTGCCCATACATGGGCACATGTGTGCATACACATATATGTACACATGGCTTAAACCCAGGGGTCATCAGTGGACCATTGGTACACCAGAGCTCTGAACTCATCTCTGCCCAGTTTGAGTGAGAATCATCCAAAATCAGCATATCATCACCATTCTGGTAGTCCAGTTTCACAAGATTCCATGAAAGAAATTCTGCACTGGCCAGCAAGAACAATCATCTTGCTGCCTAACTGCCCTCCTGGAACTGAGACTCATCACAGAGCCCTGAGACAATCCCACTGGGCCATAGTCTAGAGAATGAGGTCACATCCTAGAAAGGAAAGATGAAGACCAAGGGCCACATGGGTTCAGGTCCAGGTCCAGGTACCTACTTTAATGGTACTGCCAGCCCTGGTCAGTCCTAGACACAAGAGGGAAATTCATAAAATGTTGAAGTAGATGTTTCTAGTGACCAGGACCCACACACAACCAGGTCTGGGATTGGATCTCCCTGCCTAAATTGCAGTGCTGGATGAAGCCCCGCCCATGCACTAGAAAAAGACTTCACAAATTTTAAGAAAGTTTCTCCAATATGAGTAACCACCCTGAGAATTGGGGGTGTGTAATTGTATATACTGTATTATCAAATATTTCTGGCAGAAAGAACTTCTGAATGGACAAGGTGTTGATGAGAATCCTCCATTTATACTAATTTTACACATCAGAGGACTTCTGGCTTCACATAGTTCAAGCTTTCTTTTTTTTTAAGATTTTATTTATTTATTTGACAGAGAGAGACACAGTGAGAGAGGGAACACAAGCAGAGGGAGTGGGAGAGGGAGAAGCAGGCTTCCCACTGAGCAGGAAGCCTGATGTGGGGCTCAATCCCAGGACCCTGGGATTGTGACCTGAGCTGAAGGTGTACGCTTAACAACTGAGCCACCAGGCACCCCAATTGAAGCTTTCTTTGTCTTCTACTATCTATGCATTTCCATTCATACCATGATATGACCTCTGGTCTTTCACTATTTAGCCCTGACACTGGTTGAATTGGCATAGTAGGAGAGGGTGGGTAAGAATATTACTAGAAGACATTCTTTCATAGGGACAGCAATAATTTAACTGGATATATGGAATACTTGGCAAACTACATACATATATCCCAGTAAGTCCAAACTGAGCATATTACCAGAACAATTTCTTCATATTCTGATCCCACAATGCCTGTGACAAACCACTTGATGTGAAGGGTAATATAATAAAGGGAAGCTGGACTGGAAAGAAAATTGGTCTTAACCCATTAAAGATAAGATATGTTACCTTTGCAAACTTTGCAGAGCCATACAATCATGTATACACATTACTAAGTCTCTTCCTTGGGCCTTGGAATAGTCCACCACGGTGATGTTCTCTAAAGTTTCAGCTTCATTGGCTTCATGTAAAACCATCTCTGCTACAGAGACAAGCCAATTTTCTATGACAGTGATGCCAAAATTTGAGTTTCTAGATTCATAAACTGATAGCAGGTTATATGGGTTAAATGATTGGCAAGGGATACATTTTTAACATTTATGATTATTCTTTTTTGCTGTTGTATTTATAAATTTTAAAAGGAAAGGGCAAAAGGGTAACTCGTGGACCTCTCTAGCTTGTCTAGTTGAGTTTCTATGAGAAGGTAGACAGAAATCTGGAGTGGTTGAATAGAGACCCTGGTCCTTTCAACAGAAACCTGACTTCAACATGACATACCTTTTGGACTACTTTCCCTTGACACTGAAATTAAACAATAGGGGCACTTGGGTGGCTCAGTTGGTTAAGCATCCATTTTTGGTTTTGGCTAACGTCATGATCTCATGAGTCGTGAGATCGATCCCTGCTTGACATCCTCTCCTTCTGCCCCTACCCCAACTCATGTGCCTGTTCTCTTGCTCTCTCTCTCAAATAAACAAATAAATCTTTAAAAAAAAAGAAATTAAACAATAAACCACAGTTTTCTCTTATAGAATCTCTGTTCTTCTGCATATATACAAATTAACTTTCCTCATGAAATCAAAAAGAAGTCTTTGGAATCAAGGAAAACCAACTTCTATTCATTCCTCCTATCCATTCAAAGCAGAATTATATGATTTAACATATATAACTGCTTGCTTAATTATGTTTCTGGAATTGCCACCATGATTATATATGTTTAACAGTGTTACTTATATTATAAAGGTCTTTCTATTCATCTGCTTGTGTTTCTGCATTATTGATACCAGCTTTGCAAATGCAAATTTGCTGAGAAGTTTTTTAAAGAGTTCAATCCACCAGTAGGGACTACTTGGTTCTAAATTTTCCCATTTGATTCCCAAAAACCATTCAGAGGAAGAGGGAAAATGGAAATAATCATCATTTTCAGTGGAACATGAAAGCAGAGAAAACCCCAAACTCCAAATTAAAGTAAGTGCTGCCAAAAGCAGCTGGGATTTTGCCCTGTAGAGAGCCTCAGAGGAAACAGCAACAGAAAAGGCACAGCAAACAGGGAGGGGGCGGGGATCTGGCGTGGTCAGCTACAGAAATCACTAGCAAATACACAGGCAGCGGAAGAAAAAGGGTGGGAGCTTCCCAGAAAACACCCACATGATCACACGTTCAAAAGTGAAGGGAATCACCTTGGAATGCCAAATCTGTGTCCCTTGGCAAGCAGGGGCCAGTAAAAGATAGCAGTGAAATGGACTGGTGGTAAAAATACTCCTGAACAAAGTTAGGTTTGGAGCAACCAAGAAGGCATGCCTAATGGAGGCATACATAAAAGAAATCATCTCTCATGACAACGACAGAAGAGAGATCCTATCATTTAAAAGCCAGAAAACCAACCCTCTCTGTCTCCTCCCTCTACTACCACCATACCTGCCTAAGAAATTTCAACTCATTTAGATATGGGTAAAAAAAAAAAATTCACATAGAATCCATGAAGAAAGAAAAATAAGTCTAAATGAGCATCAAAATAGTCCTCTCGGTGATGGGAACTCACCAAGGGGGGGAAATGTTGTCATGGAATAGAACAAAATAGTAACAAGACATTCTACCACAGATTTTCAAAACATATTATAAAGCAATTACAGCTATGAAGAAAGATCACAAGAAGAGGTAATAGCCAGATATCAGGAGGAAATGAAATAGGAATAAACAGACATCAGGGAAAAAAAAGAAGGAAAATCATTCCAGATGTAAAGACGAAACTGGAATGTGAACAGGGAAAAGGAATGCTGTGGGGGCTCATTAAGAGATGTACAAGGGGAACCCTCCTCCACTGTTGGCAGGAATGCAAGTTGGTGCAGCCACTTCGGAAAACAGTGTGGAGATTCCTGAAGAAATTAAAAATAGAGTCATGCCTGGGTGGCTCAGTGAGTTAAGCCTCCGCCTTCGGCTCAGGTCATGGTCCCAGGGTCCTGGAATCAAGCCCAGCATTGGGCTTTTTGCTCAGCGGGGAGCCTGCTTCTTCCTCTCTCTCTGCCTGCCTCTCTGCCTACTTGTGATCTCTCTCTGTCAAATAAATAAATAAAATCTTTTAAAAAAAAAAAAAGAAAGAAAAAGAAATTGAAAATAGAGCTACCCTATAACCCTGCAATTGCACTACTGGGTATTTGCCCCAAAGATACAGATGCAGTGAAAAGAAGGGCCTCATGTACCCCAATGTTCATAGCAGCAATGACCACAATAGCCAAACTGTGGAAAGAGCCAAGATGCCCTTCAACAGACGAATGGATAAAGAAGATATGGTACATCTATACAATGGAATATTATGCTTCCATCAGAAAGGATGAATACCCAACTTTTATATCAACATGGACAGGACTGGAGGAGATTTAGCTGAGTGAAATAAGTCAAGCAGAGAGAGTCAATTATTGTATGGTTTCACTTACATGTGGAGCATAAGGAAAAATATGAAGGACATTGGGAGAAAGAAAGGAAGAGTGAATTGGGAGAAAACGGAGGGGAGATGAAACATGAGAGACTGGGGACTCTGAGAAACCAACTGAGGGTTTTGGAAGGGAGGGCAGTGGGGGGGTTGGGTGAGCCAGGCGGTGAGTTATTGAGGAGGGCGCGTTTTGCATGGAGCACCGGGTGTGGTGCATGAACAATGAATCTTGGAACACTGAAAAAAGAAAATAAAAATTTTTTAAAAAGAGACGTACAAGATGGAAATTGAGAAATAAACAAAACGAAACAAAATTTTTAAATGAAAATGATTAAATAGAAAATAACATATAATAGAAAGGAAATAGTATTCTAACAGGCATATTTGGAATACCTGAAAGACAAAAAATAACTGTATGCAACAGAACACAAGTTTTAAGGTACAAGAAAATTTTCCGGGAATAAAAAAGACTTAATCTATAAATTGAAAGTATGTACTAGGCATCAGTGAAAATTTGTTCAGGTCAATATGAAAAAATATGCTGGTATAGATACTATCATAATAAAGGACTTAATTACAAAAAAAAAAAAGAACTCTTTGGGGAGCCAGGCAAAATTTTCAAGCTACATATATAAGAAAAGGAAAATTAAGCTGGCATCAGGCTTCTACCTAGCAAATTCAACACCAAAAGTCAAGGGAAGAAAACCTACAAATACTTGAGAAAGAAAGCATGAGTGAAAGAATTGATATACAGCCAAGGGTTTTATATCCTTGAAAGTATGAGATACAGATTTTATCTTCAGCTTCTAGTTCATGAAGCATAAAGGCTGCTGACAGTTTTGAACATGTAATAAATCAGGGACTACTGTTTACATGAGCCCTTCTTGAGAAAATTACCACTAGAGAGAAAGCCCCAGCCAACCAAAATGATGGGCAAATCTTTGGCAAAGGGCTTGTGGTGAAATTGAATATATTAAAATATAAAACTAAGGCAAAAACAAAGGTGGGAAAAGAGGTCATAAAATGACTTAACAATGTAGGAATGATACGACTTATGAAAAATAAAAGAAAGGGCACAGAGGAGAGGTAAAATAAGCTTACTGTTTGTCTCATCTCCACGTAAAGACAGAGTGTTTCATTCAAATGTAAGACATCACTAATGGGAGAAAATGCATATTTCAAAATATGAAGCTAAATGCTCAACTTGACTAAAACTGTGTGATATAAGAGAGGGAGTGTGGCCAAAAAAAATTATGTAAACCAGTTAAATTACTGCTCATAGTATGGAACTAAGTAAATCCATTAAAAACAAAAACAAAAACACAAACAAAAAGAGCAGCACCTGGGTGGCTCAGTCAGCTAAGCATCTGACTCTTGATTTTTGGCTCAGGTCATGATCTCAAAGTCATGAGATCTGCCTTGGGCATGGAACCTGCTTAAAACTCTCTCTCCCTCTGCCTCACCCCTGCCACATGCACTTGAGCTCTTGCTCCCTCACTCTCTCTCAAAACAAAACAAAACAAACAAAACACCCACAAAAAGCAGAAGGAACTAAGGCCATTATATTAAGGTATACTTTTAAACAAATATTTATTTATATTTAGAACAAAAAGAATCCTAAATATCAGAAAAATAAAGTTTCAAAGCAACTAGAACAAACTACATAGTGTAAGACCTTTATATTATATAAAAATAAGCACATAGAATACATACTGAATACATGTGCCATTCAATAAATGAAACAAGCATAACTCATCTTTTAAACAAATAGATTTTCAGATTAGATCACATTGGAAAGCCCAACTCTGTGCTATACACAATAGACACACTCAAAACAATGTGAGTCAGAAATGAAAAAAGGAAGGATGGAAAAAGGTATTTTAAGATAATATAAATGGAAAGAAGCAGGAGTTAGGGTATTAATTTCAGGCAAAATGAGATTCAGGTGAAAAAGCCCAGCGATGGACATTTTATAAATTGATTGATTATAAAGTTCTCATGGAAAAATAAACAAACAAGGATAGCCAAGGAAATTCTGGAAAAATAAAAATAATAATCTAAGATCTGCCCTACCACAGATGCAAACATATGATACCAAAGCTTGTGGTAAAGTCTCCATAATTAAAACAAGGTGGCTCTGGTATATGACTGGACAAACCAGTGATATAGATAAGAAGGTCCAGAAATAGTTACAAAAATACAGAGGAATTAGTAAACATTAAGGTGGTATCTCAAATCAGTGACGTTAACATAGATTATTTAATATAGGGTGTTGTGCAACTAAGTTGCCTCGGGAATAGAATCAGGGGCCAAAAGAGGAGGAAAAAAGGATAAACTGTGGTGGATCAAAGATTGAAATGTAATCAACTAACTCATTAAAAAAAAAACCAACACTTGGCAAAAAGTTGAGGGCAATTTTACTTAAAACCTTGGAGTAGAGGTGGTCTTTAACCATGATTTACAAATCTAAAAGCCCTAAAAAATTGATAAATGTGATGCTAAAAATAGAGACATAAAACAAACCTGCATTTTTTAAGAAAAGAAGCAAAGTGAAAGGAAAAACACAACTATCTGGGGTAACATTCTCAGCTAATACCACCCAGCCTAATGTCCCTAATGGAGGAAGAGCTTTTCAGATCAAAAAGAAAATTTTGATCCATTAGAGAAGTGGGCAAATCATATGAGCAAATAATTCATAGGGAGAGAAATTTAACATCACTTAAACATACAAGAAGCTGAATTTCCTTCAGAATAAGAGAAATGCACACACACACACACACACACATACATATATATATATAATCTAGAAATTACATTACTCCTCTATCATTTTGGCAAATATTACAAAATTCAGCAATACTGTCTAAGAGGCGATGGGAGAAGAGCATGCTTTTGACTCTGCTTTGTTACTTGCAGCACAAGTGGTACAATTACTTACAGAAGGGAATCTGGCAACATCTCCCCAAATTATACCACAATCATAGTATGAAAATTTATCCTTCAGAGATCATTGGACACATGCAAAATGGTGTGCATACAATGGTGTACACCATTCCAAAAGTTGACAAAAACTCAAGTTTATTATGAGGGCCGTCCAAATAAATTACAATAAATTAAGAAATAAAGACTGCCTCTGTTAAAAGAAATCAGAAACGTCCCCATGTCCTGAGATGGAAAGACTTTTAGGATATAAGAAATGGAAAGAGGCAGGCAAGTTTCAAAACAATGGATATGGTGTGCATCTGGTTATTCTACTTTTAGCCCTAACCAGATCTATAATTCATAGCCCATGCTTCTCTGCTTTGCTCTATGCCCTCAAAGCTTGATTCATGGGAATTGCATTAATAGGGCCCCTTTGCTGTCTCATTTCAGGTGGATTTGGTCAGTGGGAGCCCCAGATAGGTGGGTGATGGGAGAGAAGCCAGGGTGTTTCTTCCCCACTTCCTGTCTACCTTGCTATCCAACTTCTAGCAGGAGCTGCATCAAGTCTTGACTGTGACTCCAGTCT
This sequence comes from Nasua narica, assembly GCA_028533885.1. Taxonomy (NCBI): domain Eukaryota; kingdom Metazoa; phylum Chordata; class Mammalia; order Carnivora; family Procyonidae; genus Nasua; species Nasua narica. The sequence continues at coordinate 61,516,938 of CM052808.1, forward strand.
GCAAGGGAAGCCTCCTCCATGGCTCCAGTTCTCACTTGGTTGTGGTAAACCTCTCTGATCCCTTTGCCCCTTCCGGGTTAGGGCCAGTAAAGTTTCTGGTCCCTGATGAACACTACCGTTCAACCTCTGTAAAAATTTGTCTCATTAAATCTGTTCAGTTGAATTATCATGGTGGAATTCTGTTTCCTGCTGGGACCCTGATTTATGTAGCATACTATCTTTTACCTAAGAATAAAAGAGAAATAAGTTGATTAGCATTTGCTTGCACTTGCATAAAGAAATTTTGGAGGGAGACACAAGAAAACAATCTAAATGCTGACTTTAGGAGGTAGCTGGGGAACAAAAGTAGGAGTAAGGTTATTCACTAAACATCTTTTTGTGGTCTTTCAATTGTTAAACCATGGAAATGTATTATCTTCTTTAAAAACATTAAAAAGAAGCAAAATGAAGAATATACACAAGATTATGTGGGGTGATGTGCTAAATCAAGCTTGGCTGATTAAGGAAAAAGAATGAAACTGCTCTCTCTATATTGATACAAAACAATCTCCCGAAATATATTAAGTGGAAAAAAGTGTAGAAAATGTGTATAAAGTCCTTCTATTTGTGAAAAAGGAAGGAAGGAAATAAGGGTGAGAGGGAGAGAGAAGAAGGGGGCAACTGAATATGCATATAAATGCAGGTGTGCATAGAATACCTTAATGATACACAAGAAAATTGTAGCAGTGCATGTCTTGGAGAAAAGAATCAGGAGTCTGGGGGACAGGCACAGGAAGATGAATTACTTTTTACCTTATACCTTTATGTACTTTTTAATATTTTTTTACTAAAACACATAAGTAGCACATGTTTATTTTAGATAAGGAAGAAAATATGGATAAATTCATGACATCTCCAAAAATCTTGACAACTTTTGTTTCTCTTTTTGCTACCCTAATTTTTTTCCTTCTTTTGTAATGATCATGAACAGGCTAAGGATATTTTATACATTACAACTTTTGACAAGGCAATTTCACTTTTAGTAATTTATTATAAGAAAATAATCAAGGATGTGTGCTAAGATTTGTTTATAAGATGTTCATGGCAGTATTTTTTTATAATAGTGAAAAATTGATAACCACCTACATGTCAGAAGTAGGATGTAAATTTTAATGAATTATGATACATCCTAACAAAGGTATGGCCTCGTGCTATTAAAAATAATGTTGCAGAAGAGTACTGGTTGCTCTGGAAATAAGTTGGTGCTCTACTATTTAATATAAAATCAGATTACAAAATACAACATGATTCAAGAATATTTGTTTATATATTTCACAAAATTAATTTAGACTCTATTATGTTAGGCATTCTACCAGTTGTCAGTGACACAACAATCAGTAACATAGAGATTTGCCCCTCCCATTTCAGTCAAGGACAGAGAGAAGCAAACCTACAATGACTATGTAGTATAAAACTTGTTGATAGGGGCAGTAGAGAAGCAAAACAAAGCTAACTAAACCCAATTATACCGGAGAGAGGGCACAGGGAGTTAGAGGCTGGTTGATAGGGAGTGATATTCAGAAATGCTTCCTTTGAAGAAAGTGATTATATCAGCTAACTATTGCTGCTGAAACCATTGGAATGAAGAAACCATTCCGAAATTCTATGGCTTAAAATAACTGATTTATTTTTCTATGGGTTGGCAATCCCAGCAATCCTGGAATTGCTCACGTGACAATGGTAATCCAAGTTCCCTACTGAAAGATCTAAGATGGCCTCACTGATATATCTGACAAAGGATGCTGGCTATTGACTAGGGTGCTTCAGGTCTCCACATGGCCTCTCATCCTCCTATAGGTTAGACCAGGCCTCACAGAATAGTAGTCTCAGTATTCCAAGAGGCTGAAAGCAGAAGTTACAAAGCCTGCAACTCCTATTCTCTGAAGCTCACATAATGTCACTGCTGCCACATTCTACTGGTCAGAGCAACCCACAAAACCAGCCAAGATTCAAGGGATTGTTGATATAGACACCACCTCTTAATGGGAGGGATAGCAGCATTACATTGCAAAGATTATGGGCATAGACTTGATTCACCATTACTGTAACAATCTTCCACAGTGATGTGAATGAGAAATGAAAGACAGCAGGAAAGAATTCCAGGAAGAGAAACCAGCTATCAGAGATCCCAAGGTAAGAGAAAACACAACATGGCCAAGGAACATTCAGTTTAATGGAGATTGAGCCTAAAACTGATGAAAGGAGGGAAATGAAGAAAAAAAAATTATAAAGGAAATTATTTCAAAAGTTAGACAAGCACTATGTCTGTACCTTTGGGGTAAATACCTAGTAGTGCCATTGTTGAGTCATAGGGTAGCTCTATTTTTAATGTCTTGAGGAAACTCCATACTGTTTTCCAGAGCGGCTATACAAGTTTGCACTCTGACTAACAGTTTAAGAAGGTTCCCCTTTCTCCACATCCTTGCCAACACTTGTTGTTTCCTGTCTTATTAATTTTAGCCACTGGTGTAATGTGGTATCTCATTATGGTTTTTATTTGTATTTCCCTGATGGCTAGTGATGTTGAACAGTTTTTCATGTGTCTGTTAGCCATTTGTATGTCTTCTTTAAAGTGCCTATTCATATCTTCTACCCATTTCTTGACTGGATTATTTGGTTTTGGGGTGTTGAGTTTGGTAAGTTCTTTATAGATCTTGGATCCCAACCCTTTATAACGTCATTTGCAAATATCTTCTCCCATTCCACGAGTTGCCCTAGCAGCAATGGCCACAATAGCCAAACTGTGGAAGGAACCAAGATGTCCTTCAACAGAAAAATGGAAAAGAAGATGTGGTTCATATATATAGTAGAATATTACTCAGCTATCAGAAAGGATGAATACCCACCATTTGCATCGACATGGATGGAACTGGAGGGGATTATGCTAAGTGAAATAAGTCAAACGGAGAAAGATAATTATCATACGGTTTCACTCATATGTGGAACATAAGGAATAGTGCGGAGGACCACAGGGGAAGGGAGAGAAAACCGAATGGGAAGAAATCAGAGAGGGAGTCTCTCCATGAAGAGACTCTGGACTCCAGGAACCGAACCGAACGGAGGCTTACAGAAGGGAGGGGAGTAGGGGGATGGGGTAACAGGGTGACGAGTATTAAGGAGAGCACTTGTGGTGATGAGCACTGGGTGTTATATGCAACTAATGAATCATTGAACACTACATCAAAAACTAATGATGTATTATATGCTGGCTAATTGAACATAATAATAAAAAAATTAGACAAGCAGAATGAATACAAGTTAGTCTGATTAAAATAAATATTTTTTTAATGGCAGAAACTTAGTTGTCAATGAGAATGAAAAGGAAAACTCTGAAATTTAGAAGGAATCCAGAAAAGGGATGGAGCACAATAGCCAAGGAGTTAGTCACTGTGTCACACACGGCTGGACAATCAAGATCAGGACATGAATCCAAGGAAATGGTCTTTGGATTTAAATACTAGATGGCCACCTGTATAACCTGACCTATTTTTGACCTTGTATATCAAGAGTAGAAACCTCTGAGTGAAGAATCATGGATTTTTTTATCTTCTAATTTTACTTTCACACTTTTTTCTACCTTTGAAATATTGAAATACCCATAATATTGTCACTGACAGATAATCACAATTTAGAAAGTCAGAAATGCATATGTATACACATATTCATCATAAAAATCTATAAAAGTGCTATGGCATTGTAACTATATCACTGTGTGATATAGTTAACTTAATGAGTGTCTTAGTGGCTAGAAGTAGATTGGCTCTATCAAAGAGTATGTAAAGCTTACTTCCAGAAAAGTTCAGCCAATTTACACTTAGAAGAAATATATGAATAACTCTTTTCCCTAGTCTTTCTCAATATTAAAGTCTTGAAAGAGTCTTGGTTAACATGAAAGGCTGAAAATGTAGTATTATGTTGTTTTAACATCTCTGTTTTTATCTTAGTGAAGTTTAATTTTTTCCATGTTTATTGGCTGTTAATACTTCTTTAGAAAAATCCATTTGTACTTTTGCCCATTTTACTATGAAAATGTTAATGATATGAAGGGATATTCCTATGTCGTGAGTACCATGTGTTTGTTGAAACAAATCTCTTCAATCTATTTTAGGAAGTACAGAATTTGTAGCTAGGAAAAGGGATAACCTCATAGAATGCAAAACCAGAAAGTAGAACAAGACCTCCCAAGGACTAACTGGAAAGTTGTCAGACAGCTAGCTGTTCTTGCTTTCTCGACTCTTCTATTTCTTCATAACTGTCCCTTTCTTCTTTTCATAGATTAGTTTGCTTGACAAGATTTACTTTATATATTCATGGAGTTCTGCATTCATGAAACTGCAAGTTGCTGTAGCACCAACTCTGAGTTCTGTTCTAAAAGGAAGTAGACCATGAATGTTTTCCGGCATGTACTATAATCAGCTATGTTATCTGCTTTTCCACATTCATATATGCGAGGCTGAGAACCTGACTCTTAAACTGTCTTGCTTTGAACTCGATGCACATCCCCTGTCAAATGGGATATGACTAAGGAATTTGATGGGTCAGGGGAAGAAGTTCATATGGCCTCTGCCTGTTTGTTTTCTTTTCAGAGGAGATGTGGGCAGCCACACAAATCAACTGATAAACATCCTATACTGTCCAGTTCTCACATAGGCTGCAAATATGTTTCTCAGTCCATTTTAATTTACTTTACATTCCAGTGTTTTTGACAATAGAGAGTAAAAGTTTTGTTGTGGTCATGCCTATCAATCTTCTCTCTAGCCAATCAAAATTCATTATTTTCACACATTTAGCTGGTTATACCATTACATTTGCTGAAAAATGCATCAGTTCCCCCCTGACTTGAAATGAAAGCTTTTCATTTGTGAATATTTGTATATATTTGCACCTTTTCTATTTTGTTCATTGATGTGATTCTTCTAAATCTAGCTATGCAAATATTCCCACCTTATTATTCTGTCAATATTTTCTTAACTATTCTCAACCATTTTTTTTTCAGACAAACTTCACAACATGGTCACTATAAGCAGATAATTATTTCACTGAAAGTAACAGTTATTCCAATTCTTAAGAAAAACTGGATCCTGTTGAACATACTGAAAGTCATGCTGTATATTGGTTTCAAACTTAATCCCTTTCTAAGTTATTGTAAAGGGTAATTTTAAATATATATCATTTTCTCCCCATGCATCAAAGCCCACATATGCTGTGGTTCCACTATTCAAAAGTATATATTTTTAAACGTTAGAATCACAATCATCAGAGAAAATGTTCATAATTTAATAGGAATACAATAAGTGAAACAGCAAAGAAACAACAAGCTATGCCTCTCAACTCAAACTCTTGGGACTGGATAAAATAGATGATAATATTACAATTGTTATCCTCTCTCTTTTTGCTCAAGATATAGAGCTGAATTCGCATGACTTGAAAAGTTGTTTGATAAGCCTCTTCTGTGTTGGTTAGTCTTTCATCTAGTCTTACTGCACTTGCTAAAATTTTCAGAGTAATATTAAAGAATAAGGTCTCTCTAGGGGACATCTTCCTAATGTCTGCAGAGGCAGTTTTGATGTGAATGAAATTATCTGTTTATAGCAGCATTATCAACAATGCTCAAACTATGGAGAGAATCCAAATGTCCATTAGCTGATGAATGGATAAAGAAGATATAGATATATAGATAAATACACATAGATACATATACAATGGAACATTACTCAGCCATCAAAAAGAATGAAATCTTGCCATCTGCAACAACATGGATGGAGCAAGAGTGCATTACGCTAAGTGAAGTCGGTCAGTCAGAGAAAGACAAATACCATATGATATTGCGCATATGTGGAATTTAAGAAAGAAAACAGATAAACATATGGGAAGAGGAAAAAGAAAAAAAAGAGAGGGAGGCAAATAAACCATAAGAGACTCTTAACAACAGAGAACAAAATGAGGGTTGATGAAGGGAGATGGGCAAGGGATGGCAGAGATGGGTGAAGGGTATTAAGGAGGGCACTCATTATCACGAGCACTGGGTGGTGTATGTAAGTCACGAAGCACTGAATTTTACTCCAGAAACCAATATTGCACTGCATGTTAAATACCTAAAATTTAACTTAAAAAACAAAAATAACAAAATACAATGCGGAACTAAGACTCAATTAAAATGTATTATTATTGTTATTATTATGTCTATTTCTCTTAAATATGCTTAAAAATAAAATATAACATCATTTATTCCCATTATAGCTATTTATTAAAAATATCTTATTATGAAGTAGTGAGCAGAAAGTCACCCTACCCAGGCTAACCCTCAATTCCAACAAAGTTTTTACAGTTTATTTTGATATGATGTTGGCCTTTTTAAGTACTTCGAAAGAAAAAGCAGCCAGAATCCACTTCTCATATTTATTCCACAATAGTACATTGCCCTCAAAATACAATTAGTCTTTATTTTATGAGTTGTTTCTCTTTATAACCTAAAAAAATATAATTAAGGCTTAGTTATGTACTTGAACAGAAAGAATCCCAAAAGAAAAAATTTTCAAGTTCCTTTTTTGGCCTTCGCTTGACACAACCAGCTCAGCTTTATGAAATGCACAGGTGACCCATTTACTGAGCAGGATGGATATGATAGAAAAAAAGAAAAAACACTTTTCTTCTTTTTCACAATTGCCCTTCAGACAAGCTAGATCAGCTCTCCTTTCCCAGGCGCTGAAGAAAGTCTCTCAAGACAATTCCTTAGCTTTTTCTGTCACTATCAGGATTTGGGGTAGTCTCCTTTTCAGGTTCTAAAAAGTTCAGTCAGATCCAAGTCAAAAGTAGTCATCTTACATCCTAAGGGTCTCCCACAGAAACCTGCAAGAAGGAAGGGGTCAACTCTTTTTTCTCCCTTTTCAAACTCACCGGCTGTTCATTCTGGCTGCTTCTTCTAGTTATCTATTGCTGTGTAACAAATTATCCCAAATTTAGAGGCTTAGCACAACAGTCATTTGTTTTGCTTACAAATATGCCGACTCTCCTCCCCGTGGCACCACCTAAGGCAATTCAAAAGCTAGGGGAATGACTCAAAGATTGAAGGCTGGAATGATCTGGAGGCATCTTCACTCAGACATCTGGAGGTTGATGCTGGCTTTTGGCTGGGACCAAAGTTGGCCTATAGCTTGGAAAGCCACACAAGCCCTCTCCATGTGTCTGCTTGGATTTCTCACAGCATGGTGGCCGGGTTCCAAGAGCAAGTATCTTCAGGAACGGAAGTAGAAGCTGTCAATTTCCAAAGGCTTAGCCCAGAAACTGGAGCAGTGTCACTTTTACCATATTAATATCAAGCAGTTGCAGCGTCCTGATTCAAGGACAGGAACTGAGACCCCAGCTTCTAACAGGGGGTGTATCCAAGAATGTTGGGCCATGTTTTAAAACTGGTACACTCTATCACACTCCTCCAGAGTCAAGGCAGGAAAAGTAAGGGGCAAAATAGTCTTGATTATAATCTATTCTCAGTGACTTCTTTGTGACAGATTCCCTGACACTAGTTCTCTGGCTGATGGGTTCTCAGAGCCCCTTCACATTAGGAATCCCCCCTTATCCCTCTGCCTGGGCCAAATGATATCGTCTCCAGACAATTCCCTCCCTTTCAGTCCATGTATCCAATGGTACAGGATGCAAGGCCTCTTTCTGCTGGGCTTGTCACGTCCCATAGGCAAGCAAATTTTTTGAGCAGGTCATTTCTGAATGTCCAGAAAATCCTTCCATGGTCTATACTGGCCCCATACTCTTCTCCTACCAAACTCTGGGAACAAGAACTACTCTCTCTGAGCATTCCCTTATACTGTCCTCGGGCAGATCCTCAGGCCAGACCTTCACCTTTACATGATTCTTAAAGTGAAAGGTAAACACTGATCTTTTCCCCTACCCTCTCCCTAAACTCCAGGAGATAGCTCTAACATTTTCCTAAGCACTCACTCAGCACACCCTGCTTTGAGCCCATAGTGGTGCCAGACCCCTGAGTATCAGCAGCTCAGCAACATTCAGCCCAGGTGACAGGGAGAGGAGAGATGTTAGTGTCCTCCCCAGTGCATGTGTGCCCACAGGCAAGCACCCTCTCCTCACACTTCATGAGTGGCTGTCCTGAAGGCTTCTCTTTGGGTTTGAGGCACATGAAAGGGAAATGCAGCACTCCCAAAATTTGCTTCAAAAAAATCTTTACTCTGCCTCTCAGCAAATCCTTGGTATTCTCCTCTATGCCCTGGGGTCAGGGAAGGTTTGCCACCTCTCAAATGCAGCCCTTCTTTTCAGAATGTGGGAAACTTGTTTCCTATGGCACCTAGTTTGGGGCCGCAGCCTTTATAGCTCTAAATTTGTAGAAATAGTTCATTAAACATCTTATTCCATGAGCATCAACAATTACAACAACAGAGATGTAACCATCATGATAGGCATAAAGGACTTGTGGAGAAATCATTGCGAAGCAATTTTCTTACCCAAGTTTTACTCAGAATTAACATATAGCATGGCATTAATTTAAGGTGTACTCTCTCTCTCTCTCTCTATATATATATATTAAAATGATTACCACATAAGTTAACAGCCATCACCTCACATAGTTGCAATTTTTTGTGATATGATAACTTTTAAAATCTACTCTCAGCAAATTTCAAATGTATAATACAGTATTGTTAACTATAATAAAAGTTTTTTTTTCTCTCCTGTGGTCCCTTTAAAAATATTCCATGGGGTCCTGGTTTTCTGTTGGCCCCGGGTAAAAATTCAAGCCATTTCATGGCTTTTTTTTTCTTTAGAATTGGAAGATCCTCAAATCTGTAATTAATGGCTCTATCGCAGAGAATCAAAATTATTGCTTCCTTTTCCCAACTTAATTGTGCAGCATCGGGGAGGGGAAGAGGGCATTTGGTGGATTCTTTTTCTTGTGTTTTTACCTCACGTTTCTTTCTAACTCAGCTTCTGACCCCTCCGGATCATAAAGAACAGAAATACGGTAGCATTGTGCCATCTTAGCCTTGCACATGTTGAAATCTGACTTTTCCTGATAAGCAGTGATAGCAGATAAAAATATAGGACACCTAGTTAGATTTGAGCTTCATAAAAACGTTCATTGTCTATCTGAAATTCAAGTTTAACTGAGTATTCTGTATTTATTTTTTTGTCTTTTTATTCGCTAAATCTACTGATACTCCAGTGGGTACAGTACTCATAGGGGTTTCCCTGAGGCGTTCCTCCTGCCTTGAGTCACTAGGATTCTCTTACTCAGCATTCCCTTGCTAAAAGTGGTTGTCCCTGTATTCCAGCTGGTCTCTTGTTCTTCCCAAAGACCTTCCTCTGTCCTATGGTCTGCTCACCCCAACAGGAGGCCCTCTTGGGTAGGATCTATGCTGGCTCCCTATACTTGGGACAGAAAAACCCATGAGCAGGAGGTCTCCTCCGAGGATAGTAAGTGCTCCTTGATCAGCGAACGCAGCAATCTACCCTTTTGGCCTAAAGGCAATGGGACACATAAAGTTCTCCAAGTGATCTCCTGGGAAGCCCATTTTCCTGGCCTTGAGGTGAGGAGCGGGCAATCTCCACTTTAAATTCTGAGACTTGAACACACACACACACACACTTCAGCCTGGGCTCAGGAAAACAGAAATGGTAACTAAAGTAATCCATAAACAATACATAATGCACAGTTGTGAATAATCAAAACCTAAGTAATCCTTGTTTGCAAAGCTACATTTTACTTCAACGGGTTCTATAGAAGCATAGAACAGAAGAATTGACAAGCCAGGTTTTTATTCCAATTTATTTAATGAGCTAAAAAAAAATCTCTGGATGTAAATTAATAGCGAGATGTCTGATTAAACTGGATCAGTGACAGCACTTAGCTGGCATGTGGGTCCACCCTGCCTGCTTAGATGCGTTTTCTTGGCAGGAGCCTTGGGGGAGGTTGGGCTGTTGACAAGATAGAATTCGTGTACTTCAAATGTCTGCACATCTACTCTATGTGGTCACACTTTTGTAACTGCAGAGAAGTGAGGCTGTGAGATATCACTATCTTTAATTTCAGCCTGCATGCTTCATAAAAGGCAACTTTATACAAAGAACTGGAAAGCATACTCACAAAACTGAAATCTAATCAGAGAAAGAAAATTCAAGACATTATTTCTGCTTCAAGCCTACATAGGGTGGCAGTGCAGAAGGTCAGTGTTTCTTTTATATTTTTTCCTATTTTAATAATGATGTCCAAAGATGCTGTAAAATAAAAGGAATGCTTATGGAAGTCTTTGTGATTGTTGCCAAGAGACTAGAACTTCACATTACAGGACTGTAAAATGACGTCTCAAGAACACAGCTTGGCCTAGCCAATCCCAAGGCATAATGCATGAATAGGAGACCCTCTCATCCATAGTCTATCTGCCTTCCTGGGGCCCACATATGCCCTTCTAATGGCAATCCCTCCACCTCTTCTAAGCACCCAAGGCTCAGAATCCAAAGAACTATTAGCCTGCCTCATTGTACCTCCCTGACCTAATTAAAACCTATACTTAAAATGTTTCATTGCAGGAAGGCACTATTGGAGGAATGCCTAGCTGTTCTAACAAGCTAACCTCAGTGGAGGTAAATGAAAATCATATCTGGCTTTACCCTCACTTTTTGTCCAAGATACCTTTTTTTATGTTCATAACTTCTTCAAACCTTTGATATTTTTGAAACTCGGGAGCAGACAGATTCACTGTTACCCCTTAAGTCACTGGCATTTCTGGTCCATACCTCTGTTCACACTAGTGGCTGAGGGTCTCTAGGGTACACAAGGTTGACCACACACCATAGTGACCACACCCATGGGATGGTGACCACCCACATTAGGTTTGTAAAAATATAAACTGTGGCACATACAACTTTTCAAGAGTTTCTTTGAGCAGTGCCAAATCAAAAGTGATTAGGAGTGCTCTAACATAGGAGCTAGGGGAGGGGGTTTTATAGAGAAGATACACAAGCAAAGGAAGGAAATTACTTGTTGGGTTTGGTCTTAAGCAGTTGCCTTATTTGGAAGAGCCTAGCTGGCTGTTTGTGACTGTGAAGTTCCATTTTCTGGGATATGAGTGCAGTGACTCTGGCTCAGGTTTTGGTTTGCTTAAGACTTCCAAAGCATTGGAGCCACCCCAGTATAATGGCCTCTTATTTGATTATACTAACAGTTCTATCAAATTTGTTTCTTTTAATAAACAATTCATTGCAGTTAAATGCATCAAGCACATTTTTTTTAGAGATTTTTATTTATTCATTTGAGAGAGAGAATGAGAGAGAAAGCATGAGAGGGGGGGAAGATCAGAGGGAGAAGCCCACTCCCCGCCAAGCAGGGAGCCTGATGCGGTACTCAATCCCAGGGTCATGACCCAAGCCAAAGGCAGTCCCCCAACCAACTTAGCCACCCAGGAGCCAAAGCACTTTTCTTTTAAAGTAAACATGATGGGGCCCCTGGAAGGTTCAGTCCATCGAGCATCCAACTCTTAGTTTCCGCTCAGGTCATGATCTCAGATAGTGAGATGGAGCCCCATGTTGGGCTCTGTGCTCTGCAGGGAGTTTGCTGGAGTTTCTCTCCCTCTCCCTCTGCTCCTCCCCCAACTCATACATGCACATGCTCACTCTCTCTCTCTCTCTCTAAAATAAATCTTTAAAAAAAAATAAACATGAACCTAGTCTTTAAGAAACACACTGGATTATAGGGGCTGCATAGGTTGGAGGTGTGGGGTGACTTTCATGGCTGCTACAATTCCACCATCAATACTGTCAGGTGTTTATCTCTGAATGGGACATTCTGGTCTGTCTGATTTGGGTCCTGTGCAGACTCTGCCCTCAGAAATGATTTTCTTCTCCCTTCATCAGAAACAGCTTTGTGTACTGAACAGATGGGGGAGACAGTAACTGTGATACCAAAACATATGGTTTTTAGAACAGATAGGAGTAGTCATTCCAAATATTAGTATAGTTTCTTTCAGGTTTTCATGCAAGTGACACAGATGAATGTCAATAGACAAAAATAACAGATAACATTTTTAATCATCTCAAAACCTTCTTGGCTAAAATAAAATTACAAATCAGTTGGCTTCCATTCCTAAAGTAAGCTTTGCCATCTGTATTGCTAATTTGATGATGGTAAAAGAAATTAGATTGGGCCTAATAGAAACCAGACTCTTCATTCATTCAACAAATATATACTGAGCACTGAATATATGCCAAATGCTGATAGATTTGGGAAATAAAACAATGAACAGTTTACTGTCCTTGTTCTGAAGGAGCTAATGATCTAATGAAGGGATATATATCCATGTGGGAAGATAGAGAGATGATAGATAGATAGATAGATAGATAGATAGACATATAGACAGATAGACTGAGAATTCCAGTGCAGTATGATAAGTGCCAATATAAAAAAGAGCATAAGATGCCCTGGGACCTATAGAAAGACCACTTATCCCAACCTGAAGTGAGTCATCTGGCAAGACTGCTGAGAAGTAGTCTCAAAGCTGAAACATGAATTAACATGTAGCAATTAGCCAGACAAAGAGCAAGTGGGGTGGGAGGTAGTAGAGAGGAGAAGACTTCACATCTGTCAACGATATGGAAAAGAAAAGAAGACAGAGACAGTGACACTGACTTTAAAACAGACCGCCAGAATAGAACCTTGGATAAAAAAGCATGAAATAAACTCTATCATTGCTACTCATTAACCAAAAATCTATTAATCAGAATTTAGCATTACCCCAGGTCCTAATCTAAGGTGAAAGAAATGAATTGGAACAGATCACTTCTGAATTACATAATACATTCTACAAATCTATTTGAGGTACAAGAACACCAGTTTGAGATACCTAAAATAGATTTTATACATACACATACAAACACAATTACATATACCATCCATACATGCATTTCTATAGAAACATAGAAACGTGAAATATATAGAATATATATACATTTAGTGTCTAAATAATATAACTAAAATGTTTCATACCTTGAAGTAGTTCTTTAATGCCACAGAACATTGAAAAGTGTTGCTTTCCAAAGGAAACACTTCTGAGAGCAATTGTGCACACACCAGCAGTCAAGCTGTTAATTAGACTAAGAGTGATTTCAGGATCACTTTTTCAAAAATATTTGATGGAAGGTGAAGACAGTATAAAGTTAGAAAATATGCAGCCCTACTAAAACTATGTAAATACTCTTGGCAAACACATCCATGTACTTATAAATTTCAAAGATGCCCTGCAAAGCCAGAGCTGATATTCTAATACATTTCCATAATAAAGGGCTATAGCAGGTTTATCATAACTTGGAATTCTGCTTCATCCTGAGGGATCTGTGAGGTTCAAACTCTTGTTCAAACCATCTGTAGCTGAACATAAAACAATAATAATTACAATTCTATTTTTTTTTCAAAAATGAGCTTGTAAGACAAAGCCAACAGTTGAGAATATAAGAATACACACACACACACACACACACACACACACACATAAATCACACACACATAAATGGTTTAGAAAGAGGAAAAGGTCTATTTGTGAATCTAGGTTTGAGAAAACCTACTAAAAATTCAGACAAATAAATGAGTAAATTGTTTTACTGTATTCTAAATATTCTTCATACAATTGATCAGCAAGAAGGAGAGACCTCAACTATTTTTAGTGCTGGATAATATTCCATGTCTAGATATAGCACAGTTTATCCATACTTTACCATATTTATGTACCTTCTGAAGGACATCTTAGTTACATACAAGTTTTGACAATTGTGAATAAAGCTGCTATAAGCACCCACTCATGTGCAGGTGTGAACATTAGATTTTAATTCATTTGAGTAAATACCAAAGAGCACAACTACTGTATCCTATGATAAGAGTATGTTTAGTTTTGTAAGAAACTGCCAAACTATCTTCCAAAGTGGTGTACCATTTTACATTCACACAGGAGTGAATGGCAGTTCTTGTTACTTCAAATCCTCACCAGCATTTAGTGTTTTCAGTGTTCTGGATTTTGGTAATTCCAATAAGTGCATAGGGGTACCTCATTGCTATTTTATTATTTATTATGTTATGTTAGACACCACACAGTACATTATTAGCTTTTGATGTAATGTCCACGATTCATTGTTTGAGTATAACACCCAGTGCTCCATGTAATATGTGCCCTCCTTAATACCCATCATGGGGCTAACCCGTCCCGCCGCTCCACTCCCCTCCAAAACCTTCAATTTGTTTCCCGGAGTCCATAGTCTCTCATGGTTCACCTCACCCTCTTATATCCCTCCCTTCATTTTCCCATTCCTTGTCCTAATGTCCTCCCTGCTATTGCTTATGCTCCACAAATATGTGAAACCATATGACAATTGACTTTCTCTGCTTGACTTATTTCACTTAGCATAACCTCCTCCAGTTTCATACATGTTGGCAAATATTGGGTATTCATCCTTTCTGATGGCTGAGTGACATTCCATTGTATATGGACCACACCTTCTTTATCCATTCTTCTGTTGAAGGGCATCTCTGCTCTTTCCACAGTTTGGCTATTGTGGACATTGCTGCTATGAACACTGAGGTATATATGGCCCTTCCTTTCACTACATCTGTGTTTTTGGGGTAAATACCCAGTAGTGCAATTGCCGGGTCATTTTTAACTTTTAGTTAACTATTTTTAACTTTTTGAGGAAGCTCCACACTGTTTTCCTGAGTGGCTGTACCAGCTTGCATTCCCACCAATAGTGTAAGAGGTGCAATTCTTCCACAGCCTCTCCAACATCTGTTGTTTCCTGCCTTGTTAATTTTTGCCATTCTAACCAGTATAGGTGGTATCTCAATGTGGTTTTAATGTGAATTTCCCTGATGGCTAAGGTAACATTCAACCTCATTGCTATTTTAATTTATATTTCCTTAATGACCTATGGTATGGAACATCTCATAGCTTATTTGCCATCCATATATCTTTTTTAGTGAGAGGTCTGTTCAGATGATTTTCCCATTTTTTAATTAGGTTGTTTGTTTTCTTATTTTTGCATTTGAAGGGGGTATTTCCTATATTTTGGATAATAGCCCATTATAAAGACAAGCGTTTTATAAATATTTTCTCCCAACCAGTGGCTTATCTTCTCATTCTCTTAACACTGTCCTTCACAGCACAGGAGGGTTTTTTTTTCAGTTTTGTCTTTGTTTTTTAGCACAGGAGTTTTTAATTTAAATGAAGTTCAGCTTAAGAACTATTCCGTTCATGAATCCTACCTTTGGTGTTTACTTAAAAAGTCATCACCATACTTAAGGTCAACTGTCTTTTCTGCCATGTTATTTTCTAGGAGATTTATACTTCCGTATTTTACATGTAGATCTACGATCCATTTTGAGTTAATTTTAGTGAAGGCTATAAAGGCTGTTTCGATTTTTTTTTTTTTTCTGCATGGGGATGTCCAAATATTCCTGCACCATTTATTGAAAAGACTATCTTTGCTCCATCGTACTGCCTTTGTTCTTTGTCAAAGATCAGCTAGCTTTATTTGTGTGGATTTATTCCCGAGTTCTCTATTTTGTTCCATTGATCTGTCCATCTGTTCTTTCACCAACACCACACTGTCTGGATTACTGTAGCTTTATAGTAAGTCTTGAGGTGGATAGTGTCAGCCCTCTGACACTGTAAGGACCAAGTAGAGTTCCTGGAACTGAAACTCACTGAAGTGTAGGCCCTTCATAGCTGGGTTCCCCTGCAGTTTTTAATTCTCAGAGGTGTCCTCTCTGAGCCCCCAGCAATTTGTCAAATACATATGAGATTTTCCTACCCTAGCATCAATTCCTGTGGAGGTTTCTCTCTATCCGGTAAGTTGCAACTATCTGTATTCATCTGTCAGTTTCTCCAGTTTGGGGAGCACTGTTTACCCCATGATCTCACTCAACAGATCTAAGAAGAGTTGTTGATTTTTCTGTTTGTTCAACTTTTTCCTTAATGTGACTTCGGCATGGCAACTTCTAAGCACTTTACATGCCAGACCTGAAACCGGAAGTCTGTCATTATGTTTAATCTCAATTCTTAGTGATCTCAACCGGAGATGGTAGAATTAAAGAGATGTGGCTCTGAGCACATTCAAATGGGCAGCAGCCAGGAATATAATCATTATACTTGGCAGAAAGGAACCAATTTCTGGAAATTGTCTTAAAATTCTAGACCTACTTCAGTGGCAACAAATTTTACAGGAAACTTTTCATGAATTTGTAGATCCTCTCTTCCCTGCCCAACCCTTGCTTCTTCTTTTTTTTTTTTTTTTTCCTTTCAAAACGTTTAATGACAGAAGCTGTGTGGACAGCTGATGGCACAGGCGCCGTGGGGCTCTGGGGGCCCTGGCAGCCTCAGCCACACCTGAAACCCTCCACCTTCCAGGCCTTCCAGGCACCACACGGTGAGGACAGACCAGGCCCAGCCCGCAGATGGGAACGCGGACACCCTGGTGCTCTGGGCAGGGAACGGAGCGCCAAGCCCCTAGCCGTGCGGGCGGCACTGTCAGGACCTGGCCAAGCCCCTTGCTACAGCTTTTTTTTTTTTTTTTTTTAAATCCGTTACTACCACTTTAGTGGGCTTTTCCCTGAGGCAGCCTTTTGCTCATAGCCCTGGCACCCACATTAAACACTGCTGTCAGAGCTGATGTGCAGTTTCCTACAAAGCAGAAGAATATCCAAGTCCTTTGGGGATCTTAAAGTACAGGCCTCTTTATGAATGGTGAGACATACCCCCTTCTAGATTCAATGGGGTCTTTCGTAATTTCTTCTAGTACAAGATCTAGAATGGTGGTAAAGAACACAGACTCTGGAGCCAGACTGCTAGAGTTCCAGTCCCTGCTCTACCGTTACTAGCAATTTGGACAAGTTCTGCAGTCTCTTTATATCTCAGTTACTTGAAATGATAATAATATTACATAGGTCTTAGGTTTTGCTAAAATTAAATAATTTAAGATATAGAAATTTCTAGAACAGCGCCATGCACATACTAAGTATTACATAGTGCTAACTCTGATGAGACCTTTTCAATAAACCATGCCAGAAGCATGAAATTCTAGTGGATTGGGAAGGACTTTTAGTAATGCCCATGATGTTGAGCCCTTAGCCCTACAGGTCGCCAGCAGGGACCCAGGCCAATCATCTCTGGCCAAAAGCAACCAGATATGCCATTAAAATAATTTTCAATTTCTCTGTGTCAAGATGTGAAACTGAGTTGGGAAGCACTACCTTTTTCTGTTTCCCACAAGGGTAGCATACATTATTATAGGCCCATAATATCTCCTCTATTCTATTTCATTTTACTGTAAAGAAAATATCCTGGGAAATAGGCTCTGACTTTTTCCTTCTAACATACTATTACCAGAGAGTCTGTGCTGATTACCCAACCATAGCTTTAAAAAGCTGAATAATTTTACACTGTACTTGTGCCTTCCTTAGGGTTTGGATTTTTGTGTGGGAATGACACTGAAATTCATCATAGGTCATTTTGGCCAAACTCCAGAGAATTTAAATTTATTCCAGAAAATTCTTCTGTCTCTCACTAAGATGGTATGTATCTACTAAGGGCTGCTGTGAGTCAGTTAGAAATTATCTGCATTGACCCTTTTAAGAACCACACACTTTGGATCTCTTAGGTTGAATGTTGACTTCCTGGGCCCTAGGTGAAGTTTGAGAGCTCTGGCTAAGTGCCCTGATCTGATGAGAATTGCCCCTACTCTCTGCTCAGAATAACTGTGGCACCACATATATGACAGCATAAATGTACCATGCTGTTTTCATGTTGCTTTGCAATTTCCCTTAAAATTACAGACTTATAAATACATAGGGGAGCTTTATCAGGTTAAAGTTATTTTAGTAATTTATCCCTCATGTCTCTTAGAAGGAAACAAACGCTAAGCTTTCCTCAACTTGGGATTGTTTTAATTATATATAAACACCACACACTTGTGTGCACATATACAGTATCATTGGGACTTTGCAGTTCTATTAAATTATTTTTACTCAGATGTTTTTCTAGTTTATGAGTAATTACACCAGATAATAATGGAATCGTTCCTACTTGTAAATAGTCTGAGAATGTGATCAATACCATCATGCTGTTTAATTATTGTTATTGTCATTTTGAAAAAGTGAAGGAAAGGGGACATCCATTAAGGGAAACAAAGGAGTAGAGTAAATGCTTTTTAAATTTTGTCATTGCTGTTGTTACTTACCCATAGGAAGAATATACTGAAAATTTCCAGAGTTACTTGGTAAACATGAAATAAATTCTAGATGATTTTTGGAAAAAAAATAGGTAATTCAAGGCCAGCTCAACCTAACTCTACTGTAATGCTTTTAGACCTGCTTTGGTTCCCACTTTGTGGACTTTCAGGATCTCAATGCCCTTTTTCAGCATCTCAATGTAATATAAGAGTGTGCATTAAATGGAACTTGGGCCCCATCCAGATATAGAAAAGAATAAGGTCTTCCTGATTTTAAGATTTTGTATCCTAACACATTAGATTGGCTGACATATTCATCAGGAAGGGAAACCATCAAGGAAACATTTTTGGTCTCTTTTTAAGACTTCATCTACATAATGACACAAAAATACATCAAAACTTTTTATAGGATAGAGTTCTTATTTTAGAACTTGTATTGGGCATAGAAATATTTTATCTCAGACTTGACCTCCTCCACAAACTTCAGAATTTTTTAATCATGTTAGCAGAATCAAAATGTTTTGATTGTAGATGATGTTCCCTCTGGCTCACAGCTTGTACAGTGTTTGGTTAGTGTCTAAGGCCAACAAATACAGCCAGCAAATGAAAACTATAAGCCGACTTCACCTGCACCATTTTTAATAAAGTGTATTTAATACATAAAACCGAAATTCCTTTATACTGTTTGTTTTCTCATCTTTTCCTTCATGAACTTTGTTTTCTTGTCTTTAAAATGGATAGGTTATTTCAGCCCTACCCTTGCCCACCTCCAGAGAGGAGAAAGAGGCTAGAGATTGAGTTCAATTACCGATGGCCAGTGATTTATTCATTCATGCCTACATAATGAAACCTTCATAAAAACCCTTAAACAAAGAGGTTTTGGAAGTTTCCAAACACATCATGGTACTGGGAGGGTGGTGTGACCAGAGAAGGCATGCAAGATCTGTACCACTCCCTCTCACACCTTGCCCTGTGCATCTCTTTCATTTAGCTGGGCCTGAGTTGTATCCTTTATAATATACTGGTAAATATAAGTAAAGTGTTCTTCTGAGTTCTGTGAGTCATTCTAACATGATATTGAATCTGAGGAGGGGGTTTTGGAAACCTCTGAGCTTGTCCTTGGATAGGCAAAATGTGGGCAGCTTGGGCATTCTACTTATGGCTAGCATCTGAAGTAGAAACATTCTTGTGGGACTGAACCACTTAATTTGTGGGATCTGCACTAACTCTGGGTAGTTAGTGTCAGAGTTGAATTAAATTATTGGACACCTAGTTGGTGTCACGGAATCAGAGAGTTGGAGAATGGTGTTGGAAAAGACACCATAGGTTTGAGATGAGGGACAAAAACCCAACATCCATGTTCCTAGGACCCATGTTTGCTGCAACGACACCATAGGTTTGAGATGAGGGACAAAAACCCAACATCCATGTTCCTAGGACCCATGTTTGCTGCACTATTTACAATAGCCAAAAGGTGGAGGCAATCCAAATGTGCATCAATAGATGAATAGCTGACAAAATGTAGCATATACATACAATGGAATATTATTCGGCCATAAAAAGGAAGGAAAGTCTGACTCATGTCACAACCTAAACGAACCTTGAGGATATTTCTAAGTGAGAGAAATCAGTCACAAAAAGACAAATACTGCATGATTCCACTTATATGAGGTACCTTGGATAGATACAGAAAGTAGAATAGTGGTTACTAGGGGTTGGGGGAGGGAGAAATGAGGACTTGTAGTTCAACTGCTAGAGAGTTTCAGTTTCACAAGATGAAAATCTGGAGATTGGCTGCACAACAACGTGGATTACATACACTACCAAACTGTGCTCAAAAATGATTGAAATGATAAATTTAAGCAGGTAGGCTGACCCTAGGGATGAAAGAAGAGGTCAGAATTCAACTTCAACTCCTGCCAAGGTAGAAATGATAACACAAAGTCCCTTGCAAAAGATTGGGATCCTCAAAAACTCTACTCTGAAATGGAGTCATGGATTTAGAAGACTCAGGAGATCATCTAGGTGACTGACAGAAACCCAACCCTTGTTCAGAGACTGTTAGCACCCTCAGTTCCCTGAAAGAGGCAATAAAAAGTCCTCTGGAGAAAGCCAATATCACTCTAGGTATCAAATTACGTATATTTGTGACTTCTTAAATATATGTCCAAGAAACAAAGAATTGCTCCCCTTTGGACAAAACATGAGTCATAACTAACAGAAAGAAGGGACAAAAGAAATTGTGTTTTGGAATCCAGACATTAGAATCATCTGACTCAAACTGTAAAAAATACTCTGCGTGTTATGCTCATAAATATAAAGGCCAAACACTAAAATGTCAACAAGGAATTGGAAGCCATACAAGTAGCATCACCGAGCTGCAAAATGATTTGTTTGAATTTACAAAATGGAAAAAAGCCAAAACTAGCAACTCATTGGAAGGGCTTTAGACACAAGAAAAGAGAAAACTGATGAACTTTAAGGTAGGTCAAAGGAAACGAAAGAAAAAAAAGAAAGAAAAGAAAAAAGAAAAGAAAGAAAAGAAAAGAAAGAAAGGGAGAGGGGGGAGGGAGAGAGGGAGGAAGGAAGGAGAAAACCACACACACATACAGAAAAATAACAACAAAAAAGTAAAGTCATAATAGAAGGTAGACATATAGTTGATGTAATGAGATGATATATCAGTGTTTTATTTGAGTACTAGAGAGTCAAGAAGGGGGTAATATTTGAAGAAATAATGATTGAAATTTCCCATACTGATAAAATACATAAATCCAGTGATTCAAGAAGCCCCTAAAATCTCTTGTCTATATGAAACTACCAAAAAGAAAAAAAATCAAAGACAAAAATAAAATATTAAAGCAGCCAGAGAATAAAAGACCGATTACCTTCATTGGAGCAAGAATCTGAGAACTAGTTGAATTCTTAACAGCACTAGTGGGAGCTAGAAAACAATGAGAATGACCTAAAAGAAAGCCAAGTGTCAATCTAGAATTTGCAATTGAGAGAAAATTTCAACCCAGAATGGAAACAAAATAAAGACATGTTCAGACAAATAAAACCTAAGAAAATTTGTCACTTGCAGATTCATCTAAAATCAACTTTTAATAGTTCTTAATGGCTTAATGTCTTTAGACTAAAACAAACAAACAAAAAAAAACAGACGGTGCCTCTGGGATTCAGGAAGATTAGAAAGCAGTGAACATGGTAATTATATGGGTAAATAAATCAAATGAATTTTGGATTACAAAAAATTGCTACAACAATAAAAAATAAAATAAAATAATTTTTAAAATTCTGTTAGCCTCACAATGATCATATATCTAATATGCAAAGGCTTTAAGTTGTGATCAACTAGTAAATGTCTCTTTTGAAATCTTAGCGCATGCTCAATTGAGAATGGACAGGTTGGAGGAGTTGACATTATGAAGAGCTCCACTTACTCATTTTCAAGACATAGATGACTGAGCTCTAGAATCATCCATGAAATCTATTTCCTAGGAAACCCATTTCACCCAGAGTTCAAGTGGAGATTCCTTTGGGAAGAAATGGTTGCTTGTTCACAATATTTTTTCTGAGACTAAAACATATAACTACAGCTATAAGCTCTTCCATGTGGCAGCTTTAGTTACATGTCACCTGTTAGGCAGACAAACTAATCTTTTTAGCAGCTTGAAGTGTTTAGAACAACTAGATCCAACCACATGGCAGCAGAAGACAGCCGTCTAGGACTATACCTCCCTCCCCTCAATTTTTCCCAAATGTTTCTCTTTCTTCCCATCTTGATAAATCTACAAAGTTAATATTTAATGCTTCATTCCATTGGCTTTAGTTCAACATGAAACTTTTCTTTACAATCTAGATAGAGCTCTAAAGATTAGGTCTGGTCTTGTTCTTGATTTCTCCATCATTTCTCCTACACAAAACTGGGGCCAACCCATCTTCACTTTGCTCCCTTTCCATTCCCAATACCAGTGGTGACCCTCATGAGGCGGGTTCTGTTTGTTCACCTTGGTCAATTTCTTTTAAAATTCAGCATCAGGTTGCTAGTGCTGCTAGTCCCAATGTGACCTTTTGACCAGTACTTATAACTGGGTGTCTGCTCCAAGGTTCCTTTTCAATATTCCATCCTTGCACCAGATCCTTCACTAAAATTATGGTGACAATCCTGACATCAGATGAAGGACAGACCACTCTGAGGCCCAGATTTAGTAGGATTTCTGTCCTAAACATCCAGGGCTCCTTTCCGTGGCTCTCCTCTTCATACTATAAGTATGGTCCTCCTACAGCATCAGCATCACCTGATGTTTCTTACCAATGTGCACTGAATCAGAAGGTCTACGTCTACAGTTAAGCCCAAGAATCTTGTTTTAATAAGCGCCAGGTGATGCATACGCACATTCATGTTTGGAAAGCATTGCTTTCAGGGGGAACTACTCTGGCCCTACTGTGATCGAGGCCCTCACAACCAAATGCCAAGTCCATCGAGTAGGGGGAGTGCCCCTTTAAAGCCTGTGCCCTCCTTCCAGGTCAAGCTCCCAGGACCCACTCCCACTCATAGGACACAGGAAATCCATCCCTAAAGAAGACTTACTTCTTTCAGGGCCTGCCCCTCCTCCCCAGCCCTTCTCCTGAGATTGACAAAGCCACTAGAAAGATGACCAAGGAGCAACTCTTTGAGCAGATAAGAGTGGAGCAAAGACTTGGGAGCAGCACTGTCCACGTGCATAGGCAGGAGTCCCCTACAGCCCAGGAGCAGGCTGAAGGTGGTAGAAAAAGTGAAGACGGCTTCCACTGGTACTCTTTCCCGACAGCTATAAAGGAATGCCCACTCTGTTTCTCCAGTTTGCCCATGGAGTTGGGGGGGCGTGGCTCTGTCTCCTTCCTCACACATTTTATCTAATTCCCCAATGAGTGCCAAGTTTGAAGACATCTTTATTGGATGACTGGAACTTTCACCATAAATGTTAAGATCCTCAGATTTTGGTCTTTTGCTTCTCTCCTGCTTCCCTGAGGGCAGGAGTGTTTAAAAGGCAGGTAGCTGCTTCTCCAGTCACGGGAAGCTCTCTTTCCAGCCCATTACTGCACAGACAGCTCTCTCCTTTTCCTCAGTCTCCTTGTTTGTGATCTCTTTACTGCTCTCCTACATCACACACGTGCACACACACACGCACATGCATGTACCAAGCTAGATGTGACCTGAACTCTCCCTCTACTCTGAACTACTCCCTCATCCTTCTGCTCTGTACAAGCAGCAGTCAAATGCTAAAAGCAGGACAACCTTCACACAGTCCTGAAGTGCTACTCCTCCCCATCACGTTTGCTTTTTGTCCTCTACTCAGTCAGCTCCAATATGGCAGGAGGCATGCACTGGTGCAGCCCTACCTCTTGAGCCGAGGGACCAGCAGGCTCTCTCCTATTCCATTACAAAGTAGTAATGAACATGAAATCTGGAGCCTGACTACCTGGACTCAAACCAGCTCCACCATGGAAAATCTGTGTATGCATGAACATCTCCCCTAAACTTTGTGTAAAGTTTCCTCATCTGGAGAATGGGAGTCTTGTAGTGCTTAAATCAAATGCTATGAATTCAATGTTATGAA
Organism: Nasua narica; assembly: GCA_028533885.1. Classification (NCBI taxonomy): domain Eukaryota; kingdom Metazoa; phylum Chordata; class Mammalia; order Carnivora; family Procyonidae; genus Nasua; species Nasua narica. The sequence goes on from CM052808.1 coordinate 61,540,805, forward strand.
TACAGAACATATGGATTAATAAAGGTAAATCACTTAAAACTGTGTCAAATGCTATTTAAGTGTTAGCTATCAATATTATTACAAGATGTGAAATTCAGCCTTGGTCATTGGGATGAAAATAGAGCAGGCCTTCCAGATGAATTGAATTCAAGGCTACTGAAGGCTTTCCTAGCACTGGAAGAAAGAAGGGATCATCCAGCTTGTCCAAATTCACTCGCTGGATACAAGGGCTCGAAGCCAAAACATCATTCACTTACTCATTAGTACAGTCAATATGTATTGTGCATATATTATGCTCCCAGCCCCATTGTCAGTAGTAAATAATACAAAGTCCTGCCTTCGTGGAGCTTACATTTTTGCTGGTAGCAGTGCATGCCTGCTTGCTTTGCCTTGATTCATTCTAGAGAAGAGAGGCCGAAAGCAGGATTCAGTTAGCCCAGTGCTTATGGGCCAAATGCTATCTTTAATACCATCTTTTAGTAATACCCCCAAAATACCATTATTTTCAACCTTGTTCTTGGCCTCTTATATGACCCTTTTTTAACCATGTCTTTTGAGTTTCACCTTTGAAGTGCACTGAAAGAATTCAGGATTTGGACTTGGAATCCTGCCTTTAACATTTAATTGCTGTATGGCTATACTAATTCACTTCTGCTATTACAAATACTAAAAAATAATTTGTTGCTGCTATAACACATTTAGTGTCTTCAAACAACAAAAATGTACTAACTTTCAGGTCTAGAGGTCAGAAGTTCAACATGGGTCTCACTGGGCTAAAATCAAGGTGTCTGTAGGGCCGATTCCTTCTAGAATCCATTTATTTGCCTTTTCCAGCTTCTGGAGGCCACCTGCATTCTTTGGTCTGAGGCCCCTCCTCCTCTTCAACATCAGCAGCATAACATCTTCAAATCTCTCTGTTGCTTTGATCCTCCTTTTTCCACCTTAAGGGACCCTTGTGACTACAGTGTGCCCCCCAAGATAACCTCATCTTAAACTCAGTTGATTAGCAACCTTAATTCCATCTGTAACCTTAATTCTCCTGTGCCACATAATATAACATATTCATAGATTGTAGGGATCAGCACAGAGATGTCTTCAAGAGACCATTATTCTGCTGCCTAGAACAAGTTTTCTAATCTCTTTGACACCTTCAACTATGAAATGAGGATTAGAATATATTACTATGAGAGATAGTAGATATATTATAAGCATTTTTAAAAATCATAGATATTGGGGCACCTGGTTGGCTCAGTCAGTTAAGTATCAGCCTTCGGCTCAGGTCATGATCCCAAGGTCCTGGGATTGAACCCTGTATGGGGCTCCCTGCTCAGCAGGGAGCCTGCTTCTCCCTCTCCTGCTCCCCCAGCTTGTATGCTCTCTCTCTCTCTCTCTGACAAATAAAGAAATAAAATCTTTTTAAAAAATCATATATATTTAATTATTTATCTGACACAGTGAACTCACTTCCTTCAGCACCTACAGATCACATCCCCTCTCCTCCTCAACTCCACACAATTTATTTCCCCCAGCCGTGCTGGCAAGATTTGATGGTGGGTCCTCATAACGTGGGTGCTCTTTTAAGGACAAAATCAGAACTGAGACCAAGAAGTACCCGTTAGACTTCAACAGTCATTTACATAAATGACTGCTTGGTATAAATTAGGTTTTATGAAATCGTTTCCTGAGAATAATTGTCATGGAAGTGAAGGAAATGGAAAATGAGGGCCCTAAAGCCTTCCCTGCCCTGCAATTGCCCAAGGATGGTCTTGGTGATAATATTTTTTCAGGGGGCCCAGATCCCAGAAGCACAAAAATGATATTCCTTGTCAGGCTTTAAGTTATTTCACTGCATAATCATTCACAATCAATACAGTCCCCTTAAGGAATATATTCTTTGAGGTCATAAGTGCAGAGAGTGTATCTTGTTTCATATTGGATTCCAGTTTTACAAGAAAAGGCTGGTGCTTATTTTGATGGACCTAGTATTTTTAAAACAACTGAAAAACAGACATAATGAAATAGACAAAAATGGAAATGGTTTTTCCTTCTCAAAACTAATGTTTATGACATTCTGCTGCTTGCATGCGATGAGAATAAAATTTGGTGGCAGAAGAAAAATCTGTTGCTTCATTGTAAAAGGCTCCTGTTGTGATGTGAAATGGGAGGCACTCTCCAAATGGATTGAGGTGGATACTTGTTATTTTTTCTGAACATTTTCTTGAAGATTCTGTCATTCTTCCAGGATCTGAACTAATTCCTATGTTTGGAAAACTTCCCATCTACTGAGTCTTGGTGGAAGGAACAGACTTCTTCTCTCTTCAGAAACTAAAACAGCAAGATATCACTTTCCCAGACTGCTTTGCAGCTAGGGCCTGACCATATAACCTAAGCTTCACCAATCAGAGCACTTGGCTTCTGACCGTTAATTAGAAATCAATGACCAGGCAGAATCTTTTCTGACAATAGATAGAGGCAGTGTTGGAAACCACACCCAGCACCGGAGCCTGCAGTAGCTACATCCAGTTTCCAAGAGCATGCCATCAGCAGGGTAAGCTGTGGGAACCAGCGCTCAGAAGTAACATTGGAATGTCACTAGACCAATAATTTGAAGTATTGTCTCAACTATGTAGCCCTGAGTCTTGTTCTTTAATCATCCCAGAAATTTTCCCAGATCTCTATACTTCTTTTAATAATTTCTCTACTGCTTAAATTAGCCACATGTATTTTTATAACTTGTGACCAGAACCCAAAAAAAATGTTCTGGAGAGAGGGGCGCCTGGGTGGCTCAGTCATGAAGCATTTGCCTTCCCTTCATGTCACGATCCCTGGGTCCTGGGATCAAGCCCCGTACTGGGCTCTCTGCTCAGTAGGAAGCCTGCTTCTCCCTCTCCCACTCCCCCTCTTTGTGTTCACTCTCTCACTGTCTCTGTCTGTCAAATAAATACATAAAATCTTTAAAAAAAAAAATGTTCTGGAGAGATCGGTGCTTTGTGCACCCAAAAATGTATTAATGTTTCTGAGGAAATTGACCTTACCACAGTCCCACTTAGTATCTAAATAATTGTGAGCTCTGCTTCACTTTACTCCCAAGTTCCATACACTTAAAATGTCAGGAAAAGACAGTAAAGATTATCTAATTAAATGCTATCTAATTTCTGTATTTTACACCTGGGAAACCCAGGCCCAGAGAGGCAAGTTAAAAGTTAAATCCACACAACACAAGAAGCACCTATGAGATGCTCCTGGGGCAGAAGCAACCTTGACTTAATTTAGTCTTCAATTCTTTTGATGGGCTATTTAATTTCTTAATTAAATTTTTGTTTGTTTGTATAATACCCATGCACAAAATTCAATCACAATCATATTGGCCTCCCTGGCAAACAAGCCGTATCTATCCGGTGATCACACTGAATGACTATAGGGTTGCACATTTTCCAACATAAGAAATCCACGGTTAGAAGGAAGCACCACTTATTTGGGATTTTTTTTATTCATAGCAACCTTTGGAAGGGAATTGTAGTTAAACAGGAAAAAAATATCAACCAAGATAATCCTGCCTTGCAACTATATTAAGCGATAACTGACAGACTAATGCAACTCTTTCAGGAAGAGTGTGGTGGAGATAGTTCTGGATTAGTCACCCTTCTCTCTCCTGGCTCAGAAAAACTGTTCTTGAGTTTGTATTTCAAACAATAGCATTCTTTCTTCTATTTCTAGTTTGATTATCTCTCAAAAGAGAGCTGAAGACATAGAGCACTTATTTTGACAAAAGGTGTCACTCTTTATTACTTTTATTATTGTTATTATTACGCAGCTATTAGGTAAGTCTTAGCATGTCCACACTGAGATAATAATCTGAGGTACAGAGAGCTAACTTGTCCAGGACTGGAAAATGGGTAAGTGTAGAGCAAGCATCGAATCTATTTGCTCTAACCACAAAGTCCGGGCTCCTCCCACTCTACTTGGCCACCTGCTCGCTCCAGACTAGAGTGTACTAGACAGCTGCCTCTGAAAGCGACATGTCAACAAGATAACTCCAGGTAGAATTAGGTGTACCTAGGATGCTTCTCACCCTCTCTTTCTTGCTCCCTCACTCTCCCCCAGGAAAGAGGGACAAGCCTAAACATCTGAAGTATTTCTTGTCACAGCAAGGCAAGGTTACCAGTTTGAACACAAGATTAGGTCAGACTGGACTGCTAGAAAATCCGGTAAGGCAGGACACGCTGAGCTAGGAAGTCTCCGTGGGATGACTGTGACCTCTCCTGACTTGGAGGTCCCTTTAAGTAGCCATTTGCAAAATAACTTGTAACAAAGGAGAGTATTGGTGATCCTGAGCTGAATCTTAAGGAACTCGCTGAGGAACAGACCACAGCTGTAGAGTTTCCCTGTTCCTTGACACTGATGCCAACTTGTGCATTAAATTCTTCATTATCTTAGGCCAGTCAGATGCTGGCACCATCGTGATGATTCTGATTCAAACCTCACCACAAACTTTTTCCCCCGTTAGGGTTTACCGTGCTATCGTCCTGTGCCTGATTCAAGGGCAACGAAGCAAGTTTAAGAATTTTAGGATTTCTAAATCCTTTGGATTCATTCACTGAGCCTCCTTGGCCAGATCATATTTAGACATCAGTGTGGCTTGATTTCTGAGCAGATGAGAGTTTACTAAAAGCAAGAAGTTTAAAGTCATTCATACCAGGAGATTATCCAGCCTTATTCTGATGCTTGGCTGTCACAGATGTTGTTGGTACCCGCCCACATGCCTTCTGTACTCACCACACTGTATATAGTCATTCCCTGCCTCGTCTACAAAAGGATACATTCCAAGACTCCCACGGATGCCTGAAGCCCCAGATAAGACTGAACCCTATTTATACTATGTTTTTCCTATACATACATAATGATGATAAAGTTTAATTTATATATTAAGCACAGTAAGAGATTAAAAATAAGAACTAATAAAAACAAGACAATCATAACAATATACTGTAATAAAGTTCATATGAATGTGCTCGCTCACTCTTCTTCTTTCTGTGATGACAATAAAATGCCTACATGATGAGATGAAGTGAGGTGAATGATGTAGGCATTGTGACGTAGTGTTCAGCTACTACTGACCTTCTGACAATATGTCAGAAGAGGATCATCTGCTTCTAGTCTGCAGTTGACCATGGGTCACTGAATCAGAAAAACAAAAAATGGTAGACAATGGGGGCACTACTGCATACCTAATACAGGCTTCTAAGAACAAATGCCAGCAAATAAAGTCTTCCTTGAATTGAGCAGACCAGAAGCTCCAAGGAGTAGGAATTGAGCAGACCAGAAGCTCCTGGGAGCAGTTCTCATCGGCGATTGCCAAGCATTAGGACAGTAATGCAGGTAATGCTTCTTACCCACACGGGATTATTAATAGTGCTTCCCTTCATTCTCAGCAGCTCATTGGCAATAAGATACGTGGCCCCCTTGGTCACGTGACTTTGGAAAGAGCTGTTTCAATAGGGCAGTAGAGGTGGAAACTAGACTGGAGTATGAATAGGAGGTGAGAAAACTGAGTCAGCTTGTGTAGATAAGTGTTTTGAGAAGTTTTTAAAAGGAACAGAGGGGTGAGGCAGCTGGAGGGTGCTCTGGTGACAAGGAAGGGCTTTTTTCAGTATGTTTGAGGTGTATGATGATGGGATAAATCCTCTAATGAGCACAAGATTGATGATGAAGGAAAGAAAGGAGAAAACTAAAGAACCAAAGTTCTTGGGGGATGGAGGGGATTAAATCCAGACAAGCAATTGCCATTAGCTAGAACTCTTTTGCCTGATATAGTAGGTGCCAAAGAACCATGATTTTTAGTTATAAATAATATACATCAATTTCTACTTTAACTGTCCTTTTTGATATTTATCAACACAAGCTGATCATTTAATGCTTGTTTTATTAACATACTATAATGACTCCTAAGAATCATGTTCACCTAATAACAGTAACTTAGATCAGCATTTCCAGAATTGTGACCTATAGATGCTAGTACCTCATAAATTATTAAGGGTACTCAGAGGTAGGAGGAGGAAAGAGATGGCAGAAGAGTAGGGGACCCTATACCCCAATGTTCATAGCAGCGATGTCCACAATAGCCAAACTGTGGAAGGAGCTGAGATGTTCTTCAATAGACAAATGGATAAAGAAGATATGGCCCATATATACAATGGAATATTAGCCGTCAGAAAGGATGAATACCCAACATTTGCATCAACATGGATGGAATTGGAGGCGATTATGTTAAGTAAAATAAGTCAAATAGAGAAAGACAATTATCACATGGTTTCACTTATTCATGGAACATAAGGAATAGCATGGAGGACATTAGGAGAAAGAAGGGGAAAATGAAGAGGGGGAAGGGGGGGCAAACCATGAGATACTATGGACTCCAGGCTTTGGGGAGGGGGGATGGGTGAGCCCGGTGATGGGTGTAAAGGAGGGCACATATTGCATGAACCATTGGGTGCTATACTCGAACAGTGAATCATGGAACACTATACCAAAAAATAACGATGTACAGTATGGTGGCTAACATAATAAAAAAATAAAAAATAAAAGAGTACATAGAAATACCAAAGGAAAAAAAAAGCCACCAAAAACAAAACAAACAAATAACAAAAAAAAGCACACTCAGAGGTAAAAGAGTTCCATGATCAAGCAAATTTGAGAAACACTAGATACTCTAACTGTACTCAGATACTGACAAGGCTGTATGATATAAACTTCAGTTTGATTTTATTTAACCAAGAATTTCCTCAGAATGAGAAGTGAGAATTTATGCTAAAACACATTCCTTTATAAGTACCCATAAATACTCTTCTGTCAATTTTCTTAGCATTCATGTAGCCTAAAAAATACTCAAAATAACTTGGAATCTGGAAGAGCAAGGTATTATCTTCAAAGCTTACCCACTTACTTCAGATATCATTACCCCTAATTAATTGTAGAATTGAGGCCTGTGAATTCATTTTTTCCTCTCAGATAGGAAAAATTATTATTTTCTCTTATTGTTCTACTTTCTATAAGCTGGTTGCCACCATTGATGAAATAATATAGGCAATGCTAGGGACTCAACTTTTAATAAGTTCTTTATGCAAATATTGTCAAAGGTCTCAGAAAGTCTAAATATATTTCATTCATATGTTCCTTTTTATCTACATGCGTATTTATTCCCTTGTAGAACTCTAGAAGATCAAAAAAGCAGTGCCAATTTGAGAAGGAAAAAAATTGCAGTGCTAAAGAAAAAGCCAGAGGCTGTTCTTTCATAGATCTGGAAATAAAAGTGGAATAAAATTAAATAAAAAGTTTCTTCCCATCTCATGTTCCCAAAAACTTTGGACATTCTTTTGCATCTTGAACATGGGTTTGAACATGTTAAACATGAAAAAAAAATTGGTAGAAGAAAAAGAGGACAGTCGTACTTACTCTGGCATAAGCGTAGAATGATTTTATTTTATAAATATGAAAAATTTTCTGCCTCATCTTCAAAAATGTTTGAGAGAAACTTAAAAAAATTGTAGACCACAAAATTCATAAAATGCACAACTTTCATCTATCATGCAAGTAAGATTTGATTTTTACTACTGAAGTGAAATTAGCCCCAAATTTTAGATTATATGAGAAAATTAGATGTAAAATACTTCAGCAAACTGAATCCAGCCTTAAATATTACCAGAACAATCACTGTTTTTAGGTTGATGATACCATTATGGAACATTACATAACTTTCAACTCCTGGGTCCTTTGTGAAGCTAAAATTTCCCATGGCAAACATACTGAACATTAAAATAAAACAGGATCAATACCCTTGAGTAAAATTCACCTTTGGGCAATAAGTATTAGGGCAAAATTAAAATCTCGGGGCCTTTTTAGCTAGTTATTTAAACATATTCTGGAGGATTTGCAACTTATTTCCATTAATAGCTATGTAAAGTCAAACGTCGTTTAATTAAGAGGCAGATCTAATTATCTATAATGTTTCTATAATACCTTTGACTGAGGATGTCCAAGGACATAAAATAGAACAAGTCACATGCCATGTTTATTGTATTGCTTTATAATATTAACATAATAGTAAGGCTGCCTTATTCCCATAAGACAATGCCAGAGGTCAAAAGACTATATCACGAGTTTTCATAGCAGTCCCAAATGCCATGTTTGCGCACAGTCCGTGTTCATTCTGATACTCATTCATCGTTTTAAGTAAAGATGAAACAGTAGAAGTCGACTGTATTGGTTCACACCAATCAATTAATAAGTAGGAACTGAATACCTACTAACATGATACAGGATACAAAAAATAAAAACAAAGTCCTTGAAATATAATGGATGACCTCTAACACCAGGTGGCATAAGGTCTTGCACACAGTAGGTACTCAAATACATTGCTCTGAATGTGAGAAAAATAGCAAATAATTCGAGATGACACAATATTTCACACTAATATATTTGGTATACACCAGTGGTTCTCAAGGCATCAGCATCACTTGGGCATTTATTAGAAATGCAAATTCTCAGACCTCATCTCATACCAAACCGAAACTGAAACTCTAAGGTAGGGCCCAGCAATTTCTGTTTTAATAAGCTTTTTAGGGGATACTGATGCACCAGTATGGACTGCAGATGTTCCTTGTTTTAGAGACTCAAAAAGAACATTGGAGAAGGAGAGATGAGGACATGCTTCATTGGGAGGCAGCAGAGGGAGACTTCCTGTTCTCCTAATATAGTTAAGATAACCAGAGAACCAAGTAAGGGGAACGCTTTTACAAGGTTGGTGGGAAGGCAAGTTGGTACAGCCACTTTAGAAAACAGTGTAGAGATTCCTTAAGAAATTAAAAATAGAGCTACCCTATGACCCAGCAATTGCACTACTGGATATTTACCCCAAAGATACAGATGCAGTGAAAAGAAGGGCCTCATGTACCTCAATGTTCATAGCAGCAATGGCCACAATAACCAAACTATGGAAAGAGGCCAAGATGCCCTTCAACAGACAAATGGATAAAGAAGATATGGTCCATATATACCATGGAATATTACACCTCCATCAGAAAGGATGAACACCCAATTTTTGTATCAACATGGACAGGACTGGAGGAGATTATGCTGAGTGAAAAAAGTCAAGCAGATAAAAGCAATTATTATATGGTTTCACTTACTTTTGGAACATAAGGAATAACATGGAGGACATTAGGAGAAGGAAAAGAAGAGTGAATTGGGGGAAACTGGAGGGGGTGACGAACCATGAGAGACTGTAGACTCCAAGAAACAGAGAGTTTTGGAAGGGAAGTGGGTGAGGGGATGGGTGAGCCAGGCGGTGGGTATTGAGGAGGGCACGTTTTGCATGGAGCACTGAGTGTGGTGCATAAACAATGAATCTTGGAACACTGAAAAAATAAAATTGAATTTAAAAACAAAAAATAACCAAAGAACTTAAATCACAGACTGTTATCACCCATGGGATTCAACATACAAAGCCAAGGTCTTTGTTTATTCTGACATCATTCAAATAAGAAAAACGAGGGTGCATGTCGTTGATCTAGATAAAGAAAACAAACAATAGGAGTGAAAGAAACTGCTGGGAGCAAAAATAATGTTAAAGTATGCTGAGGTTTGTGAGGTGAGAGGAAATACAGCATGGAAAGGACGACTCTCTGGGAGAACCCAGCCGCAGCTAGCTGGATACTTACAATCACTCAGGGAGACCGTACTGCCAGGCCTCCCTGTGGTTAGACTGGGACCTTGTAACTGGGATCTAGTCAATATAATATAAGTTGCAGTGATATTGGCCACATCTAGGCCTGAAAATGAACCCTCTGTGTGATCCTGGCGCTCTCTTGCCCCTTCTGTGGAGACAGCGGCATTATCACACCATTGAAAGAGCCTAGATCCTCACATCACTGTTTGCAGAAATGCTGCCCAGGAGAGCTACCTCGGCAACTGTAAACCAGCAGTAGCAGGAGTGAAAAATAAAACTGTATTGAGTCAAACACCTGAAATTTGGGGGTTATTTATAACCTCAACATAGCCTAACTTTCTCTGATTAAAACATTCTAAGAAATAACCAAAAAATGGCAATGGCATGGACATGACATTCAAAGGCAAGATTCAGCAAAGCCAAAGAGAAGTCAGAAGATTCCACTTTTCCAAGCAGCTGGACCAATCAAATTCCCAAACCCACACCACTGCCTTTTTAAATTGCAATTTTGCCCAATGGCCCTCTTTCCCCTTCATTTACAACTAGAATTCAGAAGACGTGCACAATGAATTCTTCCCATCCAGACAAGTAACACTTAGAATAGTACCTTCTCAATAGACTTGGCCTTCTGAATGTATAATGGAGCAGGTTATTTCCTCTCAAGTCCTTTCTGAGTAGATCAGATTTTATAAATACTTCCATTCCCGCAGTAAAAGAGACAGTAGTGGTTTCATAATTGTCAGAGTTGAAGGATGACAATTTTGACCATCACCACATGATCTTTCTTGGTCTTTCTACAAGTAATCAAGTCTTCATACCATGATACAAGATAATAAAATGATGCAGTAAGGGTTTGGTCAGAAAGATAGAAGCCACTCTAAGTATCTCTATTAAGAAAAAAATAAACACAGGAAATTGGAGGCTTCCAAAGCATTGGGAGGGCTGCAAGGACAATGGTCAAGAGGGCTGCTAGCTTTCAGGAAATCAGAAAAGTTGGGAATCAGAGGGTAGCCTGTGATTTCAGCTACTTATACTCCAGTAGCCAGTCTTTGGATAGATGCTGGGAAACAGCAGGAAGCTGCCACCGATGAGGTCAGTTGCCTGTCCTACTGAAGTGACATCCAGGAGGACCCGAAAAACCAATCACAAGAACTCACATCTGCCACCTGCCGACACCCACACATCTTTCCATAGCTGATGTTACACAGGAATGGCTTGAACCTTCCAGATGTCATCTGGACCTCGCCAAAGTGACCCTCATTTGCCGAATCTAACTGGAACCCTGCTGATTAAGAGTTTGAGAAATTTAATTTCCAGACTTTTAAGCCCAGAATGCAAAGAAAAGGAAAAGAAGCAGAGCAGGGATAATGCTATTAACAGGCAATATTTAACACAAATAATGAGTTATGTAAATGAAGAAGATGAGAGTGGATAAGAGGCCAGTTAAACAATCTTTATAAACAATATGGGATTGTATTTGAGACTTGGACAATGCCAAGGTAAGGCACTGGCCATGGTAGTTTAGACCATTGTCTCCAAATACAATGCTTTTCCGAAGTATTGGTTAAGATGCTATTGGTAGCAACTAATGAGAACCAATTCTAGCTAACCTGAGGAAACTTTTAAAAAGTTCTACTACTTAGCTGGTCACTTGATCTTTGTGGTGCTAATCAGTTCATAAGAGAAACCCAACGGAGGCTAGCTTAAACATAAAGGCTATTTCTTAGATCCTACATCTGGGAAATTCAGGTGTTGAACAGACCTTAGTCATGACTAGAGATGCAGGAATTCAGGAGGGTGGGTCCAAGCTATTTCTCTTTTTCCATCTCATAGCTCTATTTTTAATTCTTGGCTTAACATTCCAGAGAAGCCCCCTATGTGGCCGCAAACTGGCCATGACAGGCTTTTCCCTGCCCCAGCTTAGCAACCTCAATGAAAAAAGAACTTCTCTACAACGAATCCCAAGGGAGACTTTGATCATTCTGTTTGGGTCAAATGGTCACACATCCAACCCTGAGCCAAACTCCTTGGCCAGAGGAATGGGTTACTCTGATCCACCATCCTACAAAAGGTGAGTTCCAATAACTGACAGTCTCCTTAATACTACAGAGAGTACAGAAGGTGCCCCTCCACCAAAGGAACAAGGAAGACCAGGAAACCATTCTGAGAAAACAATTTGCTTCAGTGGGGCTGGCTGGTGATAATGGGCAGAAGTGACAAACTGGAAAAGCCAAGAGAGGCCAAATGTATGCACATGATAAATGATGAGGAAATTATGTAGAAGGAAAGAGGTGGGAGGGGAAAGGAAACTACAAAAGAGGGGACAGAGGAGTAATGGAAAAGAGGAAGAAAAGAAAGAAAACAGAACAGAAGCTCAGGTCTCTCTTCCTTTTTCTTTTCCTTTTCTCTCTCTTTCCCCTCTTCCTTTTCTCCTTTCCCTGTCAGACACTTCTTCACTTCTCTTTCCCCTCCGAACCTCAGTAGCCCAAGCCCCAGGACCCTCCCAGGAGCTGTAAAGATCACTCATTTGTTAACCAATAATCCTCTCTTAGATTATGAACTTTAGTAGTTAAAGGAAATATTCATATTTCCCCAATGTTGGCCAGGTGTCCAGCTTACAACAATAAATCAGCCACATTCCGGTGGGTTCCGGTAGGCAAGGCAAGGCCTGGCAGAGACCCCACCCCATGTTTCCAGAGGCACAATCCTGAGACACTAGTGCACCACAGCTCAACCAGTCACATGGGTCTTATCTATGCTGCCATTGTTCTCCAGAGCTTTCCATATCAAAGAATTGTGAGCCACCTAGGTGGCTCAGTCAGTTGAACATCCAACTCTTGATTTCAGCTCAGGTCATGATGTCAGGGTCATGGGACTGAGCCCTACACTGGGCTCCAAGCTCAGCAAGGAGTCTGCCTGGGATTTTCCCTCTCCCTCTGCCCCGCCCCTAACCACGCTTGTGCTCACACTCTCTCGCTCTCTAAAATAAATAAATATTCTTTAAAAATTGTGTACAAAGCATGGGAATAACAGTTGAGGAAAGTGAGTATAGGCCACTGCTATTATTGCCTTTCTCCTGTATATATAAACATTTTGACTTTCCAAATGTGGCTCAGATAAAAATAGGAAGAGAACAGGATAAACAGCAAACTCTGGATTGGTTGACAAGAAGATGATGGGAAAGTGCTACAGAGAAGGTATGTCTGCCAAAAGGGAGATTCCTTTTCAGCTCACACTTCAGTCTGACCACAGAACAAGTTTTTAAAAACCACCTCCATGACCAAAGCATAGGAAATTCCACCCACAGGAGCAGAGAGCAAACAACGTGCAAATGTGAGGACTGTGCCAACAGAACAGGAAATCATTCACAGGGAAGAAAGACTGGCAGGTGAAGTCTTTCTGGCACAGTGCTCCTGGGCTTCCCCCCAGCAGTGGTCCTCAAGGCACAGGATCCGCCATGCCCACCCCTTCACCTGCTTGCCACGAGATTCCAAAATTTGAAAACAATGCTCATCAGACCTGAGTGTATGAATTGCTCAGTTCCACACTCCTCTGTGAGCCAGTAAATAGAAAGAGATTTAATAGGAGCCAGGCCCCTGTCCCAAGACAGAGAACTAATCAGTCCCGCTCCTCCTTCCTATAACGCATCACCTCTCTGGGCCACGTGCCTTGCGGCTCACCCTGTATGTCTCCCCCACAGCACAACTATCTTTGTTTCCTCGGAATCAACCTAAGGACTAACCGGCTTATCCCTCTTCCCAATTTGTCCCTCCATCTCCCCCCACCACACCCCGCATGAGAACCTAGGTTTTTTTCTATTCTAGCTATTAAAGCAGGGAGCTTGGGACTTAGGTAAGTTGAGGTCTGTTAAAGAATTTAAGATGGAGTGGCAGGAATGAATTCAGTCAGAAAAGGATGGAGTTCACGTCTCACTCTTCAGCCCAGATTCAGACAACACCAAAGCATACAGAGAAGGAGCTCTCAGAATTTGCCAAAATCTCACTGTGTATTAGAATTATTTATGCATGTGTCTGATTCCTCCACTAGGCGAAACACGTGACACAGAAGAGCTTTATCTTATTTGCCCTTGTGCCTTTAAGAGTACCTAGCACAAAGCTTTATTTAAATACACAGTTTGCTGAATGGAATAGCAGGTGACACAAAAAAGCACAATGGATTAGCTGAATAAACATGTGTTAATCTATTGGTTCAGGTGGAAAATTCCACTCCAAATGGCTAAGCGGCAACACACAGCAACCGAGCAAAATGAAAGCTGTACTACCATTTGTTCGTTAAGATTCTCCCGAATTAACTGAAACCCCCTGGTCATGTTTCCCTCCATCCCCAGCATCCGATGTGACATCACATAGACCAGGTCTATGGCGTGGCTACCTTAGCTTCCCATCTGAGAATGAGACAACTCTTACTTTTATGGGCCTCTTCGCAGGTGTTGAGTCTTGAGAGTGTTCCACATGCATATGCTGCTCCTTGTTCTTTTCCTGCTCACGTCAGTGAAAAGGGAATAAACTGCTCCCTTGAAACCCGTTCCCATTCCTTCTGGTGACTTGAATACCAGTGGCTGTCCAGGAAAGCTGTTACCTGAAAGAGTTAAGGTGTCTCCTTTTAAAAACAATCATAGAGGAGCAGATGGCACATTTGCTCACTGAGAAGGTGTTGCTCTCACTTGGGTCTAAATTCCCTCCTTCCACCTGGCATCCCAGACAGCTGTGTCAGCTCCATCTGCCCACCTTGAATTCATCAGGTGAATGCTCCATTTCATTAATTGAGGTTAAGCTAACCCAAGGAATCAAAGACAGGTATGGAATGTTCCCTGACAAAACCGGGCCTCTGGTTATGTGACACTGACAACTATGATTGCACTCAGCTACACTTTAGTACATGAAAAGCTTAGAACAGTGAATGAAGAGATAAGTAAACACGACAGTCAGGCCACTTTTCAAGGACTCATGAGCAGACAGCAGATGTCATTCTTCCTCTTTAAGGTAAATACTTCGGGAAAGCTTCCACTCGCCCTGAAGAACATTGATAGGTAACATCTCCTGAATCCTGCCTGGGAAGTCCCAAGCCAACCTCACATAAGTCTTCGGAAGTCAATGACAACCCCTGTTCAGTGGGAAAACTCAGGAACCTTGCTGCCATATGAGGACCTCTCTGAGGGACAGGTGGTGCTGAGCCTCCAGATCCTGGCCATCACCAATATTCATTTATTCAGTGCTCCATTGATCTGGGCACTGGGAGTACAATGGAGGTAAGATGGACAAAGTCACTGGTCTCATAGTGCCTACATTTAGGGGAGAGACTAATAGGTACAAACAAATGGATTTGACAATTCAATTAGTGACAATAATTCTGAAGAAGACAGATTAATATAGAGTTGAGGACAGGACAGGGGTGGGGGAGTAATAGAGGTGACCAAAGTCGAGTAGGCTGCTGGGTAACAGGCTGTGTGTGAAAGAGTAGGACAATCCTATTCTGAGGACTGTGGCTCCCTAAGCAAATGTCAATTTGAAATAAAACTTTGCTGCTTTGGTCACCAGACTCAACACTTAAAGTTGCTTGAAACCATGATGGTAGGTCATACATATGTAGCTGGCTAGTATAGTCTCCCCCCCTCCAAAAAGTAGTTATAGATTAGTCCAAAATGGAAAAAAAAAATTATATAGCAACATTAACCAAACTGAAAAGGAAAAAAAAGAAAGAAAAAGTGACCTCTTTCCTCTCTCAGAAGAGTAAAGAGACTAGATAAGTAAATAGAGACAAAGATCTACTCTTAATAGAGACAAATTACTGAGTTTGTTCGCTGGGGAACTGGCCAGAGCATCCATCTATAAGAAGAGGTTCACACCTCCCTATAATAGACTGCAAATGTGGTGCTATTAACTCCAGATTCCAGATGTGACTTTATATGCTAAAGGCAAATTCACTCAAACACATGCTCACTCATGTTCAATACATAAATAAAGGCCTTGGTTTAAATTTCAACAGGTTAGGGAACAAACAGTTCTTAATACTTATAATCCCCCACTGCCTTCTGAGAAAGGTGGGGCCTGATACCTGGAGGATTTACTAAATGCAAACTTCATTCTCAGTGTAGTTGCCTTTGGAAAAACTTGTAAAAATATTAAACATTGGTGGAGGGAAGAGATTGCAAGTAAAAAAAGAGTAGAATATTTAAACGGTAAGTTCTCTTACATATGTGGGATATACCTTGACCTCCAAAATTATATCAGGTCCAGATGATTTTAAAGATGAGTCATATGCTACTTAATCTTTTCAAAGCATAAAAAAATAGAAATATTTCCAAGGAATTCTCAAGGTTAACATTCTCCTGAAACCAAAATAAAATAATAGTAGTACAAAAAAATAATACAGAACCATCTTATGTAATAATATAGATAATTCAAATAAGGCAATAAATTTATTGTATGAAAATAATAATAAAGTCCAAGCAAGTAGACTTTATTCTAGGAGGGTGAGAACAATTCAACATTAGGGAATTCATTAATATTATTTATTGCATGGAGTAAAGAAGAAAAACCATATAATCCTCTCAAAAAATGATGGAAAAATATTTGATAAAAGTCCATATTTATTTCTTATTTTTAAAGAAACTTAAGAAAGTAGGGGCGCCTGGGTGGCGCAGTGGGTTAAAGCCTCTGCCTTCGGCTCAGGTCATGATCTCGGGGTCCTGGGATCGAGCCCCGCATAGGGCTCTCTGCTCAGCGGGGAACCTGCTTCCCCCTCTCCCTCTGCCTGCCTCTCTGCCCGCTTGTGATCTCTCTCTCTTTCTCTTTCTCTCTCTAAAAAAAAAAAAGAAGAAAAGAAAAGAAAGTAAAAAGAAAAGGAAATTTCCTTAAGGTAAGGAATTTCATATACTGAAATTTCATATACTGAAATTTTAGAAGTATTGCCATTAAAGTAAATTTCATATACTGAAATTTTAGTATTGCCATTAAAGTCAGAACAAAATAAGAATGATCAGAATCATCAGGTCCTGAAAGACCCAGCCAATGCTATAAGACATGGAAAGAAAATAAGAGATATGAACATTTAAAAAGAGAGAAAATTTAATTAGCACATGTTATAATTTTGTATTTAGAAAATTTATATTGGGCCCCTTTCTTCCACTCAACATAAAAATGAATTATGTATATTTAAATACCTAAAATTTATAATACAATTATAACATTACAATTTGGGGATAGATAATAAAATCACAAACTAATTCACTTATAATTTTATAACCTAAGCCATTCAGGAAGTACAAAATCCATAAAGGAAAAGATTAACAAGTTAACCATTTAAAATTTTAAACTTCTGGGCGCCTGGGTGGCTCAGTTGGTTAAGCAACTGCCTTCGGCTCGGGTCATGATCCCGGAGTCCTGGGATCGAGTCCCATATTGGGCTCCCAGCTCCATGGGGAGTCTGCTTCTCCCTCTGACCTTCTCCCCTCTCGTGCTCTCTCTCACTGTCTCTATCTCAAATAAATAAATAAAATCTTAAAAAAAAATTAAAATTTTAAACTTCTTAATAAATGAATTCAGTAAGGTTGCAGGATAGAAAATTCTTATTCAGAAATTGACAGCATTTCTATACACAATAACAAAGTAGCAGAAAGAGAAATTTAGAAAACAAGTCCACTTACAATTGCACCAAAAATAATAAAATGCCTAGGAATAAACTTAACCATGGAGATGAAAGACCTGTACTCTAAAAACTATAAAATGCTGTTGAAAAGAAATCAAAGATGACACGAACAAATGGAAAGACATTCCATGCTCATGGATTAGATTAATATTGTTTAAATGCCTATACTACCCAAAGATTCAGTGCAATTTCTATCAAAATATTATTCACAGAACTAGAATAATACTGAAATTTTCATGAAACCACAAAAGACCATGAATAGCCAAAGCAATCTTAAAAAAAAGAACGAAGCTAAAAGTACCATAATTCCAGATTCCATAATTCTAGATACTACAACAAAGCTAGTAATCAAAACAGTAGGTTGGCATAAAAATGGACACATAAATCTATGGAACATAACAGAGAGCCCAGAAATCTATCCACACTTAAATGGTCAATTAATCTAGGACAAAGGAGAAAGAATATACAATGGGAAAAAGACAGTTACTTCAATAAATAGTACTGGAAAAATTGGACAACTACATTACTTTTTTTCTAGGAGCTTCCCTTGACTTTCAGAACAAGTTATGGTCATGCTCCAAGTTTCCCAGAGAACTGCCCTCTTATCCTTGGACTGCAGTTGAGTCGGCATTGTTCATGCTACTTTACTGAACTCCTCAATTTGACTAAAATATCCTAGGAGGCAGGTGTGCCAGGAGTCCCCAGATCTGCCTACAAGTTCCATGGTTTGCTACAAGGACTCACAGAATTCAGAAAGGCTGTTATACTTTTGGCCGAGGTTTATTACGAGAAAAGGATAGAGATTAAAATCAACAATGCAAAAGCACATAGGCAAAGTCCAGCAGAAACCAGATGTGAGCTTCATATAACTTCTCTCAATGAAGTTTTTTTTTTTTTTTAAAGATTTTATTTATTTATTTGACAGAGAGAGGGAGATCACAAGCAGGTAGAGAGAGACGGGGGAAGCAGGCTCCCCACTTATCAGAGAGCCCGATGCAGGGCTTGATCCCAGGACCCTGAAATCATGACCTGAGCCGAAGGCAGAGGCTTTAATCCACTGAGCCACCCAGGCGCCTCTCCTCTCAATGAAGTTTTATGGATGGTGTTTAGTTCTCCTAACATGTGTGACAATAGGTACAACATTTTGCTAACTAGGTTAGGTTATGCAAGCCTTGGTGAACACGGTAATGAAGGTATGGAGGACCCACATGACCTTGACTACTCAAGCCATGACCCAACCCCAAAGGCGAAATGATCCAGCATGGCTCAGGACCCCAGGCAAACAAAAACAGGCATTTACCATAAATCACATTTTTAGCATAGACTATCTTGTTTGGCTCAAGGTCTCAGATGTACAAAGTTGCTTATCAGGCAGGATGTTCCAAGGGCTTAGAGGTTATCTCCCAGAAGTTACCCAAGATCTAGTCCTTTCTTTGGAATGTGTAAGATTTAAGCACTCGAAACCTGCTGAATTAATCCTTTACTGCATAGCACATATTGTTTCTTGTTTACTATAAAGCACCCAAAGAATAATGCTTCCCAGAGCACATTAGGTGCTTATTAAGTTGAATTAAATTAAGAAAAATCACTTTAACTGTCCATATGCATAATTTTTCTCCAACATTTTATTTGGTAAAATATGAAGCCTAATATATAATTTTAAAAATTGCACAGTCAATCCTTATAGAACCTTCACCTTTATTTATCTGTCACCAATTACTAATTTACTACCTCACCAAGTTCACAATATTTCCACTTGACTGTGCCTGCATGTGTGCATGTACTAATGTTTGCTGAACCACTGAAAGTGAGTTGCAGACATCACAGCCTTTCATTCCTAAGTACTTAAGCATTTATCTCTAAAGAGCATTCTTCTATATAACTATAATACTGGTGTCATATCTAAGATATCTAATATTGAAAGAATAATATTACATATCATGTAATCCATGTTTAGGGTCCCATAAATTGTCCTCCAAATGCTCTTACAGTGATTTTCTTTAAGTAACGGATCATGTATTAAATTTAGTTATCATCTTAACATTTCCTCTACCTTTCGTTTTCCTTCTATGACACTGACATTAACATTTGAAGAAGGAGGCTGGTTGTCTTGTAGCACGTGCAAAAATCTGGATTTATCTGTTTCTTCATGATTTGATGCAGGTTAAACATGTTGGCAGAAATGTTACATCGGTACAATTGTATACAGCTACATCCCAGGGCATCACATCTGATACCATATATCAATTCATGTCATTATTGGGACAAATATCATTTCAATGTCAAAGATCAATTTCAAGTGCAATATAAGTTTGATCCCTTCCATAAGGTAGTATCTAACAAATCACACCATTGTAAAGGTGTTTCCTCCCCTTAGGAAATTGATAAGTAATCTGTGAGGATAGGAGGGAAGCTGGTAATATTTTATCCATTGGTTTTAGCAACAACTGATGATCCCGTCCTTGTGTATATTGATTACTATACTGGTGGCTATAAAATAGTGCTTTCTAAATCTATCGCTCTTTTCTCCTTTACTAACTGGAGTTAATCTATAAAGAAGAGTTTGGCCTCATACTCCTTAATTTAACTATCACAATGGACACATGTATTTATTATTTAATGTTTCATAATCCATTTACTATCATTATTTTTTGTGCTTAAATTAGAAGAAAAGTATGTTTATATAATAAAGCTATGAAGACGGCTATGAGAGTTGATTTCATTTTTAATTGCAGTATAATATACAGATGACACTCACATAAGTGTCCAGATTGATAAATATTCACAAATTGATGATGTTCATGTAACAAGCACTGAGACCAAGCAATAGATATTACCAACACTCCACAGAGGCTCCCCTATGTCCCCTTCCAGACTACTCACCAAGAGGTATCCTCACCTCTAATATAGACTAAGGCTTTGTTGGGGGTTTTTTATTATTTTTACACTTGATATAAATGGAATCATACAACATATGTTCCATGTTGTTCCACAACATTCTTTTGTGTCTGTCTTTTCTCAAAATTACGTTAGTAAGATTTACCTGAATTAGTGTGCATAGCTATAGATCCCTTATTCTTGTTGCTGTATAGAAATCCAGAGTGTGACTATATCACAACTTATTTATTCATTTCACTATTGATGGCCATTTCAGTAGTTTCAAGTTTGGGGCTATGAACATTTTAGTATGTTCGATGAACATATATATGCCTTTCTATTGGTTATATAACTAAGAGTAGAATCGCTAGATCATAGTGCATGCATATATTCAGCTTTGTAGATAGTGCCAAGAGAGCAACCATTATTTAAAAAGAAAAATTCCATCTACTATGAACTAAGGGATAAGATATCCCTATCAACACCAAAATAAGATCAGGTGAAAAAAACCATTAACAGTTACAAGATCCACATAGTTTTAACTTAAAATTAAAATGAAATAAATGACCCCAACTATGAATCTTTTGGGGGGCAAAACCACAAAAAAATTATGTCAAAATTAGAAAACAAGTAATTCGACTATACCCCCCAGCAGCATGTACCCTAAGGACAAAACAACTATTAGACGTCTTCGACAGTTTTCATTAATCATTGGAAGTAGGATTGATGTTGTTATTCTGAGACTGTTATGAACGGCAATGTGAGACAAAGCAAATGAATAATACTGGCAGAGTCGCTGAAAAAACGAGAATTTAGGCAAGGCTGGAAGAAGATTTAGATGTAACTTGATGAGGTTAAGTAAAAACCCTGTAGTCCTGAATTAGATTTGGAAGTTTCAATACAAACTCATAATGTTTCTTTTAAAAAAATGCATCACATCATTCTCCCCTGAAAAGGCTTAATATAAAAATGATCAATCCAACAGTAGAGTCTAGTTCCTACACTATGTTCCCTAAATATCATTTCTCACTAAAAGAAACCAAAGCTCTTTGAAGAAGTGGCTGATTTCTATATCTGGAGCAGAAAATGTTCACGAGCCTAGAATAAACATTATGACTGAAAACAAAGAAATTGTTAAAGATTACTAGCATGATATCAAAAGGACTCAGGAACCACTTGAATGTGCTTCTACTGGCCTAAGGGGGAACAATTTGAATGACAATTTGGATAATAATTCCAAAATATTGAAAATCATCCAGTATGTTTAAATCCATGAATTTGCTATGATACTAAAAATTTATTCATTCTACTTCGAGAATGCTTAGGAATTACCTCAAAATAACCATAATCAATGAGGGAAATTTTCTCTTTATAGAATGATTTCAGCTTATGATTTCAGGATAATAAACAAAGAACTGATGATTAAATTAAAAGATCATTATTCTATATCATTTAATGAATTAACTAATGGTCATCAGTGGTTCCTAGCATTACAAAAGCAGAAACAAACTCGACATTATTTTCCTCCTGGTGGAAGTACACATCACTATCTACAAAGTACTTTTGCCAAAATTGACCCTTAATCTGTTTAAGCCTTTAGACTGAACTACTAATGTTCAGGAAATACAGAGGACAAAGGAACAAGTTACAATACACAACAGGAACACAATAAGTTCATTATTGGGAAACTACACGACAAAGGACTTAGCTTCTGCAACAAAATACAAGTAAAAATGCAAGGAAAGAAAATGGACCAGAAATGCAGACTAAAAAAATACTCAAGAGACCTTGTTTGGGTTCTGTTTCAAACTAACTGCAAATAATAAACCCCAACTGGCTCTTCAGTGCTATCGAAGAAATTATTGTTGTTTTCAGGAATTACATAATGACAGTATTTTGGTTATGTTTAAGAAGGAGAGTTCTTGTCTTTTAGAGACATACCCTGTAATATTTACATGTAAAAATAATATGATATCTAAAATTCACTTCCAAAAAACCAGGGAGGGGATATGCAATAACAGGTAAAAGTATAGTGTGCTTATAAAATAAAAACTATTGAATCTGGGAGGTATACATATAGGGGTTTATTATACCATTCCATTTTTTGAATATGTTTAAAATTCTTCATAAGAGTTCAAAAATACTAACTAAGGGAAGTGAGTTTGAGTTGACCCTAAAGAATAGGCTCTATAGTCCCCAGTTTTCATTCTCTATTATTCTTCCAGGAAAAATAATCTTATGTTTTTAACTTGTCCCATTGTTCTTTTCCCAAGTCTCTGAATTTAGTGAAGTTTCACTTTCTGTATTTTAGTGAATCAATTTGTTTTCTCATGAAAGAAAACTAATAGTAAGTAACTTGACAGAATCTTTCAAGTCCCTTTCCCAACTCAGACACAGTCTCAACATCAGGAAGTTCAGAAAGTATCTTTTTTGGGTCTTTTCCTCTATAAACTAGTTCTTTTAGTTCAAGACACACATTCACCATTGGTTCATGCATGGCCACTTGCTTTAGTTATTTTTAACAACGTAATAAGGACTTACAAACCCATCACAAAATAAAAACCAGGACCTTGAAGATAATCTACAACTAGTCACGTCTTATCTCAAATTCTTGCCTTCCAGGGCACCTGGGTGGCTCAGTGGGTTAAAGCCTCTGCCTTCTGCTCAGGTCATGATCCCAGGGTCCTGGGATCGAGCCCCGCATCGGGCTCTCTGCTCAGTGGGGAGCCTGCTTCCCCCTCTCGCTCTGCCTGCCTCTCTGCCTACTTGTCATCTCAAATAAATAAAATCTTTGAAAAAAAAAATTCTTGCCTTCCCCTACACCTGCCCAAAGTAACCATGGTCCTAAATTCCACACCCATCATTCCCTTGCTTTTTATACAGTTTACTTGCATCCATTTTAGTTATTTTCAAGTTAATAAAAAGGATATCCTGCTGGGGCGCCCACATGACCCAGTTGGTTGAGGGACTGATTCTTGATTTCAGCTCAGGCCATGATCTCAGGGTCCTGGGATCAAGCCCCACACCAGGCTCTGCACTCAGGGGGAGGGTCTGCTTGGGATTATGTCTCCCTCTCTCTTTCTCTGCCCCTCCCCCTATTCTTGCTCTCTAACAAATAATAAATAAATCTTAAAATAAAAAGGATATCATACCATAATATATTGGGACCTACCATTTTCACTTAATAGTACATCACCAAAATCTACCCATATTTTAGAGTTACCCTGTAGTTGTTTGTTTTGACTTTGTATGAACACTCCCCATGGATTCATCCACTGTCTGACTGCTGGGCATCTGGGTTGTTTCTAAAATTGCTCTGTGACCAAAGATGTTATGAACCATCTTGCACATATCTCTGGTTGTACAAGCTTGAGAGTTTCTCTTGGGGATATTCTGAAGAATGAAACTGCTGAGTGTTAAGGGATGGGGGTGTTTCCCCCTCACTTCCCATCTGAAGACTCTTTCCTGCAGGAACACAGCCTCATGCTTGAGTCAGGAAGGTGACCCCACTCTGCTTTGGTGTGGTTTGTCACCGGCTCTCTTTTCCACCTCTTGTTTTTCCAGCTCCTTAGTAATCTAAGAGATTTGTTTTCACTTTTAGTGCTTCAGAATAATTTAAGAAAAACTACTAACAAAAACATTCTGAGCTTGGAGGGCTTCAGGCATCTTTAATTGGCACAACTTTTTCAGTCAAAGCAAAGGAAATTAAAGTGACTGGTAACTATCTGCATTTCTTTTGGGTGTTGTAATCAAGAAAAAAATATGACCTCCCTCTCCATATAGAGAGACATCAAATCTATTCCAGCTTTCATTTTAGAACACAGTATTGAAACAAATTTATCTTGATCTTTTTTTCTGTTGTGTTTACTGTTTCCCTCTACTTTTTCCTTTTGAGAGGAACAGATTTTTAAATCAGTAACACTTGGGGAGCTACTGACATTTGTGAATCTCTTAAAGCTAAATTCTTCTCATATTTTATGACACGAGCAAAACTACTTGAGGAAATTAATAATTTGCTCCATGACTCGAATGAGAAATTGAGTAAGGGATGTAGGATTTTTTGACCCATTTGCAGAATGTCTAATACCATATGCTCACCTTAAGTTAACTACCACCTCGAGAATCAGGTGCTAGCTGGATGTCATGGAGGAATTTTTTTTTTTTTAATCAGGGAAAGAGAACATGAGTACTTGAAAATTCATAATATTAACAGTCTAATTAGAGTTTCTTAAATGCTGTTTTAAATTAGGATAATTTTAAATTATTGGATGTGACAACTATATAAACATAAAATGCTTTAATTAGAGACTTGTTTGTGTGAGAAAAAAATCTACTCGAAGCATCAATCTGTCACTCTGCATTAACTTCCAACAGCCACGGATTCCCACTGGACCCCTGAATCTGAGCACTAAGTCTATACCCATCATCTGCTCTCTACATTCTAATCCTCTCCTGTTTGTAGCTAGGTCTCTGCTCTTTAAAAAAAAAACTCAGAGCAACAAATTCAAGTTGAATTCTCATTCAAATTCATAGCAACTTTTAGTGTTTCTGAATTTGCTTAATGTTTTCACTGAGCACAGTTCTTCTGGGCCTTCATAAATATCGTGCCATGTTACTAATGAAAAAAAGTTGTGTGAGTAGCTCAGTCTTAAAGAGCGATGAAACAAACAAAATAAAATCTCACAGTCTCCCTCAAGTACTTATTAACTTTTTAGAATCACTTTCTCCTTTCAGAGTCTGATGAAAGCTAAGAGCTCTCTCCCATCATCACAGAAAAGATCTGTAATCACAAAAATGTTTGCATATAAATTCAGAGAATTTATGCAGCTCCTGATGGCCACGTCTATCTGCCATCTTGGAATTCAGATTCCAACTCTGGTGAGATAAAATATTCATTAATCAGTACCAATGTGTGGAATACCTACTATGTACTGACACTATTCTAGACAGTGGAGTACACCAGAGGACACAGCTTGGCCTGGCCCTGCCCTTACAAGGCTCACAGTCTCATAGAGGAAACAGTTATTAACTGAATGACCACACCAACAAAAATTGAGTAGGAATTTTGTGAGACATACAAAAGGAGAAGGACTGAGTGCTATCAGAGCCAACAGATGGGAATTTGGCCAGATCAGAAGGCTTTTAGAAGACTTCCCTGAGATTAGGACAATGGTGCTGAGGTCTGAGTTAACAGGTGGAGGGATGGAAAGGACGTTTGAAGGGGTAGGAACAGTAGGTCAAAGGCCCTGTAGTAAGAGAGAACACGGTATGTAAGAGTGGCCAATCACAGAGAGACAGTGAGTGAGACCAAAGGCAGGGTTGAAGAGATAGGCAAGGAAAAATCATGAAGTCTTTACCCATGTTGGAAGACTTTTTTTTTTTATTTTAGAGCAATAGGAAGTCATTAGACAATTCTAAACTGGGAGGTAGGCAATGTAATTGGTTTTGAATTATGGAAGGTTCGTTTTGCGTGCAATGTGGAGAGTAGATTGGCAGATGACGGCAATGGATGCCGAAAGATCAGTAGAGAGGCCATTGCAGAAGTCTAGAGAGAACAACACTAGACAAGGATAATGACTGCAGGGATGAGCGTGGTTGGATTCAAGAGACATTTACTTGGGATAATTAACAGGATGCCACAAAACACTGGCTCTTTCATCATGTGCCAATACATCAAACAACGTCAGCCACATGCTATGCTGGTGCTCCACAAATACATATTGGGTGAATAAATTAATGAATGAATGAGGTGAACATAAGTAAACATAAAAATATAAATAGATCAAAGATTTTTATGTACTCATAATCACTGAAAGAATGTGGGGTACACAAGTCACTAAGGAGGAGATAGATAAGTAAAAGCATAATGTGTGAAAGAATTCTAGTTAATTTGACCCTGAATGAGGGGAAGATGTAATGGAAGGGTCTGGTTTGACGTGTACAGGTTCTATAAAGTGACAATGAGTGGGTAAATTACTGAGAGAAGAAGTCAGATGAAAAACAATGAGAGAAATTCACTTTTGCTTGATATCCACCTTCTGTGAATGTGTAATTGCCTCAGGATGTGCCAAATCAATAAAGATTCGGGACAAAGATTTGCTAAAACAAGCTTTTTTATAAGCACAGCTTTAATAGCCAGTCCTGTGCACCTCCCAACAGTCCCCAAATCACTCAATTTGGTAAGTTCTTTTATTTCAAACACCAGAAAAGCAGACTGTTGCATGGAAATCCCCACACTTCAGATATTTTAGGAAACTAGCAATCGATGTGGGAATAAGACTCTTGAGTTTCATGACTCTGACACAGCCGTGGCCACTTGAGTCCAACCTGGGAGATCCTTAATAAATCATTGTGGATATTGGCTCTTTATAAACCCAAATCATTCATCTTGATTCCACTGGGTGGAAACAGCACGTGCACAAAGAAACAGGACAAGGTCTACATTTCTGTTCCCTAACCTGTGTGTATAGAAAAATTCCCATATGATTCTGTTCAGTTACTAAGAATGCAAATGAATGCACAAACAAGTGAGATTCATTTTCAGTTCTAGATTCTGTGCGCATTGAACAATTTGGATCTTTATTACCTTTGACTCTTGCTCTTAGATGAAAAGTTAAATTAATGGCCACATTCACTGTATATTTTGAAACCCACCTTTCAAATTTTTAGAAAGGAGATGGATTATGTGCAGGCTTCATCCTTTCAATGGAGCTTTCTATCTGAAGATGCTGTTTAGTGAAGACTACAGGTTTAAAGACAGTCTCATCAATAAAGCTAGAGATACTAAATAGCCTCTGAATGTTTCAGAAGAGGAGTAGGGGATTCAGCATCCGCTGAACATTTTCACAGAGAGGTGGTATCTCTTATATTAGGATGAGAAATACAGTGCAACCAGCTTTTCCCTCATCACCATGCAGGTTTGGGTTTCATAACATTTCTGTGAATAGGTGCCGTTTTTAATTTCTCCCACCATCTTATGATTTATGGAGCATGACTTGGTAACTATGTGGCTGGAGAAAAAATATAGAAATTGAAATTTCTGAATAAAGATGAATGTAAAGCACTACTTTGAACAAGTAGGGAAGGAGGGGCAGTGACAACCTTTCTGTCACCATTTCTGGCCACTGATGACTTGACTAAAGTAGTTGGCTTGAAATTGTACTAAAACCTTGATGTCCACTGACCAACTAGTTGGAGATTTCCTGAACTAAGTTTCTTTGGGAATATAGTGCCAACTCTTAGCACCCAGACAGCAGCACCCTTTGCCACCACTTCCCCATCTTCACAAATGACTTCATCCTCAAAGCTGGTCCAACCCCACTTACCGCAAATGTTTTAAGCATTCTTTCAGACATCCACCACAACGATATCTAACTCCAAATATATGATGGATGCTGTGTCAAATATGGGTGCTAATAAATGGCTCTATTTAGATAAGGGGAAGACTAAAATTATCGTTCTTATATTCCCAATTCTTAATTATCCACATTAATAAAGGAATCAAGGAGATAAATAGTCCAAAATAAAGGATAATACAAAAGCAATTTATATTTGGCTTTTGTATTCATTATATGATTTTGAGGGTGAGCAAATTAACTTTCTAATTATGACTTGGCTCTTCAAAATGAGTTTGTATTCTCAGCTGGCTTGTGTTGAAACTCAGCTAGTTTTGTGCTAGAAGCCAAGAGAATTTGACCTGGAATTTGTAATTTTCAGCAAATGATTCATCCATATAATCAAAAGTTGATTTTTTCTGCCATTTGGAGAAGGTCTACATCATTCCAATAGTCTCTGGAGAACAATGGTGTAATGTACATTGCATAGATACAGCACCAGACATAACAGACTTCAAGATTACTAGAGATAGTCATTTCAAGAGGAAGACACAACAATACTAAATGTACATCTAAGAGGATAACCCAAAAATATGTAAAGCAAAAAGTTCTCAAAACTAAAAGAAGAAATAGACAAATATTCAGTCATAGTTGGAGAATTTAGCACACTTTGGGTCAGTGAGAGAATAAGTAGACAACAAATTACTAAAGACATTAAAATTTTGAATAACCTATAAAACAACCAGACATAATTGAAATTATGGGAGACTGCAATTCAACAACAGCAGAACACATGTTTCTTTTGTGTTCCTACTCAATATGCAAGGGATCATTATTGTTTTTTCACCTGAGTTATTGAGGGTCTATTCTATCAGCCCCTCTTTTCAATACACATGCACACGCATAAATGCTTTGCAGAGAGAGAGTCACACAAAGTAGAAAATGTCCAGAAATGACTGAGTAGAATAAAGACTAAGGGGATGACATCAAGAAGTCTTGAGGTAGACCTTGTAGACAAGTTACTATAATTCCTCAACTCATTCTATTTGATCTCAAAAACAAAAATACCAGAATTATTTAACTAAATGGGGCAGTCAGATTTGATCAAAGTAGAGATACAGTCTACAAGATATTGAAGAGGAATACCTGGAAAGGGAGCAGCCGCAGAAGCAGAACAAGGCTAAAATAATGGCTCAGGGTTTACTCAGAGTGTCTGAGCACCTAACAGGTCCAGCACAGTGGTGGAATCACAACAGGTCCTCAAGAAATATTTGTGTATTTGTATTGCAATCAAAACTTTCTCAGAGTCAATTTGCTATCCCCAGGCAATCAATGTTCTAGCAAAGTTAAGAGAGTTTTATCACTCTCAGTAATGTAAAGTTGTTGCTCAAGAGCTGATGTTAAAGCACGTTCTACTATGATCATTTGTAAAATATGATAGGCTTGAGGGGGGCTGTAAGATGGATTCGACACTTATTTCAAAGAACTCTGATGATCTTCCTAAACTTCTACAAGTCTCACATAAACTATGTCTAATCTCTGTCCTCACCCAGTAAACTATATTTGTAGCAGTAGTTAAAAATAAATATATGCATAATGAAACCGTACCTGATTTATATGTTCAAATATAATTGTGACACTTAACATCCTTATGATGATTTATAATTTATAGATTGCTTACTATTATAATTTACCTTTCATATGTTCTTATTTCCCAGTTTTGTACACAAACCATACACCAAAATAGGCCTGATTATTCCCAAAATACATATTTAAAAATTAGGGTAAGTGACTCAATGGAGGCAGTTCTTATCAAAATTTTATGACAGAAACATCCCTAAAGTCAGAGGAAGATTAACCCTCAGAGTCTGGGAGTATAACCCAAAGCAGTCCAGGAAGGTAAAAATTATCCTTCAGTTCTCTTATTTTATCTTTAGATTTTTTTTTTCCCAATTTCTGGATCTGAGTAGAATGTAGCGGTAGAAGCAGGCCCACTGCAATAACCAAGCAAAAAAAAATAATTAATTAATTAATTAAAGCAGGCTATCGCCCTCACTGCAAAATCATATTACTAAAGACATTGGATACCTATTGAAGCAAAGGGGACTAAATGAATTTAATACAATTAAGGATAGAGTCTTTCTTAAATGAGCTAATATTGATGTCTATTTCTACCTTAAAGTCATTTGCTGAGATTAAGTATTGATTATGAATTGGGCTTGCTGTTGGAGAGAGAGTCTTTAGGAAAGAAAAAAAAAAGCAGCATTTTCAAGACACTCAATAGGCTGGCATGTTGAATTAGAATCTAGAAAATCCCCAAGACCATGTCTCAGCTTTCTCAGTGACAAAGCTGCTGAGTGTTGGGGTATCTTGGGAGATAGGAGGACTCAGATAAAAAGGGAAAGTAAAAGCACCCACAGTATCTTGTGCTTAGAAACAAAGTACTACTAGAAGGAGAAACCTACAACAAACATTCATCAAGTCTTATTCTTCAGAAGCAAGATGGCGGAGAAGTAGGAGGTTGAGATAGAGTCAGATCCCAGAAGTTCATCTAGATAGTTATCAAATCATTCTAAAAGCCAGCATACTCAGCAGGAGAGAGAAGAGAGGAAGAAGAGGAATTCTAGGAGCAGAAAATCAACCACTTTCCGAAAGGTAGGATGTTTGGAAAAGTGAATCCAAAGCGATGGGAAGAGAGACCACGGGGGGAGGGGCCAGCTCCCTGCAGCCACAGAGCCACAGAGCACAAAAAATCGGAACTTTTAGAGTCTGCTCCGCTGAGGGACATCACTCCAGAGGCTAAGCAGGAGGTTTAACCCTCGCGGGAACAGAGTGGTTTCAGGTCCCACAGGCACAAAGAGACCGGGGGTGTCTGAGTGTGGCAGAGCAGCCGGCGGCAGAGAAAGAGCCACGCAGTGCATTTTCAACTGGGACTTACCCTAGACCATGGCCCCGGCCCTTCAAGCGGGGACCACATAAAGCATTCCACAGAGACCTGAGGCCAGAAGGACTGGCAGGATATAGTCAAAGCACTAAATGAGAAAAATATGCAGCCAAGAATATCATATCCTGCTAGGCTGTCATTGAAAATAGAAAGAGAGATAAAAAGCTTCCAGGACAAACAAAAATTAAAAGACTCTGCAAACACCAAACCAGCAGCCCTACAGGAAATATTAAAAAGGGTCCTCTAAGCAAAGAGAGAGCCTAAAAAGAACAAAGACCAGAAAGGGACAGAGACAATATACAGTAACAGTCACCTTACAGGCAATACAATGGCACTAAATTCATATCTTTCAATAGTTACCCTGAATGTAAATGGGCTAAATGCCCAAAAGACATAGGGTATCAGAATAGATAAAAAAAAAAAACCAAGACCCATCTATATGCTGTCTATAAGAAACTCATTTTATACCCAAAGACACCTCCATATTTAAAGTGAGGGGGTGGAAAAAAATTTACCATGCTAATGAACATCAAAAGAAAGCTGGGGTGGCAATCCGTACATCACATAAATTAGATTTTAAGCCAAAGACTATAATAAGAGATGAGGAAGGACAATATATCATACTTAAAGGGACTGTCCAACAAGAAGATCTAACAATTGCTCCCTAAAGTGGGAGCAGCCAATTACATAAATTAGATTTTAAGCCAAAGACTATAATAAGAGATGAGGAAGGACAATATATCATACTTAAAGGGACTGTCCAAAAAGAAGATCTAACAATTGCTCCCTAAAGTGGGAGCAGCCAATTACATAAACCAATTAATAACAAAATCAAAGAAACACATCAACAATAATACAATAATAGTAGGGGACTTTAACACCCCCCTCACCGAAATGGACAGATCATCTAAACAAAAGATCAACAAGGAAATAAAGGCTCTAAATGACACACTGGACCAGATGGACATCACAGACATATTCAGAACATTCCATTCCAAAGCAACAGAATACGCTTTCTTCTCTAGTGCACATGGAACATTCTCCAAAATAGATCACATCCTGGGACACAAATCAGGTCTCAATCAGTACCAAAAGATTGGGATCATTCCCTGCATATTTTCAGACCACAATACCATGAAACTAGAACTCAATCACAAGGGGAAAGGTGGAAAGAACTCAAATACATGGAGGCTAACGAGCATCCTACTAAAGAATGAATGAGTTAACCAGGAAATTAAAGAAGAACTAAAAAAATTCATGGAAACAAATGAAAATGAAAACGCAACTGTTCAGAATCTCTAGGACACAGCAAAGGCAGTCCTGAGAGGAAAAT
>CM052808.1:61573184-61588751 GCA_028533885.1 Nasua narica
ATATATATATATATATATATATATATATATATATATATATATACACACACACACACACACACACACACACACAATGGAATACTATGCAGCCATCAAGAGAAACGAAATCTTGCCATTTGCAACGACGTGGATGGAACTAGAGGGTATTATGCTAAGCGAAATAAGTCAGTGAGAGAAAGACCATTATCACATGATTGCTCTGATATGAAGAATTTAAGAGGCAGGGCAGGGGGTTATGGGTGGGTGGGGAAGAGAAATGAAACAAGATGGGATGGGGAAGGAGACAAACTATAAGAGACTCCTAAACTCACGAAACAAACTAAGAGTTGCTAGGAGGTGGGGGGGAGGGGGAGGGTTATGGACATTGGGGAGGGTATGTGCTATGGCAAATGCTGTGAAATGTGTAAGCCTGATGATTCACAGACATGTACCCTGGGGCAAATAATACATTATATGTTAATAAAAAATTTTTAAAAAGAAAAGTCTTATTCTTCAGACATTAAGAAGCAAAAGCCAACAGATTATAACCAAAGCATCCAGACAGCCTTAAGCCAGACCTGGCTAAATTGAAATTGCTCACCCATTACCCTTTCTAGGAAAATAAAATCAATTTTAGATTTATTCTTCTTTAATATATGATGTCCTATATTTAATAAAAAAAAATCATGAGACACATGAATAGGTAAGGAATGTGACTGACAGTTAAGAGAAAACAAACATTATAAGCAAACCCACAGTTGATAAACATATCAGAGTTATAAGAAAAGGATTTTAAATATAAACATGTTAAAGAAAACAGAGAAACGATGAACAAAATGAATGAAAAGATAGACCATTTCAATAGATAATTGGAATCTGTAAAAAAAAATCAAATACACATTCTAGAACTGAGAAATACAATATAAAAATTAAAAATTCATTAGATATGTTAACAGATTTGACAAAGCAAGAAACAGGATTAGTAAATTCAAAGACAAATCAATAAAAAATATTCAAATTAAAACACAGATTTTAAAAAAGGAAAAAATAGAACAGAGTGTAAGAGACATGCAGAACACAAATGGTCTGACATATATGTAATTATAGTCTCCAACGGAAAGCAGTAAAGGAACTGAAGTAGTAGTTAAAGAGATGATGGCTGAAAATTTCCAAAACTGATAAAAATATCAAACCAACAGATTTCAGATATGTCAGGAACACTAAGTGGGATAAATATAAAGGAAATCACACCTAAGCATATCACATCACAGTATAAATGAAGAAGACCGAAGATAAATTTAATTTTTCTTAAGTAAGCTATGACCAACATGCACCTTGAACTCAGTACCCTGATATCTCTACCCACTAAGCCAGTCAGTTGCTCCACTAATGATAAATTTTAAAGAAGTGAGAGAAAAAAATGATACAGCACAAATAATAATTTTGTGGCTGATTTTTCAGCAGAAACATGGAAGAAGACAATGAAATGATACCTTTGAGATGCTACAGGAAGGAGCACCTGGATGGACTCAGTCATTAAGTATCTGCCTTCTGCTTGGGTCATGATCCCAGGGTCCTGGGATTGAGCCCTGGGCTCCCCGCTCAGTGGGAAGCCTGCTTCTCCCTCTCCCGCTCCCCCTGCTTGTGTTCTCTCTCTTGCTGTCTCTCTCTCTGCCAAATAAATAAATAAAATCAAGAAAAGAAAGGAAGGAAGGAAGGAAGGAAGGAAGGAAGGAAGGAAGGAAGGAAGGAAGGAAGGAAGGAAGGAAGGAAGGAAAAAGAAAGAGAAAAGAGAGAAAGAAAGCGAGAGAGAGAAAACGAGAGAGAGAGAGAAAGCGAGAGAGAGAGAAAGAGAAAGAAAGAGAGAAAGAGAAAGAAAGAGAAAGAGAAAGAAAGAGAAAGAGAAAGAGAGAAAGAAAGAAAGTCTGCAATCATGGCCCATGGGCCAAATCCGGCTAGCAACTTGTTCCTATAAATTAATGTTTACTGGCACAAAGACTTGCCTATTTGTTTAAGTTTTGTCTATGGCATCTTTCATATGACATTTACAGGGGTAAGTAGTTTCCACAGAAATCATATGACCCTCAAAGCTAAAAATATTTACCACACAGCTCTTTTCAGAAAAAAGTTTGCATACCCCTACATAAAATAATAAGGAAAAATGTTCAACTCGAGAGCTAACAAGGAAGATAAAATGGAACACAAATATTGGATTACCATCAAAGAGTCAGGAAAGAAACAATACAGAAACAAAGATCAAACTAAAAATAAAATAAATGGTAAAACAATAGGCTTGCACCTAACTTAAACAATAATAAGCTAAATATTTCAATTAAAAGACAGATTTTCAGGCTGGATTAAAAACATAAAGGATAAAAGACCCACCTTAAATATAAGAAAACAGATCATTTGAAAGGATGGAGAAAGACTTCCCATGCAGGCACATACCCAAAGAAAGCCAGTAAGCTGACAGCAATATGCGATGGTGTCCCTATAAAGTCTGATCCTGAGGCTTGAGTGAGCTTCCTGGATTCGTAATATTCTATACATGATGTTGCATATCAGTTTTTGGAAAGTACTACATTCTGACTTCTATCCTGACGGGTAGAAGAAAATAGAAGCTGCACATCTAGAACCTTCCTGGTGTCTGCCCTATGCATCTCTTCTGGCTAATTCTGATCTATTTATGGTAATAAAACTTAACCATGACTATAGCAGCTTTCAGTGAGGTCAGTGGGTCTTTATTGCAAATTACTGAGCTGAAGGGTGGTTTGGGAAGACCGTAAACTTGGATTTGGTGTCAGAAATTGTGGGTGGTATTAGGGACTGTGTCCTCTAAACACTGTAGTTGGCCTAAACTCCTCAGACAAGGGTATGTTTTGACTGATTTTTCTACTGTTCTACTCCCTATTCTTAGTGAAAGTCAGGCAAAATTAGAGTTTTCCCATAGCAGTTTAATGGCTATTCATTTATCCATCTTTTCTCTTGCTGCAGACATGATTTACAATATTATCATCAAATTGTATGTTCTATTTCAGTCTGAATCCGTATGATTTTCATGGACAAATATCAAAGCTTCCCCAAAGGGGGGGTGGGGAACAACAGAAAACTGAAAGTTTCCATGATTCTCAAGGTCCCTACTATCTCGACATACACAATTGATAGAACTCCTTTCCCTTCCAGACCTTGGGCTCTAGTTAGACCAGTCTCCTTCCTGCCCTCCCACAACCTTTGCTTGTTCAGGCCTCTGCAACTTTATGCACATAATTCCTTTATTTGGAGGGTCTCCTTCCATCTCCTCTTTCTGGTCAATACCAACCTACTTCAGTGACATAAGTCACTGCTTCTCAATGAAGTTCTGTCAGTGATGGCTCTGACCTCATCAGGTTGATGGGGACATTCAGTGAGGTGATATTTAGAGAGAACGCAAGACATTACCTGACACACGTTAGCATTAGCTGCTGTCACTATTACTATTAAACCAACTATTGCTGTAATACTCTCCCTATTTTATTCATAGTGTCTACAATTAAGCCTTTAATTGCATCTGTAAAAATTATTCTTTATTTTATGCCCATTAGCTTCTGGATTATTATGGCCTGAGGACAGGATCCATGTCCATTATTTCCCTTATGGTGGTAGAGAATTTCAGACTCAAAGTAATTGCTGAATCTTTTCGACCTAATGATAAATTCTGAGAACACTGGAAGGGATAACACATAATCTAGACATTCAAATAAGAGGCATATTGGAACCCCTACAACGTGTTGGTGTGTATCATTTATTCTTCAGGTCTTATGTTTCCCAGTTCTATATAGATTTCAGATTTATAGTCATGACAATTGTACCTGTCACTGGGAAGTAAGAAGAATAAAGAAGTAATGGGCATTGACTTCTTCACTTCATGCTCAGTGTCATTATAAAAAACATCTCTGGTGTTAACCAAAACCAGGTTCTCCTCTGGTCCTGAAGCACATGGAAGACTAGATTTCCCTAAAATTGAAAGCTACCTTGTGACTCTCCATGCTTTCTTCCCTCTCTGCTAGGATTGGTGACATTACAAATGGTAGAACCATCAAGTGACTAAGACCTAGGGATGAATTTGTTACAGTACATACCTAGTCATGTCTAGCTGCTACACTAAGTAAAAAACAATAAGAGCAACATCAAATTTACTCACTATTTTGCAGGCACTAGTTTGTTGTACCACGATTCTTTTTTTTTTTTTTTTTTGGTACCACAATTCTTAAAGCACCGGAGAACCAGCTAGTCCATTGGTCCCTCTACAGTCTAGTTGTAGTTTCATTTTACTTTTATAAATATTTTTATTATAAAGATATTCCAACAAGAAAAGTTTACAAAATTATACAGTTAACACCCATGCACCCGCCACCTAGATTCCACAATTACCATTTTGCAACATTTGCTTTGGCACATATCTCTTCTTCTATCCATCCCTCTCTCCTTCCATCAATTTATCTTTTACTTTTTGATGCATTTCAAAGTAAGTTGTAGATATCAGTGTATTATATCTGCTTCATTACTTGCCCCATTCCCACACTTCCCACATGATATACAATGTCCCCAGATCAAATGTCAAGGAAAGAATGAGTGAAGTTTATCAGTAAATATCTATTGTTGAATACATACTCTGTGCTATATACCTCACATGTAAATAAATGACCTTCAAGGCCAGAACACCCCGGTCTCCAGCACTTCCCAACACTAAAGTGCTCTCAGTGACCTGTACTTTGGAGCAGGGAAGATGCTGAGCTATCCTTTTGTATCATCTTTTATTCTTTCACAATTGGTTGTAGAAAGTGCAGTCCTCAGCTTCAGACACTGAAACCCAATGAATCAAACATAATGAGTCTGACATGTCATTGAATAAAACCCAGGAAAAATGCTGTGGGTTCCACACCATTGCCTCTCTTAAAGTCATGTCCTAGATTTTTATTATTTTGTTGCTATAGACTTTTAACAGATTATTGGACACTGTGTTTCTTTGTGCTTTTCCTATTTTCTCAGGATTCACTGATATCTTTTTTAAAGATATCTACCAAAAAAATATAGGTCATGAAGAGTGATAAGAATCACTTAAATATTTTAACATATAACATTGAATGAAGACTTATATAATATTAATAGCACTATTACATACACTCCATTTTTATCCTCCCCTTAACGCTATTAGGTATATAAGGTGAGTATAATTATTCTTGTTATCATCTTACAGATAAGAAAATGGAATCTCAGAGAGAACAAGCCTCATATGTCATAAATGGTAGATTAGGGGTTCAAACCCCAAGCTTCTGGCTCCAAATCCCATCATTTTCCCTGTGTTTGCTGTAAGAATAAAATAAAATAGTGTTTGGGACAACATATAGTTCAGCATTATATGAAATATATAGCTTCAACCCATTGACTCAAAATGTTAAATATACATTCCATTCAATATGTATTTTGTCTCTGCATATGGGCATATATATGTGGACATAAATATATACAGAAAGAAAGAAAGAAATCATGTGGGGAGCTCTTTTATGTGTCAAGTTTTGGGCTGAGGGCTTTTCAAATATTCTCATTTAATATTCAGATAACTCTTATAAGTATCAGTATTCCTAATGTACAAAGAAAACTGAGGCTCAAAGCAGTTAGGTAATGTGTCCCATGTCATATCGGTACTACGTAGGCAAATGCTCAGAATCATCTGGCTAGAAAGCGTGCTCTTGAGCATGACATAATAAAGAATGGAATAATTTGAATCAGAAACTAAAAGAAAATTGGATAAATATAAAACTAATAGATTTGATCGTTTAAAAAAACCTATTATATTCAGGTTTTTTTAAATACATGGTGCTTGACTTTATAATTATCATTCATTCATTTATTGACTTATGCCAGAAACCTGCTCCATGCTGGGGATGGTGTGATGATTATGACAGGGATGGTCCCTCCCAGCCTTGAGGAGCTTGAACCGTAAGGAAGAACGCTGACGACAACACCACCAAAAACCCAAACTGCACCGATTTCTCTCCAGATCTGTTCTACATACAGTCTTTCTCATCACAATTGTTGGCTACTCTGTTTCCAAATGCTCTTGCCATTGTTGCAGAGTCACCTCTGACTCATTTCTTTTCCTTTGCCCTACATCTAATTTGTCAACAAGTCCTGCTAGCTCTACCTTCAAAATATATCCAGAATCCAAATATTTCTTACTGAATCCACTACTATGAGTGGATTCAAAGCCACAATAATCTCTCAGCTAGATAACTGCCCTATGCTCTTCACTAGTTCTTATCCTTCCCTCCCTGCAGTCCCTGCAGTACTTAACACTGCGAAGTAATCCCGTTAAAACTATGAGTCAGATTATTCCATTCATTTGCTCAAAACTGGTGGCTCCCAATTTCTCTCAAGTCCTCAAATCAATGAACATATGGACAATATCTAAATAGTCATTTCTCGAAGGAAGATGTACAAATGGCTAATGAGCACATGAAAGGCTACTCGACATCGTCAGCTATCAGGGAAGTGCAAATCAAAACCACACAAGATACCACTTCACACCTACTGGTTGGTTGGAATCAAAAAAGACAGATAACCAGAAGTGTTGGCGAGAATGTGGAAAATCAGAAACTTCATTCACTGCTAGTGGGAATGTAAAATGGTGTAGCTACAGTGAAAAACAGTCTAGCAGCTCCTCCAGGGTTAAACAGAGTCGCCAAATGACTCAGCAATTCCACTACTACATATATAGACGAGAGAAATGGAAACATACATCCACATAAAAACTTCAACATGAATATTCATAGCAGCATCTTTTATAAGAGCTAAAATGTAAGAACCCAAAGGTCTATTAACTGATGAATAGTTAAACAAAATGCAGTATATACATACAATGGAAAATTATTTGCCCATAAAAGGAAACAAAGCACTGATCCAGGCTACAACATGGATAAACCTTAAAACATTATGTTAAGTGAAAGAAGCTAGTCACAAAAGCCGATGTATTATGTGCTTCTATTTACATGAAATGTCCAGAATAGGCAAATCTATAGAAACGGGGCTGGGAAGGTTGGTGGGGAACAGAGAGCATTATTAATGGGCATGGGATTTCTTTATGAGATGATGACAATGTTCTAAAATTGATCATGACAATGACTGTTCAACTTGGTAAATATACTAAAAAAAAATCCATTGAATTATACACCTAAAAAGCGTTGATTCTATGGTAGGTGAACTATGCTTCAATAAAGTAGTGAAATTGTGTGTGTGTGTGTGTGTGTGTACAAAGTCCTTAAAGTGGCCTCTGAGGCCCTATGTCATCTGATTGCCACCTCTCCCACTATTCTCTAATTTTTCTTATCTTTCTCCTGTACGCTAAACAATAACCACATAGGTCTTCTTGGTCTTCCTTGGATATATTAGGTATGTTTTGTCCTCGGGACCTTTGTACTGACTATTCTCAATCTCTAGAATGCCTTTCTCCAACAATGTTGACATGCTAACTCTTTCTCTTCCTTCAAATCTTTGCTCAAATGCCAACTTGTGAGTGAGACCTAAATCGATCACCCATTTAAAGTATAATCCACCCCAAGCACAACGAAGTCCTCTCATCCTGCTTGGCTTTTTTCCCAGGAGCATTACCTTTTGCAGGAAAGCCTTTGGATGCTCACCACATCTGCTTCTCCTCTCCTTTCAAGCAGGTAGAAGAATTCATCTTCCTTCCCTGCCCCATAAAAATGGAGCCATATCATTAGTTCTGGCTAACGGATTGTCAGCAGAATGGACATGTGCCATTTCCGTGCCAAGGCATTTAACTGCTGGTTTTGGCTTTTGGTGATCTCTTCCACAGTTGGGATAATCATGAGGCATTCTGAGTCTGAAGGGCTGAAGATCCAAGCATCCCAGATTGTAGATCCACTGCACAGAAGAGAGCTTCCCCAGAGAGTCATCTAGACCCACAGCCTATCTTTAATGAGTAAGAAATGTTGTCATGTTATGGCCCTAAAATGATAGGCTTGTTACCACTGCATAACTTAGTCCATCCTAACTAATAGATCTTCTAATATTAATTACTTTTTTCATTGTTCATCTCAATTTTTTTGTTGTTGTTGATTGTTTTGGTTTGCTTTGGTTTTGCTTTTTATTCCCCATCCCCTCCTACAAGAATGTGAGGGCATAAGGACAGAACGTTGTATCTGTTCTATCACTATTATAGCTCTAGCCCCTGAAACATTAACTAACACATAAGACATGGTCAACACATATTTGCTGAATGAACAGAATGAACTAATATGTAATTATATAAAATACAAGTGTTATGAAAAGGATTACCAAGGAACATTAGCAGAGTGACCTCATCAGTGAGTTAGAAAAGTATTTTCTGATGAAATAACTTTTTTTAAGATTTATTTATTTGGGGGTAGCATGATCAGGAAGAAGATTAAAAAGGAGCAAGGAGCTAAGCAGGGAGCCCAATGTTACATGGGGCTCAATCCCAGGACACTGAGGTCATGACCTGAGCTAAAGGCAGATGCTTAACTGACTGAACCACCTCAGTGCCCTGCTGAAATGACTTTTAAGCAAGGCTCTGAGCAATTACAATGCTGGCCAGTGCTAGGAAGGTGTTACATGCTGTCATGAGAGTCTATAATGTGAGCATCTGATCTCATTAGGGCAAATAACAGTATAATGAAAGCCACTGGTTCGAGGGAAGCAAAAATAAAATTAGAAAAGCATGTGAAATCATATATAATAGGACCAAAGTGAGGAATGATGGTGTCATAATAGTTATATAAGAATATAACAGCATATACTGATGTATTTGCAGAAGGCTTCATGGAAGAAATGAGAAATTAGCTGTGCATGCAAATGAGAAAGCAAAAGAATGCAGAACATCACAGGCTGTGGTCTGATGCTGCCCACACGGAAGATCCCACCTAAACACAAAGGCAGGAGTGCCTGTGGCATAGATGCAAGATAGTGGGGAAGCCAGCATAACTAGAATTAAAGAGGGGAACACTTTGAGGGCAAATCCCCATTGCAAAGGCAGGTGGAATCGACAAGATGAAGTTGGTTCACTCTAAGCTGTAAATGCCTAAGAAGTTAATGAGGGCAAAGTTGAATAACCTAAATCATCCCTCCATTCAGCAAGTGTTTATTGAGTAATTACCATATACGAGTTTCTTAAGGTTTTTTTATGTATAAAATACATTCCTTAATATTCTGGATTTAATATTTGTAACAAGTGTGAATGTTCATGTGTGCAAATAATCACTCATACTCATTTCAGAGATTAAAACTGTAAGTTGGATTCAGACTGACTGCCCAAAATATATCAAAACCACTGGGCAATTTCATTTCTTTGGCAGTCCTTTTACCTGAATAGATGCTTACTTAGAATTCTTTGCTTTGAATTAATAAGGACATAGTTTCGTTACCTCCAGGGATTTGGACCTTTAGAGGTTGTCTTTAGAAAGATTTGTCTTGGGAGAGGTCATTTGGTCTATAGCTCCAGCTGAAAAGTTTTATGGCTGAAGCTAATTAATTTCCTTAGTAAAATTTTATTGGTCCCTTCCTTAATCTCTGTCTGATAGGCAAATATACTGGAAACTATTACAATTCCACAAAGAAATAAGAGAATTACTCTGTGTTGGTGGAAAGACAAAGCTACAAGGAGAAACAAGAGTCAGTGAACATGAACATAAAAACAAGGGGTAAAATCATGTCTGATCAATAATATGCATCTGAGAATATCAAAAACATGTTTAGATGAAATATTTTCAAACTGCATAAAACTTCCTAGCCCCTTCCATTTAGAAGTATCACAAAATTGCTCTACAATCAAGTCTCCCATAATGCCAAAACGATGTATAGTTTCTATCAGCCAAACTAAGAAGGATGTTTTGAAAAATAAATGTATAAAGTAACACTTGTAAGTTTTGAGACAATTTCAGAAAGAACGGAATAGTTATCTTTTTCCCACTAAGCTGACCTATCAAATCATTCTTAAATACTTAGCCAGATGGAAGTCTTAAAGAATTTAATGCAGAGACTTGTCTCGAATACAATATATATTGAATTGCAATAGAAATTATACACTCTAAAACAGAGTGTGAAAATTAATATCCCCTATGAAGTTAACAACTCATAAAGTGCACTGAAAAATACTGTATAGAATTCTCTTGAAAAAAAAAAAAAAAGGATTCAGACTTCTGATTCTACCAAGATAGAGTAGCCCCATTCCTTCAGATCCTCCCTCTTACAACTAAATAACCCTGGATATAACCCAAAGAGCACAGGAGGGCTCTGAAAAGTAGAAAGAAGAAAGTCTACAGACTTGGGGCAGTGAACTCCCTGGGTTTCCTTATTGTATCCTATATATCTGGACTTGGAGGTTGTGGTTCAGACAGGGCCAAGCAGAAGTTAATCTTTAATATGCACACACACCTCACCTCAGTCTCTATCCCACCCCCCACCCCATGGAAGCAGGCAGAAGTGATCCAATCCCCTCACTGGATGGTCTTGGTAAGGCCAAGAGAAAGCTTGTCTTCCAGCCCCCACCCAGTGAAACCAGATGGTGTTCTGTTTCCTCTACCTCGGTAGTGTTGATGGGGCTGAGCAGAAAGCTGATCTTCCATCCCCCCCTCCCCCGACTAAGACAATAATGATGTTCAGCTACCCTCCCATCAGGGCTGAACCTCCACCTAGCAGCACAAAGGCAATGAATCTTCAGGAAATGATGCTGGGTGAAAAACAAAAAGCCCATCCCAAAAGGTCACCTGCTGTGTGATGCCATTCATGCAGTAGTCTTAAAATGACAAAATTTTAGAGATGGAGAACAGATCAGCCAGAGGTCAGGGATTGGGAAGAGGGCGGAGAGAGTAAGAGACAGCCATGGCTATAAAAGAGCCTAGGCCTTGACTGTATCAATGTCAATGTCAGTAGGTTGGGATATTCTTTGGTTTTGCAAGGTGTTACCATTGGAGGAAACTGGGTTAAAGGTCTTTGAAATCTCTCTGGATTATTTCTTGCAACTGCACCTGAATCTACAATTATCTCAAAGCTAAATGTTCAGTTTAAAAAGACTTATTCAAAAGACTTGAGACCCATTTTTTAAACGGATCTGTCCTATAATCAAGAAATTAAAGAGTATAGTTGTCTTTGTACTCCAATATAAAATTGTAGGTTTGGGACGCCTGGGTGGCTCAGTTGGTTAGGCTGCTGCCTTTGGCTCAGGTCATGATCCCGGGGTCCAGGCTCCTTGCTCAGCAGGGAGCCTGCTTCTCCTCTGCCTCTGCCTGCCACTCTGCCTGCTTGCGCTCTCTCTCCCTCTCTCTCTGACAAATAGATAAATAAAATCTTTTTAAAAAATAAAATAAAATTGTAGGTTTACTTCCAAATCGGGACAGTAGGTTCAGTTACAGCAATTTTTTGGCAATTAGGCCAAAATATCATTTTCAATGGATATAGAACTTGGATATTAAAATGCTATCATACCATTATTCATTCACCCAATCATTCAGCAAACATTTGCTGAGAGCTTACTATGTGCCCTATTCTATGTTACAGGAATAAATTAATGAATAAAGAAGACCACATGTCTGCTCTTTGGAGATTACTTTTTTCAAGAAAAGAACTCTTTCTTTCATAGTTGTCAACAAAGTCCTTTTCCACTATGCGATCAGAGTAACTGTTTCTCTCCAGCGTTTGTCACTTACAAATCAATCATGCTGAAAGATTCTGGTGTTCAAGTACTTCCAAAAAAAAAATCTTGTGTTCCCTGCATACTACTTTGTTGGATTGAAGTACTTTCTCTGTATGATTAATCTTTAATAGAACTAGAAAGCTTTCTCAAAAAAAAAACCTAAGTAGGAAACTAAAAGAATGTGACACCTGAGAAGCAACTGGGATTTGACTGGAAAATATCCCTAAGCTGAAAATATTTACAGTAGAATCAGTTTTCAGACTGTTTTTGTTTGTTTGTTAATTTCAGTGCTGATGGGACATAATTCAATGGCGAGAAACCAAAAGTAAATTAGGGTTTCTCCTTACTGAGATACATGACTTCAGACCTTCTAGTGACCCATCTGAAGCATCATTTTGTGTATCATCAGGACAAAGTTTGCGTCAAAGCACAAAGGTCTTCTGAAGGAAAAACTTAACTCTATTATTTCTTTTTTTTTTATTTTTAACATATAATGTATTATTTGCCCCAGGGTACATGTCTGTGAATCATCAGGCTTACATGTTTCACAGCACTTACTCTCCCTAATGTCCATAACCCAGCCACCCTATCCCTACCCTCCCTACCTCCCAGCCACCCTCAGTTTGTTTTGTGAGTTTAGGAGTCTCTTATGGCTTGTC
Source organism: Nasua narica (assembly GCA_028533885.1). Lineage (NCBI taxonomy): Eukaryota > Metazoa > Chordata > Mammalia > Carnivora > Procyonidae > Nasua > Nasua narica. The sequence continues at coordinate 61,585,533 of CM052808.1, forward strand.
TCCTTCCCGATCCCATCTTGTTTCATTTCTCTCCCCACCTCCCCCCATGACCCCCCACCCTGCCTCTCAAATTCTCCATATTAGAGAAATTATTTCTAACAATTATTTCTAAAACAATCTAAATTCATCTTTAAAATAATCATTTACTCCACTGAATTCTTTCATTGCACAAATACTCATCAAACGCCTACCGCCAGCACACGAAGAATACAAAGGTGAACATGTCGAGGACCCTTTCCTCAACAAGGAAACAGTCTTAATGAAGTTAATGGATTTGGAACAGAGTATCTGTGTATATTGAACATAAAAAGATGACTCACATGGAACCAAATGGACTTGTCCTCTCATACAAGTCTGATTTCTTCTTCTAAATGGTGTCAGTCATGGCATCAACATACTCCCATGACAGAAAGCCAGAGGAAAATAGGAAAGATCCAAAAATACAAAAGTCAGAAAAATCACAGTTATTGAGCCACAGTGAACTTTCCTCGTAGCTCTAAAATGTGGCCTCTTTATAGCATATATTTACATGTAGTTTGCTATTTTATGCATGTCCTAGATAAGAACAATGAGTGCATGCCCCATTACCATTCAAATACCAACTGGAGACTTTATAGATATTATCACTTTGTAGAGAGAGGACATAAACAGAAGAAACACTTAAACTTTTTCTATTTCCACATTGCAGTCATAAAGAAATTGTTTATCCAGCTAAACCCTTTCATGTGAGACACAAGAGCACTGTAACCAAATATTCAAACCCAGTGGTAGGGGCCTGACTCCTCACAGTAATATGGTAACGAGCTAACAAGCGAGATAGTGATCTTAACTTCAACTTAACTATTCCACTAGATAAATCAACCATAGTACTAAGCAAATGGTCTTTATGTTTACTTTCCTGCAGTGAGGATCCTTAATAGTTGCCCAAATCTACCCCAGGTGTCCATCTTGTTTCTGATACTTCATCCATTTAAAGTCAATCGCCCACAAAATGGAAGTTGCAGACTGATCAATGGGAATAAAAAATGTTCGACTCTTCAGGACTTCAGAGAAAATTTAATTTGGTACTTTGAATTCCCACTCAAAATAGTTTAGATAGTTCAAAGCTACTCAAAGTAAAAATAATGAAACCAAATAAAAGCTGTACTGGGAAAACATCATAAAAGGTTAATATCCATTCCACATATAAAATGTAGTTACACTCATTTTGAAAATATACCCACCTAGGCATTTTAAGACATCTTTTAAACTATAGCATCCAGTTCTTTGTTCCCTGATTGAAGTATAATATAAAAAGTAAAGTCAGTCAAATGTACTGATATGAACTCAGTAGCAGTCTGTTAAAACCATTTGTAACCCCGTCCCTCTGCCGTGAATTAGATCTTGGATCACCTGCATGTCAGAACTGTTCTGATAAGCACCACTAGAATGAACAGATAGAAAAAGCCTGTTTCATGTGAAGACTGTTCCTTTGTCTTGTTTGAAATAACCCTCTTCATCCAAAGACCTGCAGGGCTCGAGTAGTTGGGTAAAGAAAACATCCCTGTCACACTCAGACAGGCTGTCACCAGGCATCAGTAGAAGTGACTTTTATGGCCTACAAGGAAGATATTGGTCCATCAGTTTCAATGACCTCTGAGCCACTTTATTAGGCCACAACCAAGAGAGTACAGTGAAGTGTGACATGCGACATTTCACAAGAAAGGAGCCGTGAAGCCAGATAAGCCAGAGGAGGGCCATAGTTGACTTTCCTCTTCTCCTAAGATTAATCTGGTCCGGCAGCTATTCTTTGGAAAAGGTAGTCACTATCCTCTCAAGTTGCTTGGAGAGGGGCCACCGCTTTTCTAGAAAACTACATGATAAATTGGCCCATTTACATGAAGGAGTAGGATGACACAGTGGAATTTGAGGGGCCACATGAGGTCCTGGACTGGGGACAGGAAATGCTGTGCTACAGAAGAATCCCCAGCGCTAAGGAGGCACCCCAATATCTAAGGGCATAAAAAGCAGGGTGTTATGTGGGATGGGGGAATTTAAGGGGCTGACAGACACATGGAATTATTCACAGCAAATTGCTATCCTGTGCTGGTTGCAACTGAGCCACATCAGGAACATCAGGGCCATTCCACCAGATGGGGCAAGTGGTTTTGACTCCTTGTGGAAAAAAAATATAACATCGAGCTTTCCTAACCACAGGACGTAATGCATGGGGAGAAGATGCATTGCCCTAGAACTCATGTGATTTGCCAACAGCAAAGAATGAGGATTTCCAGGCATCCAAATTGGCAAAGACGAAGTCAAACTCTCACTCTTTGCAGATGATATGATACTTTATGTGGAAAACCCAAAAGACTCCACTCCAAGACTGCTAGAACTCCTACAGGAATTCAGTCAAGTATCAGGATACAAAATTAATGCACAGAAATCAGTTGCATTTCTATACTCCAGCAGCAAAATAGAAGAAAAAGAAATTAAGGAGTCGATTCCATTTACAATTGCACCCAAAACCATAAGATACCTAGGAATAAACCTAACCAAAGAGGCAAAGAATCTGTACTCAGAAAACTACAAAGTGCTCATAAAGAAATTGAGGAAGACACAAAGAAATGGAAAAACATTCCATGCTCACGGATTGGAAGAACAAATATTGTGAAAATGTCTATGCTACCCAAAGCAATCTATACATTTAATGCAATCCCTATCAAAATACCATCAATTGATTTCAAAGAAATGGAACAAATAATTCTAAAATTTATATGGGACCAGAAAAGACCATGAATAGCCAGAGGAACATTGAAAAAGAAAACCAAAGTCGGCGGCATCACAATTCCAGACCTCAAGCTATATTATTACAAAGCGGTAATCATCAAGACAGTGTGGTACTGGCACAAAAACAGACACATAGATCAATGGAACACAATAGAGAGCCCAGAAATGGAAACTCAACTCTATGGTCAACTAATCTTCGACAAAGCAGGAAAGAATACTCAATGGAAAAAAGACAGTCTCTTCAACAAATAGTGTTGGGAAAACTGGACAGCCACGTGCAAAAGAATGAAACTGGACCATTTCCTTACACCACACACAAAAATAGACTCAAAATGGATCAAAGACCTCAATGTGAGACAAGACTCCATCAAAATCCTTGAGGAGAACACAGGCAACAACCTCTTCGACCTCAGCCGCAGCAACTTCTTCCTACAAACATCTCCAAAGGCA
>CM052808.1:61589251-61655999 GCA_028533885.1 Nasua narica
AAAAAAAAATGTGGATTTCCCAGGCCCAGAAAAGTCAATCAGGTTGTATAGAGGTCCAGATTGCCTAGAAGTATGGGAGGCTTCCAAGATAGCTAAGTCAAACTTTCATCGTACAGATAAAAATGTGCCTGGCAGTGACAGATGACTTACCCAGGATTAGCTGGGGAGTGGCAGAACCAATTCTAGCCTAGCTGTGCCTCCCTAATGCCAGCCCCACATCCTTTATAGTTGCCTAATTTTTCCCTTTTAAAAAAAAATTACAAAAATAATACCTGCTATTATGGGTTGAACTGTATCCCCCCTCCCAAATTCATATGATGAATTTCTAACCCCCAGGACCTCAGAAGGTGACCTCGTTTGGAAATAGGGTTGTTGCAGATGTAATTAGTTAAGATGAGGTCACACAGGAGTCAGGTGGGTCCCTTACCCAATAGGACTGCTGTCCTTCTAAAAAAGGCTAAATTTGGACATGGTGACAGATATTCACAGAGAGAAGATAATGCAAACAGATATGGGGAGCTAGACAGCTATCTATAAGGCTCAGGAGAGAAGTCTAGAGCAGACTGCTCTCCTGCAACCCTCAGAGGGATGCACCCTGCCAACTGCCATCTTGGTTTCTGACTTCCTGCCTCCCATACTGGGAGAGAATAAATTTCTATTGTTTAAGCCACCCAGTTCTGGTCCTTTGTTACAGCAACCCTAATAAGGGACACATCGGCAAACCATGCAGATGTTTGTACAGAAAACACTCTCCCTCTCGCATCTGCATCCCAAGCCTTTCAGATAATGAATGTCCACATCTTGGGGTGTATCTTCCCATACTCGTGCATTCACACACACACAATTTTTATTCATTTCTTTATGATGGAATTATATGAGACAGCACTCTCCAATGTACCTTTTAATTTTAACTGGCAACATATATATCACAAGTGTCCATCCAAATCCATATGCACAGCTCTCGCCCATTCTTTTAAGTCATTGCATAACGTTCAATCTTATTTTTGTTTTGTTCTCCTACTGGTTAACTATTGGGTTATTTTGGGTTGTATACTGTTACGAGCGATGCTGCGGTAAATATCCTTGGGCAAATATCCTTACTTGTTTTCAGTTTTAAAGCATAGATTTCTCAAGTTAGAATTTCTCAAAGAGTATGGCACATTTCCTATTCTTTCATGTTTTTTGCCCAATTTACCACAAGTTTCTCAGCTAACCACTGCACACAAATCTCAACGTTGGGAACAAAAAGCTATTTGGAGAGCAACTATAGTCACAAAGAGTCTGATTAGACCCTCAGATGGAGGACTTCATTGTATTCTGGTAGGTCAGAAAAAATAAAAATTAGTATCACTTCATTCTCAACCTTCACACACCCCTTTTTTCTTCTTTTGAAAGGCTGTGTACCATGGAACCCACTGGTATCCCCCAGGATTGTCCCATCATTTCTTTGTACATTCTGAAAGGCAACCCCAGAAATACCAGTGCAGTAGGCCAAGCCGACTGGTCTTGGCTAACGGGTGATTCTTTCAGCTAGAGGGGACTTTTCTGATTCTTGCCAAAAGCATGGCAAGATCTCTGTTCCCCTAGACCCACTCTCAATTAATTGGATGAAACTTCAGAACCTCATGAAGGGATGGGTACGGCCAGGCATTTCAGATAATATAAACCTAGTGGCAACCTGGGGGATCAGGGAGGGAGAGGAACCTGGCGGAAGTGGATATTGGCCTGCAGAGGCCACAGGCACAAGCCAAGATTCCAAGGCTGTGTTTAGAGGCTATTATGAGGCAACTCTGCTGAAGTCAGGGCTCTTAAGAGAAAAGGGCAAGTCTAAAGTGTTTCTACTGCTAAGCAAATCGGCCATGACTTCTATGCAGATCTACAGGAAAATGAAGGAATAAAGTTGAACTTGGGGCGGGGGGGAAGCACTCGCAAATGCTTCTGTCATGTCAACAGAAGCTAAGACTGGCACCTTGAGAAGAGTGACTCTTCACTGACAGATGGCTCATGTGTTCCTTAAGAAAATCAGAATTCAGGACAAGATTCAGTCATAAATTATTCATTTGGGGACTTTCTTCATTTTATTTCAGAACATTTCTCCTGGTCATTTCATAAGTGAATTTCTCCCCGGTCCCATCATTTCCAAATGCAGACAATATTCAGTGAAGGAGCCAGAGCTTAAGCAGGGATCCATGGGGTTTCCCCTTAACAAGAATCTCCCTGGTCTTCAGTTGCCATCCCCTTTCTAGGCCAGTAATACCTTCAGCCCAATTAAGGCTGTAAAGTTTTCTCTTTCTAACATTTGGAAAATAAAACCATCTTCATATAAAATCTGCAAGAATGTATACTTTCCTTTTATCACTGCCAAACCACAGACACATCAAGATTCCCCACTATGAAAAGGCTGCATGTTTTATATGCTATATTTATGTCTCATTGTAAACTATTCATTGGTTTATAGACCTCTGGTCCTCTAGGAAGCATCACAAATCCTTATTATACTCCTGGATATTAAATTTGGTGTTAGGATCTCTGATTTATCTGCCAAGCTAACTCACATGTAAACAGACATCTCTCTTAAAACTACCTCCTTCAAATTCCAGAGCTAAAAAAGTAATTCAAGTTAAAGCTCTAGCCTTGAAGCTCATTGAAATTACATTATTGATGAAGATGATGATGACGATGAGGATGGAAAAGAAAATGCATTTAGTTAATTCTTTCCTCATTTTGACTTGCCTTTGCCCAAAAAATAAAACAAAGATAGAGACCAGAAAAGTGTGATTTTGGAAGTCTTTCACAGACATGTGTAAGCTATCTATATGAAGACGGTAATCTTTAAATGAAGGACTGAATTGATCAACACGAAGTGACTATAAAGTCCAATAAACAAGGCAATAAATAATGATCACCTAACGAAGGCAGATCAAAGACTCAGTCTTATCAGTTCTCACCTTTCCAAGAAGTACAAATATAAAGAAAACTCCATATGAGTTTATGTTACAATTTTTTCTAACTACTACATAAAATTGTTCTGGTGGGAATGTAGATAGGAAAAAAAAAAATTAATCATCCAGGTATCTTTTGAGAAAATCTGATTACGTGAGTGTCATTCCACAGTTTTTTAAGATGTCATCCTCCCAGCTGCTCTCCTTTAATGATCTTATATATACTGTAGTATTGCCAACCACAAAATTACAGAAGGCAAGAAACACTTTTCTTCTTTGACATTTTCAAAATACTAAAATACTTAGGCAGATGATGTTCAGTAAAAATGATAAAAAACTACTGAAAATAAATTTCTAGATGTGACATTCACATTAGATGTGTGAAAAAAAATAATCAGAATTAACTTAATTCCCCTTCAACACAATTTAGAAATGCTTATTGTGTGATATGCAACGCATAATGCCAGGTAATAAAGAGGTAGAAATATCGGGCATGTTCCCCGTCCTCAAGGATCTTCCAAATCAACTTGCCTTTTTTTCCTTTTATATGAACTAAGTGGTCTTTAAATTTCAAAGTAGAAGGAAACTTTGATCAATAGCTTGTATATCAAGGCCCTGGTTAATTATATGATCAGTTCTCATATTCAGGAATGAGAAAATGATGACCACTCAAAACAAACCATAGTAACTGCACACTTGTTGTTACTGTAACTTAGTTTAACTTAGTAACAACTTAAGTTGTTACTGTAACTTAGTAACTGCACACTTGTGTGTGGAGTTGTCTAGAGAAAACAAATTGATACTTACAAAAATCAAGATAATATATTTAGGAAAGATCATGATTTGGTTTAAACTTTACTCTTGGTTGAATCTTAAGAATATTTTGAAATTATTGTAGGGGTGATAATGCAAAGAAAGAATGATATAATTTTATTCATAAGAAGACTCAAAAAAGCTGTGAACTTTGTGAGTTAGAGACTAAAAAAAGCGCACAGAAATGACATATATGGTTAAATTACAGAATATTTTTGGGGGGGTGTTTCTAAAAAATCATTTTGAACAAGATATGTAACATAACTTGGCATAGTAGATCGGGGATAACCTTGTAAAAATTTGAAATTATAGGGTTAACTATTAAAAAAATTATTACAGGATATCTTTTTGCTTTCAAATTATGTATAAAAAGACATTTCACGAGTATCTCTAAATTTTTTACACAATGATTTTATGTCACTTGTAAAAGATCTAAAACATCAACCAGAGAGTCTGTGCTCAAATAAGGGCCTAATTCCTATAATTAAAAGATCGGCAAATAAATACACATTGATATATTAAGTTGAAATAAAATATTTGTGGATATATGTATTATTTTTATGATTCTCCTTTTTAACTGAATTATTTATTTTTTATTAACATATAATGTATTATTTGCCCCAGGGTTACAGGCCTGTGAATCATCAGGCTTACACATTTCACAGCACTCACCATAGTACATGCCCTCCCCAATGTCCATAACCCTGCCACCCTATCCTTATCCCCCTACCCCCCAGCAACTCTGTTTTGTGAGATTAAGAGTCTTTTATATTATAGGATATCTTAAGGAATTAAAGGCACATTTTTAAAGATTGGTTATAATTTATCCTCTATATTTGTAGTTTCTAAGACTTTTGAATCCCACAGGTTCACAGAATTATATCTCTTGATATCTTATGAAAAAGCCGAAAAGTAGTATAGTTCAGGGGATTTAAAACCACCTGCACAAGAGTACCCAAAGGCTACTGGTTGGTAGATTAATTTCAAAGTAGAGTAGCTGTTAATTTTATGCTAAGAGAATCTGTCCTTGTTTCTGTTCCATCCAAATACTAAGAGTGACTTGAATGGAGACATGGATGGGCTTATCAAATTCACAGATGAAATAGAGCTGAGGCAGACAGCAACTCTGCTGGTTGATCAAGTAGAGTCAGTTGGTCTCAATGGAGTAGAATGATGGATTGGATTTACATGAAAATAAATAGGATAAATGTAAAAGTCTGGCACATGGGTTTATGAAAATTCATGAGTATAGAAGAGAGATGGTGTGACAGAACTACAGTATGCTCTCTCACAGATTGTAATTCCAATATGAAGTCAGGTAGGCAGCTGTGGGTAAGAACTAACATTTATTGAGTGCCGTAAGCTCTTAACCATGAGCATCAAAGAGACATGGGCATTATTATTATTCCCATTTAAGAAGTACACAGACATAAAATAATTTCCCCTATGTCCTACCAATTACAAGAAATAGTCCTGGGATTTGAACCCATAGCAAACTTGCCATAAAAACCTTGCTTTTTTCAATCCATCATCGTGTATACAGTGCAATAAAGATACTGAGATAATGTATACAATCTTATGTTAGCTAAAAAAAAAAAAAAAAATACAAGGAGGTTGTAATCCATTTCCAGTAGGTACTGGTGAGATCATTGATGGAAAGCTAAGGTAGAGTAATGCATATACCCAATATTTTCAGAAGGAGGAGAGAAAAATAACTGGAGTATATCCAGACAATGAAATACTATTCAGCATTAACAGGGAACAAGCTATCAACACATGCAACAACATAGATGAATCTCAAATAACATCATGTTGAATAAAAGAAACCTAATGAAAAAGAATGCATGCTGTTTGATTCCACTAATCTGAAGTTCAAGAGAAGGTCTCTGGTGAGAGAAGTCAGAAAAGCAGTTGCTCCAAGAGGGTTGTCTGAAAAGGAGCCTAAGGGAAATTTCTGGGATGATGAAAATGTTTTATATCTTGATTGGGAGAGTGGTTACAGAGTTGATCACGCTATCGTCAAAAACTCATCAAAATGTTCACTGAAGATCTGTACATTTGATAGCATAGAAAGTATACCTCAATTCAAAGAAAAAATAATGTATACAAACTGGCAAACAAGGAGAAGAAAATAGTAAAAGATCAGGAAATTATGGCCCATGTGAAACATACAACCCAGGACATATTATCTGCAAACGTTTATTTTATTAGCAAGAAGTCCAGGAAAAGGGAGATAGAATGAGAAACAATATTCATATTAAAAATTATATCATTCCTGGGGCACCTGGGTGGCTCAGTTGGTTGAACATCCGACTCATGATCTCGGGGTCCTGAGACTGAGCTCCCAGTTAGGCTCTGCACTGGGCATAGAGTCCGCTTGAGGATTCTCTCTCTCCCTCTCCCTCTGCCCCTTCCCCCACTTGCAATCTCTCTCTAAAATAAAAATCTTAAAAAAAAAAAGGAATCCATTCCATAACAGAGAAATAGTCTTAAGTACTTTTTAGGGAATACAATTAGGACTAATAAGTAGACATTTCACCTTAATATAAGAGGATTTTCTATAACTGGAGAAGTCCCAAAGTGGAATTATCTGCCTATAAAGCGATAAATTCCCCACTGCACAAGGGCCCAGGCAAAGCTAGAAAGTCCTATCAGCATGTTTGTGCAGGGCGCCCTAAGGCAGTCCTCTCCAGCTCTCAGGTCCTATGCGTCTGTCTTCTAAGGCTCAGTCTGACCTACATGGATGAATCTCACACCCTAGACATTATCCAAATTCTTGACCTCACAATCTCCTCCCAACTCCCAGGACATACAAGCGCCCGTGTCTACCAATGTCTGTGCCAGTGATTAACAGAAACGACATCCACCCAGCTTCCCCACTCCTACCCTACCACATGCTCTAATCTCAGATCCTCAGAACAGCGCTAAAATACCTTTACACTTTTAGGTTTGGAGGTACTCCATGACTTTGCTGTACCAACATGACATTCTTTTTTTTTTTTTTTTTTTATTAGAGAGAGAGACTGAGAATGAGAGGAGAGAAGGTCAGAGGGAGAAGCAGACCTCCCGCAGAGCCGGGAGTCCGATATGGGACTCGATCCTGGGACTCCGGGATCATGACCTGAGCCAAAGGCAGTCGCTCAACCAACTGAGCCACCCAGGCGCCCCCAACATGACATTCTTTATTCATTTGCTTAATGATATTTATTATTAAGAGCTTACTGTGTATCTAGCACGTTCGGGATACTAGGGGGAAAAAAAGACCGCCATCCCCATCTTGGTGGAGCTTACGTTCCTAGTAGACATCAAGTTGGCAGTGTTTGACTCTGATAGACACATAGTGGGTGATGAATAAATACCCACTGACCTAACCTGATATGAGAAAATCATGTAGTATAATTATATAGAAACCTCAGGGAAACACAGAGCTTACTCAGGGTTTGAACACGGCATTTTGCTCTTTAGCCCAGCAAAAATCTGTTAGGGTGGCACAGTTGGTTAAGCGTCCAAGTCTTGGTTTCTGCTTAGGACTCAGGTCGTGATATCAGGGTCCTCAGATTGAGCCCCGAGACATTCTCTGTGCTTACGGCAGTCTGCTTGAGATTCTTTCTCTCTCTCTCCTCCTCTTCACCCACTCACATACACACTCTATCTCAAATAAATAAATCTTTTTTTGAAATCTCTGTTATATGTCAGATAGTTGAGGAAATGCTCATTTTTGCCATTGTCTCTATACCTGAACAGTAAACCAATGCCCTGTGGCTCAATGGGTTTACTTCTGAATTTATAATTAGGCTAATATTATGCATCAGAGGGACTCAAGAGCCTTAGTGGAGCCTAACGAAACTGATGTCAATAAAACGAAAGGAGTGACGTTACTGAGCTCCACCCAATAAATCACAGTCTGTTAGCTGACATTAATTTATAATTTCAAGCACAGGGATAAAATTATCCACAATGGATACCTTTAAATTGGGTGAAAAGCCCAGGGAGCGAATTCTGAAAGCAACAAATCCTTCTGGAATAAAAATAGTAAGCAATCTCAGCAGCTAAAGCTTTCAGGGACTCGGCTTTAACCTTACTTAGTGAGCCAAGATAAAATGTCTTAAGAGTGCACCAATTTAAGGAGTTGTTGATCACGCCCACATTAAGCCTGTTCAAACACTAGCCCTAAACTTCACAGACTAATTCTCAAAGGAAAATAAGGCATTTTTTATACATGTATCAGAGGTGTGAAGTTCCAAGGGGAACTATACATAAATTATGTAGGTGTGGGCGTGGCAGTCACCACTGCATGGGTAGCTCTCTGTTGGGCCTTTCCCTCCTCATGTAATAATAAATCTTCGCAAACCTGTTTCCTTTCATCTGTACACATTCTTTTATACAATCTCCAGTTAACTGCCTGCCACATGGGGTTCTGTTCAATTTTCAACAGAAAAACATAAGACATTTGCTCAAAGGCATAAAATCATCAGGGGTGGAGGGGGACAAGTATTTGTGTGCAATTACGTGCATGCAAATCAACGGACTTATATATTCGGGCGAGAGAGAAAAGGAGGAGGAAAAAGAAAATCGTGTAGAAAATTCTGACCCTTAAGAGTGAGCCTAGCGGGCAGGCAGCTGCATTAACAAACAGAAGCCCTATCCAGAGAGGAGCCATGAACACTGGCAGGAGAGGCAAGTGGTGGGGGAGGGGGCAGGCCAGCAGAAAATGGCTGGGGAACAGGAAATCCACATCTACTTAATGTGGGGGAAGCCTCAGATTCGGGCCATGTGTTGCCACCTCGCTAAGTGTTTAAACTACACCTCACAGTGAAAAAGTAATAGCAAATTGAGAAAACTGTTTCCTAAAAGTAAGAATAAGAAATAACTTTATTCCCCTTTGGCGACTTTCCCTAAGTCACCCTGTATTATCCAAGTCACCCCCTATTATACCAAATTAATCCAAGAAAGTGAAATGGCCAGAGGGAGCTGCCCTCGGGCCCTTGGGCTTCCCCCTGGGCAGATGATAATCTGATAAAATGGCAGGATCAGTCACTGACGGGTTCCAGTATTAACATTAGAGTTTTGAATGAGGAAATTTGTAAATAGAAACTGGGGAATAAATAGTATATATATATATATACTATTTATATACAGAAAAGGAAGAGGCCTGATGGGAAATAGGAAGATACCTGCAAATAAACCCTTGAGAGGGAAGAAATAGTGAAATGGGTAAAAAATAAATAAATAAATAAATAAATAAATAAATAAATAAATAAATAGAACTTTTAACTGAGTAAATCATTTTTCCAGAGAAGGGCAAAAAAAAATTACTTGCTCTCCCATTTAACAATGATTTTTCAAATTCTGAGAAAGAGAAGAGTTTAATATAATCTGACCCCTATCTGAATGTTACACATAAGGCACTGTGCTGGGGGCCATGAGGATGCATAAAGAAGTTTCTTACATGAAATATGCCTTCGAGGATTTTCCAGTGGGGGGGGCAGTGCGGGGGGAGGAGTTAGGCACACAGACCCCACCTTACAGGAAGAACACCAATTCTAAAAGGTCAGCTGTGAACTAGCTCTTTGAAAGATGGAGAAATTCCTGTGAGAAAGAGAGAAAGAGAGAGAGAAGTAGAAGAAATGCTCCACTACCTAATGTCTGAATTTTCTGACATTATTTATTAATTAAAATTATTTCTTAATTATTTATTTTCTAGTCAGAAAATTCAGATAAAAGGGAAAATGACTAAAAGGTAAATTATAAATTTATATTTTGAGTCCATTAGAAATCTAAACTGGCATTTTCAGCTGCCTAACCAACAATCCTAACTCTATGCTAACTCACTGGAAACTTTCTAGAATAATGGATTCTAGGTGGATTTGTTTTTCTTTTAACTCTATGGTCATATACTGGTTCAGTGCATTTCAGGAGCATCGAGTACAACTCCAAAATGATGGGTTAAAAAATGTTGCTTAAAAGGGATTTTATTCTAAAGCATAGTTTCACATTTCAGGTTTTATTTGGGAAATTTTGCATTTTTTGTATTTAGAAACAGGAAGTGTGAAATTCCCCTCAAACTTCCAAAGTACAATTAATAGTAAACAGAGGTATTTACCCTCAAAAATTCTCCAGCCTATAGTGACAATGGAGGGAGAGTGCTGGGCAGCTGGCTTCCCAGCTGAGTACAGACAAATAAAAAGTCTGCCTGCACTTCCCAGGCTGTGGCCAGAAAGAAAAAGCCAGCAAGAATGTGGATTAAGAAAGATGAGAACTGGGGTGCCTGTGTGGCTCAGTTAAGCATCTGACTTCAGCCCAGATCATGATCCTGGAGCCCTGGGATCAAGCCCTGCCTTGGGCTCCCTGCTCAGCGGGGGGTTGTCTGTTTCTCCCTCTGCCCACCCCCGCCACCAGCCCCCCATCCCACCCCTTCATGCTCACTCTCTCTCTCTCTCTCAAAAAAATAGAAAGAAAGAAAGAAAGAGAAAGAAAGAAAAAGAAAGAAAGATGAGAATCTATATCAGTGGGATATTTCCCATTAGAGAGATCTTGGAAATTTTTATTCCAAGTTTCTCCACCCCCTGCCACCCAGTTTCCGCTATGGAACAATGTTTTCGAATAACTACAGGGAAGAGATGTTGACTAGGTTAGAGCTACAATTGAGTATAATCTCTTCCTTATGGAATCAACATCTGATATATATGCGTTTTAAGTATACCTACTTAAAACTGATATTCCTGGGGAGCCTGGGTGTCTCGGTTGGTTATGCTTTGAACTCTTGGTTTCAGCTCAGGTCATGATCTTAGGGTAAGGAGATCAAGCCCCATGTTGGGCTCGATGCTCTGTGCAGAACTGTCTGGAGGGAATCTCGCTCTCCCTCCACGCCTCCCCCCCTCATGCTCGCTCTCTCTCTCTCTCTCTCTCTCTCTCTCTCTCTCCCTGTCTCACTCAAGCAAATAAATAAAATCTGTTTTTAAAAACTGATATTCTTGTTTTGTAAAAAAAAAAAAAAATGTAGTAAACAATATTGGAATGGATTAAAGTTGTTTAGCTACAAAGCTTGTGGTAAGTCCTTAGAGAAGTCTAATGGGTGCGCGAATTCTCCCTTACACAATAGCCCCCAGCCGAGAGGAAAAGTAGAGATTGAAATCCATCCAGAGGTCTGCTGGCCAATGTGTTATCCTGTCCAAAAGCTGTGTCCCAGCAAAAGGTCCCTTCTCTGCCACCCTCCCCAGGGCAGAAACCCCACAAAACTCCAAGTCATTGCACCCATAGGGCTGTTTCCCCTTCCCTGAGATAGTGCCTTTCCCTAATTCATCTTTTCCTAGTTCATAAAAAGGCATTGCCTGATAAATCCCATTGTCTGAACAACAATCTGGATCCAAAGTGAGTACTATTTCTTTTCACTGGCAAGGATCATCATCGACAACAGAAAATACTCTTTCCTTAATCGTGTTTGTTGTGTGTAAAACTTTGTAAAAAATTGTTTAACTAGAGGAAATACACCATGTATACACAGTGACAAAGCATTCAGAGGAAATTCAAAAGTCTTATATCCTTGGTTATAGTCAGTGAGAATAAGTAGTGAGGAAGTAAAACACAGCTATTAAAGACCATGGACTCTAGAGCCATATTCCCTGGGTTTGGGTCCAGTTCAGACCTTTCCTGACTGCACAATTTGGGGCAAGTTTGTTAAATTTTACGTGCCTCAATTTAACCAATTGGAAATAGAGTAATAATAGTATGTACCACAAATTTTCAGAGGGATCAAATATATCCATGTAAAGAGCTTAGAACTCACTTATTCTGGAAGCTTTTTTGATGACTCCATAAAACTTTCTACTTAATCATGTCATCCGCAAATAAGGAGTTCTTCCTTTCCAAAATGAATCTTTTTTTTCCCCAAAATGAATCTGATTTCTTTTTTTTTATTATTGCACTGGACAGAACCTCCAGAAAAATGGTAAATAAAAGTGATGAGAGTGACCATCCTTGCCTTGTTTCTGATGTTGTTTCAGGGGGAAGGGAGGGAGCATTAGGTTTTTCGCCATTAAATATGGCAGTAGCTATAGGCTTTTCACAGCTGTGCTTGAATTTTTTAATTTCAACATTGTAGTTTCTATCTCTGGAAGTTTTATTTTGATCTTTTTTGTACTTCCATCTCTCTACTTAAGATAGTCAATCTGTCTTCTAGCTTCTTAAACATTGTGTACACTATCATAATAAGCTGTAATGACTACTAATTCTATCATATGTCATTTCTTAGTTTCATTTGACTGATCTTTCTTCTTATTATGGGTTGTATCTTCCTGCTTCTTTGCATGCCTGAGACTTTTTGATTGGATGCCAGACATAGTAAATGTTACCTTAGTTGATGCTCAATATTTTTCTAGTCCTTTATATATTCTAGAAATTTGCTTTCAAACATAATTAAGTTACTTGGGAAGACTTTGATGCTGCTGAGTCCTTCTTAAGCCTTATTTGTGAGAACCAGATCTACATTTAGTCTGGGTTAATTTTGTCCCAATACTGAGGCACGACCCTTGGAATTCTACCCAACGCCCCCATGAAATATCACATTTGCCATGCTAGGTGTTGGGAACAAGCACATTCCTGATCCAATGTGAACTCTGGCACTATTCCCTCTAACAGTTTATGGAGGTTCCTACCCCTAGAATATTTTCCTACCCCTAGAATATACCCCTGTATATTTTCTCACAAGCATGTGCTGAGTCAAAGGCAACTGAATACCCAGAGGAGACACTCCAGACTTCCCAGGACTTTTCCCCTTGTGCAGCTCTTTCTTCTCCTTTATTCTGTCCTCCAAACTTTAGGCACGTTGGGTTCCCTAGACTCAGGGAGACAACTCCAGGAGACAAGTTTTACTCAACTTTCTCATTCCTGCCTTGAGTCCTGGAAACTTTCCTTAGGCCATCAGCTGCTGCATAATGCTCCCCATTATTCCATCTTGACCCAAGGCAGGACCACAACAATATTTGTAATAGCAAAACACTGGAAGCAACCTACATACCTTTGTTTGGAAATTGGTTAGGTGATTTGTGGTAAGAAAATATATACATCCTCTTTGCCACATTGGCTTATTTCAAACATAGCTTTGTGTCAAGACAGGGAAAGACCACTAGGACACATCTATAGTTGAACAAGTCTGATTATTTCTTGTTGAAACATGGAAGACAGCACCCCGTGGGGAGTTATGGGGCAGCCTAGTTAGAGGCTATGAGAAATGACTTCATGTAGGGTTTGGGCTCATGTTAGGTGATTTTATGGAGGATTCCAAGAAGCTGGTTTAAGATCTAAACTGCCTGCTCTCAGACAGTGGAGGTAATACTATGTTTGAGTGGTTTAATAAATGCTACCTAGAAGAAAAGAAGAATAGAGAAAGACTAAAGCTGTAATTAATAATGAAGCAGCCATCACTCATATTATCCAAGATGGGGCAAGTTTGGTCATCTTTGTGGTTTGGACAGTGGTAGGTTTTGTCCATATTCTCATGTGGTTTCATTTTTGTCTTGATTCATCCCACTCACAAAATGACCTTGTCTGATCTTAATGTTCCATGAAATTATGTTAACAGGAGAACATCAAGGCCAGTTCTCACATGTCAGGGTCTGTTTTTCTCTTTCTCACTAGTAAGAAAACAACAGACTCATGGTTCTCACTAGTGGGAAGACTAACGTATATAATTAAAGGATTAATGGATTCCCCCTCACTTACAGGACTGGAGTCAGCCCCATCCACAGGGGCTGAGCCCAGGATAGCAGCTCACTCACAAAACCTACCAAAATTCTTGGAAGAGGGAAGTAATGGGACCTCAGAATCGACTCCCATGTGAAAGAGTATCCCTGAGAAGAAAGTCCATTGCTGGAGACAAGGGCTTATCAAGAGCATTTTGCAAATGAGGATTGGATGAACCTAAGGAGGGAGAGCAGATCAGAACTGGGAAAAGCATATATAAGTGGCATTTTCTAGTGAAGATCAAAGTACCACAATACCTTCCCTGTGTGGCTCAAAGGGAAACCTAGCCCTAGTGATGGTTCAGCCTCTTATGCCATAATATTCTTACAAGAGTGCTTGATCCTTGGATAAAGAAATGTATCTATGTACCTTACAGTCCAGACTACACACCACAGCACTGGCATAGTGACACCCAAGACAGGACAAGATGGTCAAGAAAGACAGGGGTCTGTTCTACTCCATTTTCTCCTGGGATTCAAAAAAGTTGGAGAAAGGGATAGGACAATATTAACTCCTCAGGGAGAATTCCTAGAGCCTCTCATTGGTGGCCAATGGAATAGAAAGCAAAAATCAGTAAAAAAATCAAACTTCTTAATTGCCTTCAGAGGTAAAGAAAGCCAACACCCAGGTTTTATACAGAGCGATACATTCCCATGGGCCTTATGTGTCTACAAACCCTAGTTCAGGCCGCCACCGTCTCATAGCTGGGTTAGTACAATGGTGCCCTGACTGCTCTCCCTGATTCCACCCTTGTCCCCTAAGGGTTATTCCCTAGATGGCAACAAGATCCTCTTAACAGATCAATCAGACCATGTCTCACATGCACATTCTTGAAAAAGGGGGAAAAAATTTCCCAGTCGATGCCTCTCTTGGCATCTATAGGAAAGAGCTGTAGTCCCCCCACACCCACCCGGGCCTATGCCATCTGGCTCTGGCTCTGTCCCTGGCCTCTTATCTCGATTCAAATTCAATTGCAGAGGACAGGTTGTTGGGGACTGGGATCGGGAAATCATTCTAGGGTCCTGATCAACATGTAATGTCATGGCATAGAATGGAATTGTCAGTAAACTAGAGGGTAATAAGGGTAAGTATGGACTAATAGCACTTGTGTTTCTGTGTGTGTGTGTGTGTGTTTATACGCGTGTACACATTATAGGCATACCTGGAAGGTGTCACAAGCTCAGTTCCGGACCGTCACAATAAAGCAAGTCAAATTAATTTTTTGGTTTCCCCGTACATATAAAAGTTACTTGTGCTCTATACTGTAGCCTATGAAGTGTGCAACAGCATCATTTTTTTAAAATGTACATACCTTAATTGAATAGTTTATTGCTAAAAAAAATGCTAACCATCAACTGAGCTTTCAATAAGTCTTAACTGACCACAGATCACCAAAAGAAATATTATTGTGAAAAAGCTTTAAATAGTGCAAGAATTACCAAAGTGTGACAGAGACATACAGCGAGCAAACGCCATTGGCAAATGGCGCCGGGAGCCTCGCTCGGTGCACAGTCACCAGGAGGCTTCGGTTTGTAAAAACCATAGTATCTGCAGGGCACAAAAACATGAAGGACAATAAAATGAGGCTTGCCTGCAGTTTCCTAGGGCTATCATCACAAAATACCACAACTCGGTGGCTTAAAGCAATAGAAATATATTGTCTCACAGTTCTGGAGGCCAGAAGTAAAAAAAATATACATATATATAAAGGCGTCGTTATGGCCTTGGTACTTGGAAGCCTGCAGGGGAACCCTTCCTTGCCTCTTCCAGCTTCTGGTGGTTGCTGGAAGCCACCAGCGTTCCCAGGCCTGTGGCTATAACACTTCAATTTCTGCCTCCCTCATCACATGACGCTCTCCTCGTGCCTGTCTGCGTCTCTGAGTCTCTTCTCTTCTTCTAAGAACACCTGTCACTTTGATTAAGGGCCTGCTGCTGCTCCAAGATGATTTCATCTGGACCAATGACATCTGCAACAACCCTACTCCCAAAAAAATTCACATTCTGGGATACCAGGGGTTAGGACAACAATGTGTGCTTTTCAACCCACGGCAGTGTGTGTGTTGTATGGGGAGTCATACACACGTACATCGTACTGTGTCACAGTCAAAGCCATTTGGAAACTCAGCCTTGGCTCACGATGCCTCAACAACTCTGACCCTCCCGCTTTCCCCACAACAAAACAAGCATGCGCCCCATGCAGCGTCTTCCCTCTGGCTTCTCTCTTATCTCAGAGAGCTCTCTCCATGCAGCCATGTGGCCAACTTCCTTCATTTACCCAGCACTCTAACCCGACTCTGACCAGTCAGCTCCCGAGAGGGGACTTTTTTGTCTGCTTTTTTTTTTTTTTTTTTTTAGATTTTATTCTTAAGGAATCTCTACTTGCCACACGGGGCTCGAACTTACAACCCCAAGATCGAGAGTCACATGCTCTACTGACTGAGGCAGCCAGGAGCAACCCACCCCCCCAACACCCTTATTTAGACAGCACCTTCTGCCATTCTCAATCCTTCCACACTGCTGTTTTCCTTCAGAACACAGGGCATTCCCTAACATGGTTTGATAAACACTATTTACTTACTTGTTCTCCCCCGATAAAATGTAAGCATCCTATGGGCAGGAACTATGTCTGTATCCCCACCCTCTGGAACAGCAGGCACTCAAATACATGTTGTTCAATGAGTGAATCTAATTCTGGAGAAGAGCAAGCAATGGCTACGCCCTTGGAGCTCCCCCACAGCCACAGAGCCAGGCGCCATGACAGGCGGCCACAGACTCGAAGGCAGGCAGAGGAGCCGAAGGCTTTATAGAAGAAAGGGAAGGCTGCAGGTGTGCCCTGATTAGAGACTGTTAACAGGGGGAAGCTGAGGGCAGGCCAGCTAAGAAGTGGGGTGCATAGCACAATAGGATTGTGCAAATAATCCTAGGTGATTGTTTCAGGGTGCACACCAGCTTTCTCTGGTTAGTCCCAGGTTGGAAGTTGGAACAGAAATTAAGGAAGCAGTCCATGATGAAACAAGTCCTGGTTATTTGGGGATGATTGTGCAGAAGTTGTTGTTTGCTTCCCGGACCCGTTTCTGAAGGTAATGTTCTAACCTCCTACAGGTGTGGCATCTATCTAGCAGGCAGGGCTGACAAATGTAGAAAATGGGCTGGCTTCCTGGGCTGGTTGCTGTAAATTGTAGGTCAAAGTTTTATTTTTACATATGGTCTTGCCATTGTCCATTTGTATATCTCATCTCTCATTTTAAAGAGAAACGTGCTTTAAATGCATAGTGAAGGAATTGAATGGGCTATAGTTGGGGGTAGGAGACGAAGAGAGACTCATTCACTTTTATTTTAGGTAGTATATGCATGTACTGTCTATATTTTACAATAAGTTGGTATTACTTTTAATTTAGAAAATTAAATCAAAGAGTATAATCAAGTAAAGCCGACGGCATGTCACGCACTCCTCTGATGTCCATAAATCCATTTGTAGAACTATTTGCTTAGTTCTGAGCTTCCTGTCATTTTTGTTTTTTTTTCCTTTTTTTCTTTTTTTTTTTTTATAAAAACAAGTTAAACACTGTAAAATCGTGCTAAATCCTCCCTTGGACATTTCAGTTTATTTATTGCAAGTGAACTTCTGGTGACCTCTTTTTCAACCAAATCTTTAAAACTAAAATTAAAAACTAAACTTTCATGCAACATATATTCAGTGAATATGAATTGAGTGACTAATATTTTCCAGACATTCACCTCCGTAAAAAATGAGAGAAATGTCATAGTCTCAAGAATGCCCTGAGTTCTAATTCTAAGGATTTGACTGGAAAGCGCTGCTTTCCTAGAGATATAGTGCCATCTTGTGGAACTTCTGGATATTTTCAGGGATGAGAAGGTTCCGTTGCATTTTCACAACCATAAAAGTCACGTGGGTTAACCCCAGAAACCAAAACACTCCATTCCCAAGCACTCTGGGTGTGGGAGGCTTTGATGTACTCATTTATTCTGGTTCTTAGCAAGGAAAATAATCTATGAGGATCATTTGCTAATGTTCTGTGAACGCATGTGTTTTCAATGTTACCAGCCAAGAACTGAACACAGCATTGTACTTTACCCACAGCCTCTTAAAAGGACTTAAAAGATCATACCGGAATGATCTACACCTGTTTCAGGGGCCAGAGCCTGAGGTTCCGCACCCCTACGCCTTGCCAACTCTCTGGCACCCAAAAGATGTTCTGTGTTTTGAAAGAATGGCAGAAGTCCCACGTCATGAAAAAGCTCAGAAAGAATTGCATTTCTTTCATTCGTAACACATTCATGTACAGTAGTAAAGGATGTAGTGCTTTTTAAATATATATGGGCTCAATTTAAAGAGAAGAAATACACAAATAATCATATTCAAGCCAGAAATACTACGTTCTGAGAAATGGCACAGATGATAAGTTCAGGCATCATTCAGAGGGGTGAGAAATTACTTCCTACTGGGATGAATAAGAAAAGACTAACATTTCAAAGTCACTTGAGAAGAGACCCTAAAACCACTCTGATCAAGGCATCACTGTAACAGAGACGGTGATTCTAATTGTAGTCATTGTCCTTACCTAAATGTACTTAATGTACTACCAGAGAAAGCTTTGCCTCAAGGGGTTCCTTGCTACATATGAGCATTGTAGTTAGTTTTTACTATAAAGTACATCACAAAAGCAAAGCTGTCACATCTATATAAAGTCCAAATTCATGTTCAGTCGGTATTTAGGAGTGGACGAAGTCCTGCCCGCCCACTGCAGACTTCTCTGGAAGTTCCTACCCACATGTAGGACTCACTTCCGCATGCCCGTGAGGGTGGGAGGAGCCAAACATCCTTTGTTTCCATGTCTATACCTCAGTCCATGGCTCTACCCTTTGATGATTTATAAGGGCAATTTTAAGAACATATATTAAACAACTACTGTGATGAACACTTGTATGTAATTACATTATCATCTTCCCACACCCCATGAAGGAATTACTTCTCCCGTTTTCTGAGTGAAGACACAAAGCCTGAGAAGCCTTGACCTTACTCAAGGTCAAGTAGCTAGAAGTCTCAGGATTTAAACCCACATCTCTTAACTCCAAGCCCACTGCTCTTTGCACAAACCAAAACTACCTTAAAGGTCGTTTGATTTCCACAGCAAGGTTTCCCAATAATCGCCAGTTCTGCCATTTATAAATATACACGAGTTAGTTCTGTGGTCACAGAAAAGTCATTTCCACTCACTGTGCTTCAGTTTACTCG
Organism: Nasua narica; assembly: GCA_028533885.1. Classification (NCBI taxonomy): domain Eukaryota; kingdom Metazoa; phylum Chordata; class Mammalia; order Carnivora; family Procyonidae; genus Nasua; species Nasua narica. The sequence continues at coordinate 61,608,005 of CM052808.1, forward strand.
GCTGTAATAAAGGAAAGAAAATTATACCTGTCTGGCCTGCTTCCCAAGTTGCTTAAAGAGCAAAATCAGATGCAGGAGGCCTAAGTATATTGCTCAAAAGCGTGGACTCCAGCATCAGCTGCCTGGGTGTAAACCTCACACACGCACAAGACTGATGAAGCACACAGCTTTGAGCTGTTTTGTTTCCTCTCTCTGAACCTCTACGTCCCACACACAACATGAGAATAATAAAGGTTCTACTTCCTGGGATTGTTCTGAGGATTAAATGGGATAACTTAGGCAAAGTCCTCACTAGGGTGCGAGGAACACAGTACTTGTAAATGCGAGCATTCGTCATTATTAACAAATGCAGCAAAATCACCTGGAAAAGAATCAGAATTTTTACAAGTAGGGGATGATTACTGTTGTTTCTTCTAAGCCAAGATAATAAGTCCTGCCTAGTCCTACCCTCAATTTTAACTTTTTTTTTCTTATTTATCTTTTACTTAATCATTCTTTTTAAAAAAAAATCACAGGTAAAAACACTTAATAGGGGTGCCTGGGTGGCTCAGTCAGTTAAGTATCTGCCTTTGGATCAAGTCATGATCCCAGGGTCCTGGGATGCAGCCCCACGTCTGGCTCCCTGCTGAGTGGGGAGTCTGCTTCTCCCCCTTCCATTGCCCCTCTCCCTGCTTGTGTGCACTCTCTCTCTCTCACTGCCAAAAAATTAATAAAATCTTTAAAAAAAAAAACACTTGATAAAGTATAAAAATACTTGAATACTAGAGACTCAAGTAGGGGACAACAGATGAATTCTCAGAAGAAGCCTGTCTCTGTCAGAATTCCTACAGAAATAGATGACATACCCAAAGTGTTAGATTTTAAGGCAGGGCTTTTTGCAAAGGTGTGGGTGGGGCTCGGGGAGCCCCCAGTGATGAAGAAGCAGCAGGACTGGAAGGTTCTATCCTGCTCAGCCTGAATAAAGGTGTAGACAGGAGTACTACCAGACCTGAAGAGAACGGGGCCACCCACCAAGAGAGCAGCCATTAGGGAGAGAGGGGTTCCACAGCCAATAAATACCCAGCCTCTCACTTCTTTTTGTGCCTCCCATTCACCAAACTCAAATGGAAATTGGAGGCAAGGAAGCCCAGGATGCAGTGCAGAGAAGAAATCTGAGCAGCAAATAGAGAGTGGCCAGCACATAGTCCTAAGTGAGGACTGAATATAAAATATACTTGCAAGGTATATAGTGATCTCGTGCAGCATAATAGCTAGTTCTAACCCTACTGACTAAAGTAAAACAACCTCCTTCCAAATCTGGGCTCTACTACTTACTGGCTGGGTGCCCTTGACGTTACTCATCTTCTCTGTTCTACCATTTCATCTGTAAAATTGGCACAATAGTGATACTTATCCTCTAGGGTTGTTGTGAGAATTGAGTTCATATTTGTAAAGTATTCAGAGCAACGCTGGGCACTCAGTCCTGGTCAATTTCAGCTCTTACTGTGATATTATTATTACCCCTTGTCCTGGGTGGGATTATAGGAATCTGTGGAGGTTTACGTCATACAGAAGTGGCCCCTTTGGGTCATAAGAGAAGACCATGACTATAATTTTTACATGTCATGATCACAAACAAAGTACACTAACCCCAACTGTGGTGTAAGAGGGGCCTTGATAGGTATGAACACAACCTGAATGTCATTTTATCATCAAAACCTATCCCGGAACCCTGCCACAGCTTGCGGATTTCCTGCAGTCTCTGCTTACCAGACTAAAGAGAAAAAGAGCCAGTACACCCAGAGGTCACACCTATAGATACGTGTCCACTCAGGAAGTCCACCAAATACATGAACATATATTCACCAACGGCTGCGTCCATTTTTCCTTTGGAAGCAGCGAACATGACATTTCCCAAATTAGCTTCAACTTGCAATTTTCCTTTCCTTCAGACCAAAATTGTTTTATTCCAATTTTTGCAGATGGTGTCAAGGTTCCTGTCAGCAAGACCAGATGGAACTTGAAGCTGGTAAACAACAGCAGAGGCGCAGGGTCCCTAGAAGTCAGCCCGATGTTGTCATCATACGCCATCCGAGACACCCAACATCTGAAGCCTAGGCAGCCATCCAACCTGCAGGGCATCCTGAATCCCAAAATATAAGCCTGTGTTGCAGGCAGGGAGCGGAGCTGGTTTGCAGTCGGGGAGGTCTGGTTTGGTTTGGTTTGGTTAAGTAATAGAGCTAACACGGAGGAGAAATTAGATGGGGTGGGAGGAATGAATGAACTCCTTCAAAAGGCAGCTAGAGAGAGGATCAAAGCAGGAAAAAATCTGCCAACGGAAACACAAGTGGACTTCAGAAGGACCAAACTCATATCACACCAAGAGTCTTAGGACATAAAAGCACCCAGTTCTGTTTTCTCAAATACATTTGCCCCGGATACCTGAATGAGCCTCCTCTCAACATAAAGGACCCCTACCTCACACGCAGCTAGGCAATGAACACCGTCATACCCAACCCCTCCCACCCAGACCACTACATTTCCGCCAAGAAACCCTCTTTTTAATAAAACCTCACTTTATAATCTGAGTCTACGTGAGTTGCATTTTGTTTTGTGTTTTGTTTTGCTTGCCCCATCATCAAGTAGCTGCTGCCCAGACGAATGCCAGGGGTGCCTAAGGCTGCTCTTTACTTAGATTCAGAGTACGGAGGTCTCAAGCACAGAACTCTGAAACCGTTAGAGCTTTTACGATGGTCGTCCTATTGACTTCTTCCAAATACCATGTGAGGTAAATGGGACTGGTTTTTATTTTCCCATTTTACCCATAAGAGAACTAAGGCTTAGTTTCAGTGTTAGTGAAAGTCTTAGAAACTCCTAGGGAAAGTGTTATGGCTGTTTCCAATACACCAAATGTAAAGAGAAAATGTGCAGAAAATTTAAGCCAAACGCTACAGAGGGGGAGGTAGTTCCCCAGCCCTTCAAGAGGAGTGAAACTGAATACAAGTACTGAAATGTACTGGTTAGGCGGGACTCTCATTTCAGCAGAAGGGCCAGTCCACTTTGGCCCACCATGAATTCCTTTAATTCGGGCGGTCCATGGGAACACTTGTAATCAGAATGGGGAGAGAACGTGATAAGGGATTTCCTGCTCAGGAGGTGACTGAAAAGAACAGGGACTGAAGCAGAGTCAATGCACCCCTCAGAACAAAATCTCAAAATTCTCCAAAGTGGAGCTAAAAGAAGGCCCCAGTGTAAGGCGGTCCTGGGTTCCCTCAGGACCCAAAAAGGCGGAAGTGGTTTCCCACACTTTGCCATTGAGAAATGAGAGACCAGCCTGGGGCAGGGACAGATGGCTCCTTGCTCTGCTCCAGGAAACAATACAGCACGCACCAACCCTAGCCTGCCAGACCCAGGCCCCTTCTGCACAGTCAGAGGCAGAGCGCAACCGCAGTTGCAAAACAAGGACAGCGCTGGGGAGTCTAGGCAGGCCCCAGGGCATGAAGGGGCGAACAAGGGCAACCCGGGCTGCTGAGGAAAGCAGCAAGATATAGGTTCATGTAGGGGCCAAGGCTCTGAGTCCCTGGCACATGCCTCACTTTCCCATCTCACTTCACTTCCAAAACACAAATTCAAAAATTAAATTATTAAGGATTTTAAGATGACTCCCTCACAGCATGGGACTGCACGCATAGGGCCTTTCTGAGCACAGGCCTTAGACAGCCGCACTGGGCCCACATCCCTGCAGCAGGCGCCCCCTCCTGGAAGGGAGGAACCCAGCAGCAACAAGCTGCAAGATGGTGCCCGCGACGGATTGGCAGTTAGGGAGGAAGGGGTTAAGTGCCAGTCAGATCTCTCACACAGGGGACTCAGGGAAAGTTGCCTTGAGGACCCTCAAGAACTAAAGGATGTGCCCCTGAGAGAACCAGCATGTGGATGTTCGCCCTCTAACAGAGCTGATAGGCAGATAGCTGAGATGAGACCACCACCCCCAAACAGGGGAAGGAAACCAATTGCCTCCAGTATGAAATTGTTCATGTAATGGAATAATAAATACAAATGCCATAGTGAGAACAGCCAGTTCTCTCCTGGCACTTATACAGAAAGATGGCACTTTGCCTCCCAGCACCTCAACACCCAGACACCAGGGGGAAAGCATGGTGAGAAAGCTGACCACACACCCCATAAACACTCCTAGGGTGCAGATGGAAATTGAGGGAAGTGGGGGAAAGTGGAGAAGCCTGGAAATGGGTATGTGGGTGAGCTTTTCAAAAGAACAGGAAAAGTTTTTAAAAATAAAAACAAAGGGGCACCTGGGTGGCTCAGTGGGTTAACCTTCTGCCTTCGGCTCAGGTCATGATCTCAGGGTCCTGGGATCAAGCCCCGCATCGGGCTCTCTGCTCAGCAGGGAGCCTGCTTCCTCCTCTCTCTCTGCCTGCCTCTCTGCCTACTTGTGATCTCTCTCCATCAGATAAATAAATAAAATCCTTAAAAAATAAATAAATAAAAATAATTTTAAATAATTTTAAATAAAAACAGAAAAGTTTTAAGAACTGGAATAAGACCATTTTAATTCCAAAGGTGAGTAAAAAAAATTAGAGAATCTTCCCCAACTGTCATTAAGGGTGTCGGCTTCTCAGCAGGGAAGAGAAGCTCCACTGACACAATCCAATAATAAAAAGATAAAGTCATTATATGTTTTATCTGATAAGTCGAAACTACTCCATCAAAATGATTACGCACAACCTCAGTGATAGCTCCAAAAAATGGAGCAGAGATCTTGCCCTTGCTTCTGAGAGTTCTAAAAAGCAGTTCCCCTGAATACAAATCACTGTTCCTCTCCTTAAGACTTCAGGCCATGCATCCATCATGTGACTTTCCAGCCAAAAATAGTTGACCTATGTCTCCCAGGATATGAACGCTCAAGCAATTTGCAAATGACTTCCTGTTACCAATTTTTGCAACAACCTTAGAAGTTTCCTAATTATTTGGTTAGATTAATTCTAAGGCAAGCTGTGCCCTCATTCAGAGTGTGATTTAATTAGATGTTCTCATATATAAGGCTCAGTAAGATGTGTAGATAACAGGTAAACTGACTTTCAGGTACATTGGCTCCTGGAGGATTAGTTGTCTGAACCTTACGTCAAGGTGATGCTTTGGCAAGACCACACTATTTTGACTGCTTGACACAATAAACTGTGAGTCTGCTCAATGTACTGAATGTACCCGTTGTCGTGATGAATTGACTGGAGAAAGAGTAGTTTCCATAACAGGTAAACAGCATGCAAGGCCATGACTTTGACTTTCGGTTTGGGGAAAATGCAAATTCTTGCGCCTGCTCCAGGAGCCCCTTGGGCGCATCTCAGAGTCATTTTTGTACCGGAGCCGCAAGCAGAAGGTCCGTCCTGTGGAAGCATGGAACCAAGGGTCAGCAAGCTGCAGACCACAGGTGGAATTCTGCCCACTTCCCGTTTTTGTAAATCCATTCCTCCGGACGCACGGTCGTGCCAGTTTGTTACACGCTGTTTGCAGCTGCTTTCATACCGCAATGGCCCAGGTGAAGAGTTGCAACCGAAGCCATCTGATGAGCAAAACCTGAAATATTTATTGTCTGATCCTTCACAGAACAAGCTAGCTTCCCTGGCAGCCGCTCAGGCCCCTTTCTTCCTCAGACGATACCACAGACAGTTGCTTCCTGAAACTCTCTCGCTCTGTCCTTCTGCTTCAGTGTCTGACTCTCGGCCTTGATCAAGAGAGCATCTCGATAGAGTAATGAAGGCATAGCCATTGTTCTGGAATTGCCCTCGGACGCCCCCTCGTCCTGCTGCCTGTGGGCTTGCGGTTTAGTAACTGGGATTTGGGAAAGTCACCTGCATTCCCTGAGCCTCAGTTCCCAAATAAAGAGTGTGGGCCAGACAGTATCCAAGGTTCCCTCTAGCTTTAATACAATGAACTTTTTATGATCCAACAAAGAGCATTCTTTTTATTTGAATAAAATGCCTTCTAACCACTGATGGTCATAGGACTTCTTTGAAAATCCTTCTTTTTTATAATTAGACATCATTGGCTGCTTACAAAGCATATCCCACTCACTGTCATTCCTAACAGAATCCTGACTGGTTGGCTCTTCCTTCCATGGCCTCTGTGCCTCAAGAGACACTGACCCATCACACTCCAGGGACTTTAGAAGTCAACTGTGGGAGCACCTGGCCCCTTGCCAGTTCCTGATTTAGATTCCAGCCAATGAGAAATATAAAGAAGTCTGCTGTGGCAGAGGAACGAAAGAGGCACTTTGAGGAAAAGTTTTCTTCAAATTAAGGAAGGAAAGAATATCTTGTCTTGGGGCACTTGGGTGGCTCAGGCAGTTAAGCATCTGCCTTTGGCTCAGATCATGATCTCAAGGTCCTGGGATCCAGCCCTGTGTCGGGCTCTCTGCTCAGCGGGGAGTCTGCCTCTCCCTCTCACTTTCTCTCTGTGCTTTCCCCCTCTCTCCCAAATAAAAAAATAAAACCTTTAAAAAAAAAGAGGGGGGGAATATCTTGTCTTTTGTAGCAAACCTGCCGCCATCTTGTCATTAGTCTGAGAATGATGCCAACCCAGGAGAGACAGAGAAGCAGACTTGGCTCTGAAGTACATTTGAAGCCTGCCCTGCCTCTGGATTTTTTCTAATGAAAAGGAAATAAATTTTCTTACTGTTTAGGCCAATTTTATTTATTCCCATTAACTACTGATAGAAGGCAACTAATCTCTGGTGGAATCTGGAGATAAGCGCAGATCTGACGGTGTTGAGGACAACCGAAACTATGCAGACATTATCCCTCAAAACAGTAATAACTAAACAGCAAAGCTCTGTTTTCCCAAAATAAACTTCTCGCCTACTACTCCAGGAACACGGCTATCTAACTGATGCCGAGTAGCTTATTGGAACATTTACCCAAAAACAAAAACAATTTGGGAGCATTCTTATAATGCAACAGAAACAAAAATATTTTTCAAATAAACGAAAAATTGTATTTTTGTCAGTAGCTATTTTAACACAACAAACTCATACTATGTGATGTTCCCTAAGTCTGGACTAAGTGGTTAACCTTACATTTTCTCATAGTGAAGTTCTCAGTACTAAAAAACCCCAATCAGGTAACATTGCTAAGACTCCAAAAAGAGAGAGAAAGGAAAAAGAAAAAAAAAAAAAAGGTCAACATGTGGCTAAAAAATGGTGGAGACTGTGAGGTCAGTTAAACATTTTAGAACCAAACAATCCCCTGTCTTGGAGGGAGGCTGAGATGGATCCCTGTGCCATCCCTCATTCAGCCATAAGAGATGATCCCACTTCTCCTACTGTTTACATGCCTCCCAATAAACTAGCTCACTCTTCCCAAGGCTAAACACACTACAGCTGAACATCACACTTTGGAATGTTCTCTCTTTCTACATGTCCTAACGAGACTCAAATAAATGTCTTCCCCCATTGTTTCAATTGTCCAAGGACAACTCGCCATTATTTTAATTACAGTGGGGCAGAGGTTTAGTTGGGAAAGACACTAGCACATTTCATGTGCACTTAACCATTTCACTGAATGAGTCCAATCCATAGGATGTAATAATAAAGCAATTTTATTTCTATCTTTCTCTGTTCTTTCAAATGGTCTCCATGAGACTATTTATTGCCCTGGATGAAAATGAAAGTTGATTCCATGAATTCTCTGGTTTCTCTTAGGTCATTAAAAAGTTGAACTATCACTTTAAGTGACAAAGGGCAGTTTCTACTTGGTAATTAGAAAACGCAGCCCTATATTATAATCGAAACTTGGTTTGGTACAAAGTTGAAACTTCTTACCTCCTTTATCTATATTTGCTGCAGATGGAAAGTGAACAGATAATGGGATGTGGTAAATTGCTTCTTCTTTTTCTAGTCTAGGCTTCCATTCCCACCTACAACTTGCTTATGGCAGTTCCCAATCCCTCCAGAGCTACAGTGAGGAGAAGGAGAGGAGGCAAAGGAGCAGAAAAGTTCCAACCTGACTGCTACCATCATGAGCTGGTATCAACACTACCCAAGTCTAGATAGTAGGTGCACGTATTAGATCTGCAAGTGGGTTCCTTAGACTTGAGGGAGAAAAAGTCTTCTTTGACTTGAGAAAACAGAGGAAATACAACTTATACTTCTCCGTAGGTTTTACTTTGACTTGTTCTCCCTGTGGGGTCAAATCAGCAGCTCTCCATGAACATCCTCCTCCCAAGGTCATCCCCAAATATCTAATCTCTGCTCCTTTATTATACCTTCTATGTGAGTAAGGTCATTAAGAATCATGATTCCTCTATCTCGCATCCATTAAGAAGGCTAACATCAAGAAACCAGAAAATAACACCCATTGACAAGGGTGTGAAGAAATCGAAACACTTGTGCCCTGGTGGTGGGAATGCAAAATGGTGACTCCCTTACAGAAAAAAGTATGGTGGTCCCTCAAAAAATTAGAAAAAGAATTACCTCATGATCAGCCAATTCATCTTCTGGGTATATACCCAAAAGAATCTAAAGGAAGTTCCCAAACACATATTGATATATGTGTTTCACATATCATGAACATATATCATGTTCATAACAGCATTATTCACAATTGCCAAAAAGTGGAAACCACTCAAGTGTCCACCAATGGGTGAATAGAAAATCAAAGTGGGGTATACGTCCAATGGAATAATTATTCAGCGTGAAAAAGGAAGGAACTTCTGACACGTGTTACAACATAGATTAATATTGAAGATACTATGTGAAATGAATAATCAAGTCACCAAAAGACAAAGACTGTACAATTCCACTTATACGAGGTACCTAAAATAGTCAAATTCACAGAGACAGAAAGTAGAAAAGTGGCTGGCGGAGGCTGGAGGGAGGGGAGAATGGCGAGGTGCCATTTGATGGGTGTAGAATTTCAGTTTGAAAAGATGAAAAAGTTCTACAGATGGAGGGCTGCGCAATAGTGTAAATTTTCTTAATGCCACCCAATTGTATACTCAAAAGTGGTTAAGCCAGTAAATTTCATGCTATGTATATTTTGCCACAACTAAAAGTAAAATTAAAGGGGCTCCTGGGAGGCTCAGTCAGTTAAGCATCTGACTGACTTGATTTCAGCTCAGATCATGATCTCAAGGTTGTGAGATCGAGCCCCACAATGGGCTCCACTCTCAGTGGGGAGTCTGCTGGAGATTCTCTCTCCCTCTCCCCCTGCCCTGCCCTGACTTACTCTCTCCCTCTCTCTCAAATAAATAAATATTTTAAAAATAATAAAAGTAAAATTAAAAAGTATAAACAGTTATGGTTCCTTGTGCTACCATCTACTTTGAAAATATACTTTCTATTTTAGCTTCAGCCAAAACTTCCATGTTAATATCCTACCACATGTCCATCAACTACAAGGCGTAGGCTGACTTCATAAATATTAAAATGTGAAAAGTGATTTGTCTTAGAATCAGCAAGATGTGGTATTTGAGATTTTCAAGCAAATCAGCCACAATTCTAGAAATGTTACTAAACCTTGGTGGCCAGTTTACTCCTGAGCCTATTACCTGATAATTGTTCTTGCAGAGTATAAGACATTTTTCCTTGAATGCATTTTCCAAGCCCCAACTCTCACCAGGCTGATTTCGAAAATTAACTTGTCTCTCTGGAACCACTTCTGAATTAAAATTAATGTTCCAAGTCTCTTTGACCCACACCCAATCACTCATACACACAAAGGAGAGGACTCTAATGCTGCAGAAGTATTTTCACACTTGGAATTTAAAATAGCATTACCTCAACATTTCCAATTACAGAAAACTTACCACAAGAAAAAATAATAATAATTGGATGCTTATTCTGAAACAATATTAGGGGCTGATTTAAACTCACCAAGTCTCATTATTTTTACCCTTGTCCTAAAATATAATAGGAGGTGCCAACACAACACGAGGAAATCCTTGAGAGGAAAATAGTAAATCATTCATCTTGTGGCAGGGAGAGATTTACAGGTGTAATGGAAAAGCATAAATTTAGCAGGTGCAAGATTAAAACATAGTATATATGAAGTTCACTTAGCATTAAACTCTAAGCTTAACTGCAAACAAGTACGTTGAAATTGTTACCTCTCTAGAGATTGAAGAGTAATGGGTTAGCAATGACAGGCAAAATATCAGTTTGACATCATACCCAGAGCAGGAAAACACTAATCAATATACATTACCAAATTGTTCGTGGTCCACAGTCCTTCACACAGGGAGAGAGCGTAATGGGAAATTAGGAATCATATAGTACAGCCCAGCAGTTAAGAAAGCCAGGCTCATTTTGTGAAATTCCCTGGGTTCAAATTTCAGCTCGGCCACTTATTAGCTCCAAAAACTTTAATGAGATCCTTAATCCTTCTGTCTCTTCATCTGTAAAATGGAAATGAAAATAGCACCTAATTAATAGAGAGGATGGGAAAATTCAAGGAAATAATGCAGCTAAGATACTAAGCACACCGCCAAGCATGTAGGAACTTCTCAATTAATATTATTTCTCTACATAATAAAAAATATATAAACTCTCCCTCAATAGCAGAAGTTTGGAAGAAACGTATCACTTACTTATCTAGGTTTTTTGACTTGGATTCCACTTGTTCTTACCTACATAAATGCCACCAAAGTAATCTCTAATTAATGAAAAGGTGGCTAGTTAACCTATAGCAGAGGTTCCCAAACTGGAAAGTTCATTAGAATGACCTAGAGAGTGTTTTCAAAACACAGATTGTTCAGCCCTATTCTCAAGAGCTTCTGATTTAGTAGGTCTGGGATGTGCCTGACGATTTGCATTTCTAACAAGTTCCGGGTGATCCTGATCCTGCTAGTCTGAGAACCACTCTTGGAACCACTGGTCTACACTACCCTACCTACACGACTACCACCATCTTCCTTTTCAGAGTTTTACTCCTAACACTCTTTCTGACCCCAAGAACTAAAACTGAGTGTTTCCTTCTAGAGACTGGCTACCACTCTGTTCTGATGGCTGATTGATAACATGTTACCTCACCCATACAGAACTACCCAAAAAAGAGCAGCCACCTTCAGACTCCACCATCTCTGGATCCTGAGCCCAGGGCCGCCAGGCCCATTAGGAGGGCTCCCAGTAAATCCTATGCCTATTGTGCAGCTCCCCACAGAGATCTAGAGAGCCCTCACATGCCAGGCAATCAAGGCAGCAGAACCCGATTTTCTAGCATTCCTAATCAAATGCTCCTAGGTGTTCCCATTTATGAGAAGGTCACAATGTCACAGTGGTATATTTCATATGCACACACACACACACGTACACACATGTAGATGTAATGAATAACACTGTTTACTAAGCGATATGTGGTTAGAGATATGACCTTAAGAGCAATGTTAACTAACTCCCCTCCCCCTGACAGGACTGCTATCACTCCTTCATGATCTAGAGAGACATATGCATCGGTCAGAAAATTTCTTACCCAAAAATACATACCTGATTAATTTTCTATCTACCACTGCCTTTAAAGAAATTCCTCAGGGTTGCCTGGGTGACTCAGTTGGTTGAGCATCGGACTCTTGGTTTCAGCTCAAGTCATGATCTCAGGGTCAAGAGATCAAGCCCCAGGAGGGGCCCCAGGCTCAGCATGGAGTCTGCCGAGGATTCTTTCCCTCTTCCTCTCCCTCCCACCCCCACGCTTGCTTTCTCTCTCTAAAATAAAATAAAATCTTTAAATGCCTTAATAACAGCAAAACCAGAGTAGCAGACCACTTTAACACTTTACCAATTCCAACTAAGCATGAGCACAACAAGAAAAAATTTTAGAGAAAGTGCGTACACATGCACAGGTGTGAAGGAAAGGGCAGAGAGAGAGAATCTTTTCTTTTTCCTTTTTTTTTTTTTTTTTTGAAAGAGAGCAGGAGGGAGGGTGGCAGGGAGGGGAGGGAGGTACAGATGGAGAGGGAGAGAGAGAATATTAAGCAGGCTCCACACCCAGCATGGCATGGAATCCGATGAGGGCTCCTCTCACGACCCTGAGATCATGACCCTAGGCATAATCAAGAGTCAGATGCTTAACCAGATAGGCACCGAGATACCCCAACAAAAGTTTTAAGTGCAGGAAACAAATGCCTAATACAAGCATTTTTTCTGTAGAAAACTCTATTGGAAACTTGCAATTCGTTTCTATCAGTATCTGCATTATAAAACCTTCCCAGCCCGTGTTAGATGACATCCCCACCCTGTAACGGACCTGAGCTTTAGGGGTCTCTATGGTGTCTGACTCAGGAATATCTCACTAGCCATCTCACACTGAGCCCCGTTTACCTGAGCCCACAACTCACACCTTTTGCTCAGATTGAACCTTGAGGAGTTTGACATCGAAATCTGTCTGAAAGTGTCTAGGATTTGCCATCCACCACTGGACTCCACATCTAGTGTGTGCTTCTAAGGCTCTCATCAACGTTCCCCCAGCAGCCCACAGATGGAAATTTGGACCCCTCTCTTCTGTAACTGCTCCAATAAGCCCAAAGCAAGCCTGGATCAGTACAAACATGCATATAAAAATGATGCTACATAGGGCGCCTGGGTGGCTCAGTTGGTTAAGCAACTGCTTTTGGCTCAGGTCATGATCCCGGGGTCCCGGGATTGAGTCCCATATTGGACTCCCGGCTCTGCAGGAAGTCTGCTTCTCCCTCTGACCTTCTCCCCTCTCATTCTCAGTCTCTCACTCTCTAATAAATAAATTAAAATCTTTAATAAAAAAAAAACGATGCTACATAATAACCTCAGATCATTAGTTTCATGAAAATAGTAAAGGACTGAATTATCCTGCCCTTCTACCCCACCAGCATGGAAAGTCTTTGAAATACAGAAAAACTATCATTTATACGAGATTATATCCATAATTTTTATAATACAAATATTAAATTAGGATACACACACACTTGGACATATATTTTGAGAAGTTGTCCTTTCTTCCATGTCAATCAATTTCAGACTCCTGTTTATGTTTCCTAGCAGCCAGTTGACAGATACTGTCTAAAATTGATAAATCAACAAATAGATAAGGATACTATTTAGAACTACAACAATAATCAGCAGAAGAACAAAATTTAAATCTATTCAAGGTCATCAATACCGAGATACCTGATTTGAGAAATGAAAAGTGGAAATGGGTCAGAAGAAAGATTTTGCTTAATATTTTATACCTTTCTGTACTGCCCATGTTTCTTGTTATATGCATATATTATTTCTATAATTGTAAGAAATAAATTTAAAATGTAAAATTGTAGGGGCCCCTGGGTGGCGCAGTTGGTTGAGCGACTGCCTTCAGCTCAGGTCATGATCCCGGAGTCCCGGGATCGAGTCCCACATCGGGCTCCCAGCTCCATGGGGAGTCCGCTTCTCACTCTGACCTGCTCTCTCTCACTCTCTCTCTTTCCTAATAAATAAATAAATAAATAAAATCTTTTAAAAAAAATTAAAAAATAAAAAATAAATAAATAAAATGTAAAATTGTAGGAAACAAATTTAAAATAATATCCTCATTAATAAGGGATTAGCTAAATAAATTAGCTAATCTGAAATTGGCCCCCATACTCAGAGGGCGAAGAGAGAGCAAAGAAAGACATTGGTAGGTAGCAGTTTTAATAACCGAGGAATTTACTTACAAGGCTTATCATGGGTGGTCAAAAGCTCAGGAACAGTGGGCAGAATGCACATTCCAAGGTCATGAGAGGAGGCAAGGAGCCTTTGAATGCCCAGGTCTAGCTCCTGAGTCAACTGGTGGTCACATGTCCTCTTGATGACCTTCTCCAACAATGCCACAGAACATCATACAGATACTAAAAAGGAAAAAAATAGTACAATATACAGTGATATAAAAAGATAACCTTGGAATGCCATTAAAATTTTTAAAAATAAATACAAACAACTAAAGCCTGATTCACTGAAGCAAAAATCACACACAGATACGAGCACACACAGCCACACACAGACAGATTACATAAGCATAGGTACATCTCGGATATTCACCAAGCTATTACATTGGGAAAATAGAACGAGAAAGTCTTCCTTTTTTTTTTTATTTTCTATGCTTTTGTAATTTTTGAACTTTATATGAGGAGTGGATATATTACCTTTGCAACTTAAAAGGTGAGAGTCTTTAAAATAAATACACACATGTGTGTGCTTTTTGAGACCCAGAAAATATAAAGCAGGGGGCTTAAGTCATATTTGTAAATTCATAGAACCTCAAGAGAGAAGGAATGAGGCCCAGAGAGAATTGGTGCCTTGGTCAGAGTCGCACTGCTGGAAAGTGTCAGAACCAGGTTCGGACCAGTGGAGGAAGACTGCGTTATACTTCCCAAGTTCTTCTAAAGTAATTCATAACCACTGTGCCTCCTCACTATTCATTTATCAAATACTGTCCAAGATAGTGCAAGCTGCTATACCAAAATGCCATAGATGGGAAGCTTCAACAACCAACATTTATTTCTCACAGTTCTGGAGGCTGAGGAAGCCTGAGATCAGGGTGCCATCATGACTGGGTTCTGCTGAGAGCCCTCCTCAAACTTGTAGACATTTGGCTGCCTTCTTGCTATATCCTCACATGGCATAGAGTTCTGGTGTCTTCTTTATCTTAGAAGAATACTAACTCCATCATAGGGCCAACCCTTATGACCTCATATAAACCTAATTACCTCCCAAACAGGTCTATCTCCAAATATCATCACATTGAGGGTTAGGGTTCCGATACATGAATCGGTGGGGGGCGGGGACACAAACATTCAATCCATAATAAATACTTTTTTCATATAAACAATAGGCAGAGCCAATTCTCATCCATTTTACAGATGAGTAAACCCATGTCCAAGGAGAACAGAGACTCCCCACAAAGTCATGCAACTATTAATCGGCAGAACCCACTCTCATCCAGATCTGCTCACTCTTCGTTGAAGCTTGTTCAACTATACAGCATAAAATTAAACTTTCTTTAAAAACAGAGTATTATCCTATTCTTCTCACATTACCCTTTCCTCAAAAAAAAAAAAAAAAAAAATTAATGGACCTTGAAGGAGAGTTTTCCACAAAAGACATTAGGATGTAGAAAAGGAAGAGTATTTTATAAGTTATGAGGCAAAAAGCTTTATTAAGATGTGATTTGGGGCGCCTGGGTGGCGCAGTTGGTTAAGCAACTGCCTTTGGCTCAGGTCATGATCCCGGAGTCCCAGGATCGAGTCCCACATCGGGCTCCCAGCTCCATGGGGAGTCCGCATCTCACTCTGACCTTCTCCCATCTCATGCTCTCTCTCACTCTCTCTCTTTAAAAAAAAAAAAAAAAAAAAAAAGATGTGATTTGTTGGGGCACCTGGGTGGCTCAGAGAGTTAAGCCTCTGCCTTCGGCTCAGGTCATGATCTCAGGGTCCTGGGATCGAGCCCCGCATCAGTCTCTCTGCTCGGTGTGGAGCCTTCTTCCCCCTCTCTCTCTGCCTACCTCTCTGCCTACTTGTGGTCTCTCTCTCTGTCAAATGAATAAAATCTTTTAAAAAAAAAAAAAAAGATGTGATTTGTTCATAATCTCTCATTTTAACAGCCTGTATCACTAAGCATGTCAAAGTGATCTGTCATTCATGGAAGTCTGAGGATTCATAAATAAGACTGAGGCCCCATCCCACTCAGAGGCCAACACGCTACCTTGCAAGGTGCCCTCAAAGACAGTCTGACTCCCCAGGGTCCTGGAGAAAACAAAGGTGTTTCCTACAGCTTAGCCATCTATCTATGTTCAGTAGTCACGTGTGACCAGCAGCCAAAGTAGTGAGGAAGATGACTTTAGAGCTCATCCAGGTTAGAGGTTTTCAGACTTTTAAAGAACAAGTTCTCATGAAGTTCCATGCAAGACCCCAACACATAAAAGATAGAAGTGGGATTACTGTAGTTTCAGTGAGAAGCTGGGAGCCTACCCCACTTGGGCCCCACAGTCTTCCCATCTGTCCTGACCCCCCCACAAGTGGCATGAAAGTCCAAGGAACAAAGTCTGAAAATCATTCCACTGTCACTCCATGCCATATATTAATGTGAGGGAGAACCAGACGGCTGAAGTGGCCTCACTGGGCCAACCCTGAAGCTGCAGGCCTCCTGGCTCTCAGCCCAGTGAACTTCCAGTCTGGGGAGGGGGTGACCCGGTCAGAAATGGTCAGGTAACAAAAAGACATGAATATTCCTTCCCAATCCCCAGCTAGAACCAGCTCCACTGTCCATTTCAATGGGAAGAGCACCAACAAGGAGATATTTTCTCAGTTTTTGGAGGAAATGAATAGAAGAGATAGAATAGAGTGGAAATAACATACTGGTATCCATTCATATAAAATGATTCATTTTAAAGCACTATAAGAGAGGTCAAGGGAAGTACCATTTATTAAGCACTGACTATATTGGCTGGAGAGGCAATGTGGTTGAAGGTTATTATTTCCTTCTTCCTCATCACAATGCTCCTCAAAAAGACAGTGACACAAAACTATAGGTCCATATTTTAAATAGAGGGACCCACTGTGCAGGAAATATCGTGCCCGCATATGCCACACACTCTCCTATTCTGTTTCCCCTGTGCTTGGGGCCTGTTACACTGAACCAAGACCTCCTTGCAGGTCAACCCTTCTGTGCTCTCTCATTTCTTCCTGTCTCCATAGCCTGGGCCATATGGTAATGAGATTGACAACTACTGGGGGAGGGAAGGGATGGCGAAAGAGAAGCCAACAGGGGCCATGAATCTAAATCACAAATTGTAACCAAGAGTAAGGAGTAAGCCTCCTATTGGAGATTTGGGAACCTACTGGTGATAAAATGACCCATCCATTCACTCATATATACCAAGTATCTATGAAAGGTGTGATACCCAAATAATCCCCATCCCTGCAGAACTCTGGGCTTTATGTAATTATCTACCTTAGGAACTCATTGAGAGGGAGAATTATATGCAGAATGAGACAAAGAGATTCCTCAATTCCTTGCTATAATTCTATCATGATACCAGGAAAACTCCACCATATAATAATTCCTGATACTAAACACAAATTAGTCATTTTGTTAGCATTAATTGGTTAGCCCTTATAATGATACTACGAAGTAGGTATTAGTATCCCCCATTTTATGGATGGGAAAAGTGAGGCATAAGGAAGCTAAGTAACTTGACCAAGTTCTAGCAGCTAACAAATAATGAAGACAGATTCAATGCCAAGTGTCTTTGACCCATAAGATTCATGTGACTTCCCTTTTATTACACTTTTGTATCTAGAACATCAATGATCCAAGAAGACACTCTTCCAAATGTAATCATTTCACTAGCTTCCAAAAGAAAGTATTGCTCCCAGAGAGAAAATTAGACTATTAATAAAAAATATAAGCAACTCATGAGGTCTAGGCAGGTGCATGACTGGGTCCCCTGAATTGATCAGTCCACATGGCTTCTTATATTTCCCCACTACAGGGCTTTCCCTTATCAAAATGGGGGCTGGTTTCCCTAGTGGGAATGCAGTCCACACCACCAGCAGCCACTAAGTAAACCACAACTTAGCCAACAAAAGAAAGGGGGGAAAAGAAAACAGCAAAAGTTCTGGGAAACAAAAGGAAGTTATGAAGGTCAGATTTGTTAAGCATCTACTGTATACTAGCCTGGGTCTATACTATCTCCTTGAAGTGGTTCATAGGGAATTCTTAGAGCTTTGTTGGAAATAGCTGGGATCCAGAGCTTCAAAGAGCCAAGAGAAGTCCTGGCTGCAGTTCACATGAGACCACTGTCATAAGAAATAAGGCAAAAACACTAAGCTGAACACAAGCCTGAAAGCTGAGGCATAAAAGCAGGTCCTCCTGATTCAGAATTAGAGGAGAGCTCTAAGTGAGGCCCAGAAGAACTTGTTAGATGGTTGAGAATAACTTCAACTAAAATGTAAATGACTGAAAATGGCATAAGGAACGTGCTTATAGGAGAGGCCCCAAAAGAGGGAAACACATTCTGGGAAGGATAAGTGAGTTCCTCTCTGTGCCCAACAGCTACACCAATTGCTTGAGAACCTACTATGGCACCCTCTTCCTATCATCCCAAGCTCACATTTTCCTGATCCCTCCATTGCATGAATGTAGCCAATTAACTAGCACAGCTCCTTCCCTTGCATCCAGACAAATCTGTCTCTTAGCTGCTCATCTGATATGTACATTTATTTCCACAATGCTTTGATTTCCCGATATGCTGACGTTTCCATCTCTGAACTACTATAGGTTCTTATAAATAATATGCAAAAATCCTACTCTGACTTATTCTTTAGCCCCTTTCCTTCCCAAGCAGGCTCATGAGGGTAGAGACCATATGCTGTGCTTTTCGTAGGTATCTCCCACAGCATTCGGACTGGTATGCGTGTGCTGATAGAAGTAGATAATGAGAGAGGGAAGGAGTACTCTGAAATGTTTTTCCAAGAGTCCAATATCTAGTCTTACAACATTGGATGGAGCACCAACTCTCCCATTTTCAATCCCTAACTCAGCACAGTCTCAGCCAATCTAGATTTACATACTAGCATGCTCTTTCTGAGAATCATTTTGTCTCAATTATTTTTGTTTTGTTTTGTGTTTTGTTTCTTGCCAGTATTCCCAGAGACTGTTAACGTCTTAAGAAGCTTGGAAATACAAGACAAAATACCGTCCTAGGAGGATATAGCCCTACTCTGGTCTCCTCTTAGACAAGGATAAACCGATTCTAACAGGTTTTTTGTCTCTATTCTGTTGAGCTGGGAGGTGATTTACTAATTGCCTGCATCACAGAGGACTAGCAGCCCATTCAGGTGAACACCAGCTTCTTACAGCGTATCAACCAAATGCATGTATTAACCAAATGCATGACCTTTTGCAGTTTTCTCCCCCTATACTTCCTTTTGGCCTGTGTTAGCATTCTACTGAAAATGGAAAGCTTGGTGGTTACACCACCATCCAGACTCGGTGTAATATGAGGCTGTGACTTTGCCGCTGCAGTCAGAGCTCATCTTTCTCCCAGGCCGAGTGCCCAAAACCCTACACTGTAGGGAGGGGCCCCACCGCTAGGGCTTCCAGAACACACACACGCCATCCCAGGCGAGTCCCTGCATTGAGGGAAAATAAAATCACTTTACGTTGTTTTCCTTCATGTACACACAGCACAAAGCTGAACAGCAAGCTGCAAGGAAAATTCTGGATTTGTATATCCTATACCAATTCCTGTATGATTTGCTAATCCTGTAACATTAATAGTAATAAAAACAACATCTGTTGCATACTCAACATGTGCCCAGCTTCATGCTAGACGCTCTCTGTAAGTAATGAGAATTGGAAGGGTCTCTGCTGGTTGTTTTTGTTTTGTTTCATTTTGTTTTGTTTGGGGGGAGGAGGGGGGAGGGAGTTTATTTGGTTTTCCTGCCACAAGTGTCCCAATGTGCTCTACTGGACTCCGCTATCCCCAGAGTGGTAGAAAATCTTACCAAGATCTCAGACTTAAACCCCTTCACTTCCTTAACAGCAATCTGTCTGGGGCTGGTTCTCAAAGACAGATCCTGTCCTCATGTTAAAATAGAAGACTCACTTAAAATCAAAGCTCTCAGCTCTGCAGACTGGATTTGAGGTTCCAGCAGCTGAGGGGGAGGGCCCTGGTCCACTCTCGCTGACTTGCTCCTCCCTCTTCAGGTGCTTGCCCCACCGGTGGGTTAGGATAAGAGGGGATGGGACAGAGGAGGCAGGCTTCCCCCTACAATGGCCCCGCAGTGTGTTGGTGTCTCCTCCCTACTGTCCCTGCTTCGCTGGGGATGGCCTCCTGTGGCAGGCGTTCAATGCCTAATCTTGTCCAGGGATGCCTGTATCTTCAATGAGTCCTTGGGCCTCCCCCTGCCAGGCGCCCGGCCTGGAAGACACCCCCCTCAGACACCACTTCTGCCCTCCCTGAGGCATCTGCCAGTCAGGACAGCCCACTGGGGGGGATTCAAGCAGGAAGACTCAAGTGTAACCGCCTTCCTGGGAAAACTGATAATGGAACAGAATAGGGCCATTCTTGGAAAAACTGGTGAAACACGAAAAAAGTCGGGGCGCCTGGGTGGCTCAGTGGGTTGGAGCCTCTGCCTTCGACTCCGGTCATGGTCTCGGGGTCGTGGGATCGAGCCCCACATTGGGCTCTCTGCTTAGCGGGGAGCCTGCTTCCCTCTCTCCCTCTGCCTACCTCTCTGCCTACTTGTGACCTCTCTCTCTCTCTCTCTGTCAAATAAATAAATAAAAATCTTTAAAAAAAAAAAAAAGAAATACAAAAAAAGTCTAGAGCTTAGTTAATAATAATGTACACGAATGTTGATTTCTTAGTTTTGGCAAATGTGCCATAGTAATGTAAGTTGGCAACAGTAAGGGAAACTGAGTAAGGGGCATACAAGAATGTACTATCTTTGAAACTCCTCTTATCTAAAATTATACTAAAATTAAAAATGTTATTTTTAAAACTTACTTAAAGTGAGGGGCACATGGTGGCTTAGTTGGTTAAGTAGCTAACTCTTGATTTTGGCTCAGGTCATGACCTTGGAGTCAGGAGATAGAACCCCTCCAGTGGGCTCCGTGCTCAGCACGGAGTCATCTTGGGATTCTCTCTCCCTCTGCCCGCCCCCCCCCCCATGTGCATGCATGTGAACACACAAACTCTCTCTCTCTCTGTTAAATAAATAGATAGATAGATAAAAATCTCTTAAAAAGTTAAAGTGAGGGGTGCCTGGGTGGCTCAGTTGGTTGGGCGACTGCCTTTGGCTCAGGTCATGATCCTGGAGTCCCGGGATCGAGTCCCATATCGGACTCCCGGCTCTGCGGGAAGTCTGCTTCTCCCTCTGACCTTCTCCCCTCTCATTCTCAGTCTCTGTCTCTAATAAATAAAAAAAAAAAATCTTAAATAAAAAAGAAA
Organism: Nasua narica; assembly: GCA_028533885.1. Taxonomy (NCBI): domain Eukaryota; kingdom Metazoa; phylum Chordata; class Mammalia; order Carnivora; family Procyonidae; genus Nasua; species Nasua narica. Next base: position 61,628,935 of record CM052808.1, read on the forward strand.
AGTTAAAGTGAAAAATCTTCAAGGATAATGCATACATTCTAAAATATGTTATTTCCTCTAAAATAAATTTACATTCATTACATATTTTTAGAAATAAAGTTAAAATAATTTCTTCAAATATGGATCCACTGACTGAACTGCACTTCAGTTTTCTTACATAAACTAAGCCCAGCTGATAATTAGTCATCTCTAATTTTCAATTTCAGTTTCTTTAAAAAGACATCATAATTTAAAGGGATTGGAAAGCATTCTGATGACAATGTTCTTCTATATTTAATATTTTTCCAATCCTTTACAGCTATCATGTTATATTAAATAAGATTCTTTTTCAACATTCAGTAATATTTATAAATATACACAAAAATAGAGAGAATGTTATAATGAATGTTCGTGAACCTATTATTTGGCTCGGTAACTATCAGTATCTTGCCAATACTCATATACACTTTTTCAGAAATATTTTTAAGCAGATCCCAGTAATTTGTCTTGCTACCCATACTTCTGGAGTATCTCAAAGTGATAAGGATATTTCTTGTATATAACCCCTATTCCTTTATCACAACCGAGAAAATTAACTGTAACGACACATCACCGAATACTCACCCCTGTTCCTGGAGGATGGCAGAACTGAGAACTAGCAGGGGGAAAGCTTTCTGAGAAACATTCAGATGCCTAGATCCTTCCCCACTTCATGCCACTGGGGAAATGTTGCCTACCCTTCCCAGATGAGATCTGGAGTTTTAAACTCTAAATTATGGTCTAAGTTCTTGAGAACATCAGGTGAAGATACTTTTAATCATTAAAGAGGAAGTTCTGTTTAATGTTTTAGCTGCAAGGAGGAACACTTAGCATATGAACAATTCTCATTTAGTTGTTCTTCAAATGAAAAGCTCTATGATTTTTTGCTTATGACCATTTGACCACAAGCACAGATGATACTACTGTGGTTATTTATGCCTTGGTTCCTTGCTGCAAAATTTATGGAACTTAAGTAATTTCTTATTTCTACGTGGGAATTACCTTTGATGCAAGTGTAAATTCCGACTTGCATCAACTCATATACAGTCTTTGGAGAAACATGCTTATGGTTCTTTCCTGGTCACATTATTCCTTTGCCTGAAATCCTCACATTGTTGCCTTTATGCCTAGCAATATTATACAATCAACATTGTTTGAATCAAACTCAAGACCCATTCCTTCATGGTATTTATTACTTTTCATATTTTTCAACCATAAATAATCTCTTTGTTTCATTCCTTCTAGCACCCACCCATCTGGACAAGTATGTACACATGTATAATGACATATATATTTGTATGTGTCATTTACTTTTATTCTGTATTATTCTCTAATTATTCCATATGCACTATTCTTTAGTCCTCTGTCAAAGTATAAATTATTTGAGTCCAGGGATCATGTTTCACATATCTTATTTTTCCCACCATGCTTAGCATAGCTCTAAGCTCACATTATACCAATGTTGCACAAAATATGGTGAGAATTCTCTGCCTCAAAATCACCAAGTGTGTGGTTTAAAAAGCAGATTATTAAATTCTACGGATGGATAGTGGCGATGGCTGCACAACATTGTGAATGTACTTTATCGAGCTGTACATTTAGAAATGGTTAAAATGGTAAATTTTATGTTATGCATATTACCACAGTAAAACTTAAATTTTTAAAAAGCAGATTATTAAGCCCAATGGGTGAATGTAGAAGAACCCGAGGGAATGATACCTAGGAGCTGCATTTTCATAGTTCTTCCCCAGGTATTTCTTATGCAACCTGGTTTGAAAAACCATCACATTAGATAGCCAATAAATACCCATGGTTTTCTTGTGTAATTGACTAATGGGAAATTTCATCTTCATTTAGATTATATCTAATGCTGACTTAAAAGGTAAAGTGGTTCAGAAGGCTTCGTAAAGGCCCAAGACAAAAAGTCTACCTCTACTGTCCAGAAATATTAACTCTTTATAAGCCCTTTTTCATAAAAAATCCTTTTACAAGAAGAGCTTCCTGTACATATTCTCTACCTCATGAAGAGTTTATGAGGAATCATGGAAGAAGTATAAACTCTATGAAGTAAAAATGCAACATAAATTATCAGCAGCATGACTATAGGCACCTGACAGGCCCCTGCACGATTCTGGCCAAGTTCGTCAACCTTCAAACATTTGAGGGAAATGTTCTCAATAGGAGCAAAGCCATTCAAAGGCTCACTTATCACTCAAATTGCTATCATGAGTGCCACATGAGCAGAGGTTTGCTGAATTGAATGATTCAAGGTTTTCTGAATATGCCTGATGGAGATTGACTACTGTATCAAACCTAACATCTACTTTAAATGATTGAAGACCCTGAAACAGGGCTGAGACCATATTATTCTCTATCAAGCATATAGTCAAGGCATAATTCCATATGTTTAACTTTCCACTAGGCCTAACTACTTCCAACTGCTAAGAAGACCAATCTCTTGTCAATGTGTAGGTGTAGGAAATGGCCTCAGACTACACATGAAGGAGTCTGGCATCCCAGGGTTCCTAATCGAAAGTTTTCAAAGGTGACCTGGAAAAATATTGTGAAACTCTGGGCCAGGTTGCCACCGAGGTTGAGGCTATAGACAGAGTGAAAAACATTGTTCTGGAAAGCAAAATGATGAGACTATTCAAAACATATAACTGAATAGAGTTATTTGACAAGCATGATAAAGTAAATGTGGAAGCTGAAGATAAATTGCAGAGATGTGAATTGAGGGAATTAGGTGAATAACGGTATCACCTATAGACCCAAGGAAGTGAGCAGAAGGTTAAGACTTAGGTATAAAAATAATAAGTTTATTTAGAAACAGAAAATAGAATGATGGCTGCCAGGGGGAGAGAGGGAAAAGCGGAGTTGTTGTCCAATGGGTACTGAGTTTCATATTTGTAAGATGAAAAAGTTCTAGAGATTTGTTGCACAACAATGTACATATAGCTAACACTACTGTACTGTACACTGGAAGAAGGTTAAGATGGTAAATTTTATGTCCCACCACAAAAAAAATAAGTTGTATAGATTGACTTAGGGACAAGATATTGCCTTTCCTCATGTACCACAATTCAGTATTCAACAGATTGATCTTAACTGCATAATATACTCTGAAAAAAATAAACAATTTTATATCATTAAAGTCTGACAGGGGTAAACACTCAGAAAAATAAATTCACCCTCATCATCCACAAATACATTGAGCACATAAATATGTGACTACATATTTAGTGATATCAGATATGTAATGTTTGACAGATAATCGTTCTGCCTAATAAGCACTTAAAAGATCATAATTTTAAAAGTAATAATTTACCATTCATCTGGCTAAAATCATAACTCTTCCTAGGGAACTGGATTAAGTTGGACCGAAATGAGAAGCCACTCAGAACTAATTAACTCTTTGACTGCATCATTCCCACTTGAAACAGATGTGTTCGTTGAAAAACATTCACGGCCATGTTTCAAGTATATTCAAGCATTAAACCGAAAATATTTGTGAGATCACAGTATAGTAATAATCCATGTTTCTCTGCCACTGTTTGCTAAATTTAAACCCTTTGCTTTAAAAACCTCAATGTCAATAAAATAACCGAAAAAATAATAATAGTAGAAGACATAATTTCTTGACCACTCACTAAGCCTTACAACAACTCTTTAATATACGTATGTTAGTGATTTATCCTATTTTACAGGAGGAAACAAGTTCAGAGGAACTGAGTAACTTGATCAAGTCTTACATGCCTAGTGGCAACAGATCCCAAACTGAATGAAACTAGATCTTCCTAACTTTAAAGCCTATCATCCTTGAATGTCGAAGCCCTGCTAAAATAGAAGTCCAGACCCTCAGAATCATGCATAGTGGATTAGGCCTTGCAAGTATGAAATAATTTTTAATATTCTTTGGTTATATCTATAAAACACCTAGTCATTTAGAAACTGAAAACAACATTTTAAACAATTAATAGCTGGGAAGTTGCAGACCTAGCACTCTTACAATTAACTAAATAGCTTACTAACCACGTAGGTCTATCTTTGTTAAACTTAATAGTAAATAGAAAACTGAGAACCAAGAAATCAATCTCACGTGTGTTGACCACATTAATCCTGTTACTTTAACTCAGTGGTTACTTTTGATCATGCACCCCCTTTGGTTTAAAAAAAAAAGTCCCCCCTCTATAGTGCTGGTTATCTGTTATATAGCAAATTACTCCCAAACTTAGTGCCTTTAAACAACCACCGTATTATTATAGCTCATGATTTTGTTGATCCCAAATTAGAATAGGTCTCAGTAATTCTGTTTCTTCGACTAGGGTCTCTCAGTGAGCCTACTAATGGTTCAGCCAGGCTGGTTTAAAGGATACAAGACCATTTTGCTCATAAGTCTGGGGCCTTGGACGGGACAGTTAGATTTAGCTGGGCCCCTCTCTCTCTCCATGAGATCTCAGAGCGTCTCTACATGGTCATGGTCTCCCCAGCAGGGTAATCCCACTTCTTACATGGTGACTCAGGACTTCATGAGTGAGTATTCTCCATAAGATGAACTAGAAGCTGCCAGTCTCTTAAGGATTGGGCACAGAAGCTGACTAGTGTCATTTTCATGATATTCTATTAATCAAAACAAAGAGCCTGCATAGATTCAAGAGAATGGGGATATAGATCTCTACCTTTCAATGAGAGGAGCAACAAAAATTTGAAGGCATCTTCAACCTACTATACCATTTTATAAATATAGACATGTACTACTGAACTAATACAGTGTGAACATTGCAAAACCCACACAAAATGGAAAATCTTTAGGTAATAAACATACAAAAATAAATAGGCTAATATTTTCTTCCCATGGTCTTTGAATCATCTTGCATATCTCCTAAGGGAATATATTTAGCAAACGTCCCTTTTTGGAGTCTCCTACCCTACCTTTCCACATCTCCACTCATTAATTCAGCAAATATACAAGAGAGCACTTACATGCAATAGCCATTGTGCTAGACACTGATGAACAAACATGGATCTTACTCTTTCAGAATTTACGACCCAATGGGGAAAAGAGACAATAAACAAATAATTATAATTTAAAGTTAGAAATGTGATTCATGGAAGAGTGTATTATGGATCACAGGAATGTGAGAGGCATTGCCAACGTGACCGGGGGACTCAAGGAAATAGGCACAAAACAGTCTTTCTGGGCACTGCTTGCTTTTATTGTTTTCATAAAGTGTCATAGTTTTTCTAACCCCAAAAGAAGGCAAAATCCCTGAAGACAGGACAATATGTACATGCCTTTTGTCATCCTATACTATATACTAAGTTAATATTTGAAGTGATGGAACTAATTGATTCTATTTTCTTGCACATAAGGGGTAAAACTGTACCCCTAACCACAGTCAGCTTATTGGTCAAAAGGGTAGATGGGTGACAGTTACAGAAGAAACCAGCTCAAAGTAATCAACAATACTAGAAATAAAATAATAATTATCCCTATCTGTGGAGCACTTAACAGATTATGAAATCTGTTACCTGCATTCGCTCATTAAATAACCAAGGTATTAAAAACCATTTTTAGAATAAGAATACCAGGATTTTCGGGTGCCTGGGTGGCTCAGTTGGTTGAGCAACTGCCTTTGGCTCAGGTCATGATCCCGGAGTCCCGGGATCAAGTCCCATATCGGACTCCCGGCTCTGCAGGAAGTCTGCTTCTCCCTCTGACTTTCTCCCCTCTCATTCTCAGTCTCTCGCTCTCTAATAAATAAATAAATAAATCTTTAAAAAAAAAAAAAGAATACCAGGATTTTCCATATTCTTCCTAGTATTGTCACAGAGCATTCCTCAACACATCATTTGTATTACCCTGTTCTTCCGGATGTTTTTGAGATACAAAGACACAACCAAAACCTCTCCAAAAACCATCAACAAAGGGAAGAAACAAACTACTTCCTTCCTGTTCTCACATGTAATAAAGCCCGAAGTCATAAATAACCCACCCTTACTTTCTTTGGGTTTTTTAACATTTTATTTATTTACTTATTTACTTACTTATTTGAGAGACAGAGCAAGCACAAGCCGGGGAGAGAGACAATGGGACAGGGAAAAGCTGACTCCCCACTGAGCAGGGAGCCCAAGGCAGGGCTCCATTCCAGGACCCTGAGATCATGACCTGAGCCAAAATCAAGAGTCAGACGCTTAACCAACTGAGCTACCTAGTCACCTCTAACTCATCTTTACTTTCTGAATCTGCTGAGAAAATAAAACTTGACAAAGTGGAGTTTGATGACAGCGTAACAGGTGAAGGTGGAGTCTTAGTATCATCATCAGCCTATAGTTACTGAGCAATTACAGTGCCTAAGACACAATGTAGCTACAGACACAATAAAATTCTTGGTAGAGTTAAATGGCAGGTGGAATTATCAAGAATGGTCTCTGATGATCTTTCAGAGCAGCTTAGATAAAGCATCTGTCTAAAGCGATGTAGGTGGAGCCCTGCCTAGAAACACAAGTGAAATGCATGGTGTTTCAGGACACCAACCTTCTCTCTAATTCTATTATATGTATACAAAGTGAAATAGAATTATGGCTTTTAGATCTGCAGAGGACATGAGAGATTATCATTCCAACTCTCTCATTTTATGCTAAGGAGACCAAGGCCCCTGCAAGTGAACTGACTTGCCCAAAGACACAGCCCAGGTTATCAGATTTTCTGACACATATTAGTTTCTCTATTTCCAACTACCCCAAGCTGAACTGAGTATATGACTTTGAAATGATGCTAAGACGCCTAGACTCCAAGGACAGTCCTTACACCTGAGCAGAGTTTAGCTCATATAATAGTCACATCGGGTCTCACAGGCCCCTCCTAGGACACAAGGAAGCCCATGTGCACTGTTTTTAGAACCAAGCATCAGCTTAAAACTGTTATAATGAACAACGGAATCTAAATAAATACAGGGTAAGGTATAGTGTTTCCTCATCTGATAATATCTTAATAAATGTCTTCACATTCTCATTTTTTTATGGATTTCACAAATGAGGGATCATTATACAGACACCGAGAGTCTACATACACACACACACACAGGCACAGGCACAGGCACAGGCACACACACACACACACACACACACACAGTTAGAAACCATTAAAAACCTTTTAGCTCATTAAATTTACTCAAATGTGAGTTGGGAAATTTATAAATATGAACTAAGCTATAAATGTATAGCAATGGCTATAAAATTTACCTACAAATGTATCTCAAAAGCAGTCAGGGAAAAATAGAAAAAGTGAATTATATCAAACAAACAATTACATTGATGGTTGTTTTCAATGGTTTTCACCATTCAATCAACTATGTGCTTGTTTTTTACATAGTTTGAATTTTAGATATAATTTGAGGTCAACAAAACACCGGTATACGTACTGAAAAGTATCTCTAAAGAAGCAAAGAACTTCCAGGCTTTTTTTTAAGCTGCATTATTTTTCAGTTTATTTGTAATGCTTTTAGAATACTTTCACCTGACTTTTCTGATTTTCTAATCAGTGTTAGCCTACGTGATTTTGCCCCGTGTTTCATTTTCTCTTTGCCTAGTTCCCCATTTAAACTGCTAAGCTATTCTGTGTTTGTTGCCTCTGGGAAGGAATTTAAAGGCAGAAAACAGAGGGGGAAAGATGTTTCTTATTGATTTTTGACTTTTGAAAGTCTATGGCTTAGAAGAAAAAAAAATCATGGCAAGTGTAAAACATTTAGTAGAATATACAAATAAAGCTCCCCAACCACTCTCAGTTCCCCCGACCCCCACCAATCCTGATACAGATGCTAGACTGGAGGCAGGTGGGAGAAGTGGGTGGAGATAATACTGGAAAAGTGGAGCAGAATCAGAATCCTCAGGGCTCCAGGGGAACAAGCAACATTCTTCAGCAGCCCCCCATCCCCACCCCATCTCGGCACATTATTCTTCTAGTGGGCATTCAACCAGAGATTCCCTTCAGAAACAACACCTGTCTGCACTCTAAAATTTTGTTTGGTGCCCATCTGACTTGTCTTGTGTGAACAACCTCTTGCACCAATCAAATACACTTGTAATTTCCAGAAGAAGTGAGCAGGATCCTGGAAATCTGACGGATGTCAAAGGAAAAGTCCTGCTTCCACTTGGATGTGAAAGAAGCTGAATGGAATAGTATGGATTAACAAGGAGAGAGGGGTTTGGGAGATAATCTTTTGCAGCTGGTTCTCAGTAACTTCTCAACACTGTTACACTCTGATGTTACGTAACTAAAAAGAATATCAGTGAACCCAAAAACCTTATTTGGGCCTCAGTTCAACTTTCCCTTCCCACCAAACTCCTATAAAATCTGTAATATATTGGGCACCTGGGTGGCTCAGTTGATTAAGCAGCTGCCTTCAGCTCAGGTCATGATCCCAGGGTCCTGGGATCAAGCTCCACATCAGGTTCTCTCCTCAGTGGGGAATCTGCTTCTCTCTCTGCCCTTTACCCTGTTTGTGTTCTCTCTCACTCACTCTCTCTCTCTAATAAACAAATAAAATCTTTCAAAAAATAAAAAATAAAATACTTTCAATTTTACATAAAAAGATAGATATAATCTCTCTCCCTTTGCTGCTCCCCCTGCTTATACTCTCTGCCAATTAAATAAATAAAATCTTTAAGTCTGCAAAATATCCACTACTGAAAATAGAAGATAGTTTCTAGCAATACTCAGCTCTATCTGAATAAAAGGAACAGTAATTACAAGTTATAGGTGAACTAAACTACCAAGATTGTTGAAGGTAAAAACTGAATGGTCTCTAAAGTTCCTACTGGCTCTAAAATTCAATGAGTCTAGTAGGAAGTCCTGTAATACTTTGCCTTTACAATGTAAAATGTTCAAAATAAAATCTATTTTCAAATCTAAAAAAATTGAAAGCAAAATTGACTTTCTCTTTTCTCCAAAAAAAACCTGATGCCATTTTTTAATCTTCTATTTTATACACTTCCTTAGCTTTTACTTCTCATAAGCAGTATCCTGTAAAACTTGCTAAATATCTACTTCCTCCCTCCTTTCTACAACCTCATTGAAACCTTCATTATATTTTGTTGCATCATCTTTCATTCAAGCTTTCCATCGAAACCCCAGAAAGATCGCATTAAAATTAAGAACCATGTGTCAGGCTTGGGGTGCCTGGGTGTCTCAGTTGGTTGAGCAACTGCCTTCGGCTCAGGTCATGATCCTTGAGTTCTGGGATAGAGTCCCATATCGGGCTCCCAGCTCCACGGGGAGCCTGCTTCTTCTCTAACCTTCTCTCCTCTCATGCTCTCTCTCACTTTCTCTGTCTCTCAAATAAATAAATAAAATCTTTAAAAAAAAAAAGAACCATGTACCAGGCTAAAGGCTATGTCTTAAGAGTAAAGTCAAGACCAAAATAGATTCATATCAAGAATGCCTAAAATGAAGACAAGACAGTCAACATAACCCAGTCAGCAATTTAACTGCATACTAAAACAGAATCAACACTCTTCAGAGAATCAAAATCCAGAATCTCTATAGCATATCATTCACATTGTCTAGTATACAGCCAAAAATTATGAGATATGCAGAAAAGCAGAAAAATCTACTCATAATCGAAATACAAAATAGTCAATAGAAACAGACTCGTAGATATTCAAGATATTTGAATTTATCAGACAAGACTTTTAATATAATTATTAAAATGCTTTTAGGGTGCCTGGGTGGCTCAATCAGTTAAGCATCTGCCCTCAGCTCAGGTCATGATCCTGGAGTCCAGGGATGGAGTCCCACATTAGGCTCTCTGCTCAGTGGGGAGTCTGCTTCTCTCTCTGCCCTTTACCTTGTTTGTGTTCTCTCTCTCTCACTCTCTCTCTCAAATAAACAAATAAAATCTTTCAAAAAATAAAATTTACATAAAATCATAGACATAATAGATAAAAAGATGGATAATTTCAGGGTGAATAGATAAAGAAGCAGTAAATATGAGCCAAATGAAATCCTAAAGCTAAAAAAAATCTGAAATAAAATATTTTCACTGCATGGAAGTAAAAGATTATACACTGCAAGAGAAAGGGTCAGTGAAGTTGATAAATGGACAATAGAAATTATCAAAAGTGAAACACAAAGGAAAAAAGATTTAAAAATAATAAACAGAGAACCAATAGTCTGTGGAATGAAATAAAACAGACTAATATATGTATAATTGAAGTTCCAGAGAGAGAGAAGAGAGAGAATTTAACAAAAAATAAATATTTCAAGTAATGTGGATTTAGTTTTTCACAAATTTTAATAAAAATACCAACACATATGTATAATAAACTTAGTAAACCCAGAGCAAGATAAACACACACAGAAAACCTCACACTAGGTGTTTCATAGTCCAACTACTGAAAACAAAGATAAAGGAAAAAATTCTAAAAGAAGTCAGAGAAAAAAGACACATTGCATACATATAGACGTTACATATACACATTGCATACAATATACATTAGAACTTCTCACTAGAAATAATAGAAGCTAGGGGCGCCTGGGTGGCTCAGTTGGTTAAACAAATGCCTTCGGCTCAAGTCATGATCCCGGAGTCCCGGGATCAAGTCCCACATCGGGCTCCCAGTTCCATGGGGAGTCTGCTTCTCACTCTGACCTTCTCCCTTCTCATGCTTTCTCTCACTCTCTCTCTTTCCTAATAAATAAATAAATAAAATCTTTTTAAAAAAAAGAAACAAATAATAGAAGCTAGAAGGCAATAGTATGATATTTTTAAAGTGTTGGAAGAAGAAAACACTGTCAATCAACACTGTATCCAACAACAACAAAAAAAATCCTTCAAAACTGAAGGCTAAATAACAACATTTTCAGATCAGTTGAAAGCAAAAAGAATTCATTACTAGATGATATACTCTATAAGAAATGCAAAGCAAAGTACTTGAAGCCAAAGTGAAATAATATGATATGGCAATTCCAGGATAGTATAATTCAGAACTGAAAATTATAACAATCCTTTCTAAATCCATTTTCCTAACTTTCTGAAAGAAAAAGGACTTTTTAAAGTGAAATAATGACATCATAAGGTGAGGTTTATAATATATAAGCACATAAAACATATGAGTTCTAAAGGGCATAATTTGAATTATACTATCAAAATTTCTTATACAAGTAGTATAATATATCTATGCAGGGTAAACTATGATAAGTTAAGGACACTTATTGTAATTCCTAAACACCAAAACATAACCCTATTGGGGTTAGTAAAAAAGCAAATGGAATGATAGAATAAAACACTAAAAAATACTCAAATCACCCAAAACAGGAAGGAAAGAGTACATGGACCAAATAGAAAACAGGACAAATTCAAATATGTCCCTAACTATATTAATATAAACTATATGCCCCAATTAAAAGGCAGATAATATGAGATTGGATGTTTTTAAAGTAACACCCAACTATACACAGTTCACAAATATGCACTTTAAATGTAAAGACACAGACAGATTGAAAACAAAATAATAGAAAAACACATCATGTAAACACTGACCAAGAAATCTGCTGTGGCTCCATTAAGATCAAACAAAATAGACTTCAAGGCAAAGAGTACTAACACAGACTTTCATAATCATAAGGGAATCACTTCATCAGGACATCACTATTAAATATATATGCATCAAATAATAATAAAATGAGTTTAACAAAACTAAAGCAAGAAATCTACAAATCCATTTTAAATAGGTGATTATTTGATTAGTCTACTGAAAGTTTAACTATGTATACACTTACTGATAAGGTCTCCCAGCTTCTATGAGGTTTTGATACCAAAGTTTCCATAGCTTATTATAAGAGTAAAAGACTAAGACTTTACAGGAGGAAAACATATAAATAAAAGTAAAAGATGTAGTCTACTCATTGCTTAGGCAGAGGCAGTGAACTTGTCTGTAAAAAGCCTCTACTGATTTCATACAGATAAAGCCTCTCACAACCTTATTATGGAAAAAAAAAATGGGCTTAAACTACCCCTAGCTTTTATTTCTTAGAACAAAGTGTTATTTTTCAGCAATTTCTAAATATCATCACTATTTGAATAGGATTCTCAACATAAAACATCTTCTAAATCACCTTCCCTACCTTCTTTCCAGAATCTAACACACAATCACCACTGCTTTATACTAACAGATTATATCTTATTCTTAATTTGGAATAATGTACCATTCAACTCCATTTATTTTATATGATTTGTTAAAAATATCAATATCATCAAACTAATTACAAGGGACAGATAGCTTAACCATAAAATTAATGTAACCACCCCCCCAGGTTAGTTATTATGTAAATTTAACAATTTTTTTCTTCATGTATAATTACTTTCAGATGTGTGAATGATGATGATTAAAAATAAGATTGGAGTTCTGAGGCTGATTCATATGATCTACTTCTTAGTATCATTAAATACTTCTTAGTCTCTCTAAAGTTAAAAGGACCATTGTGCAAACAGCATTGTGACAGATGACAACAGGGCCAGCCCAAGGCAAAAACTCTTTAAACTCATCTTTCTAACCTCTTTCCCCCATTTTTGGCATTCCTTTCTACTTTTCCTTCCCCTCAGAGGACCAAATTCTTCCACAAGCATTTTGTTTTATGTGACTTCATGGAGCCTCCAAAGAGGAAAGCAATGATCTGTAGGATGAATCCCAGAGACACAGAGAGCATCCACTTTCCATTCAGGGTAGGGGATCTAGGGAATGGTTACACTTACTGCTCAAAATTGCATGGAGCACTAGGTGTGGTGCATGAACAATCAATCTTGTAACACTGAAAAAATAAAATAAACATATTTGGGGGAAAAAATTCACTTTTTTAAAGATTTTGTGCCAAGCTGATTCTAAACATGTCATAAATGAATTCCAGTTCCCCAGCTATATGACTGTGACAAGTTATTTAGCCCATCATCTGTAAAATGGTAATACCTGATCTAATTCACCAATGTTTAATTAAAGCCAGTAGGAGTTAAATGCTTAATCAAGAAGAAAACATCATGCAATGTACAAATTGTATTACACAGCAAAGGAAATTATAAAATTCTATTACTCGAGAAGCTTAAGGTGATAGTCGTATAGTTATCTACTCTTCAACAACCATTAGGATACTTTTCTGTGCCTTCTCTTTGCTCAGTTTTGGTGTAATAAAAGTACTATGAACTGCAGAATCAGCCAGACTGAGTTTGAATTTCAATTTTTTTCTGAAGATTTTATTTATTTATTTATTTGAGAGAGAGAGAGAGTGCATAAGCAGGGGGAGCAGCAGAGGGAGAGGGAGAAGCAGACTCCCCACTGAGCAGGGAGCCCAACATGGGGCCTGATCCCAGCACCCTGGGATCATGACCTGAGCTAAAGGCAGACGCTTAACTGACTGAGCCACCCAGGTGCCCCAATTTTCAATTCTTACTAACCCAAATCGTCATAATGTAAAACAAGAAAAATAATCCCAAACTTCCAAAGTTGTTCCAAGGATGACAGAAGTTAATTTGTATAGGGGCGCCTGGGTGGGTTAAGGCCTCTGCCTTCGGCTCTGGTCATGATCTCAGGGTCCTGGGATGGAGCCCCACATAGGGCTCTCTGCTCAGCAGAGAGCCTGCTTCCCCCTCTCTCTCTGCCTGCCTCTCTTCCTACTTGTAATCTCTTTCTCTCTGTCAAATAAATAAATAAAATCTTAAAAAAAAATTTTTTTTTTAAAGAAGTTAAGGTGTATAAACTGTCTAGCTAAAGGTCTGACATATTGAAATTCTTAATAAATAATGTCTTCCAAGAGTATTTTCATTTATTCTGTTTCATCAACTTTAGAGTAAGTCAAAACAAGGATTTTATCTTAGTCTTCTTTGAAAAATCTTGGGCTTTTTTTTTTTCAGTGGAGGAGGGCAGATGAGAGGGAGAGAGAGAATCTTAAGCAGGCTCCACGCCCAGCACAAACCCAGTACAGGGCTCGATTTCACAACCCTGAGACCATGACCTGAGCCACAACCACAACAATGCTTAACCAACTGAGCCACCCAGACACCCCAGTCTTAACTTTTTTTTTTTTTTAAGATTTTATTTATTTGACCGAGAGAGAGGGATCACAAGTAGGCAGAGAGGCAGGCAGAGAGAGGGGGGAAAGCAGGCTCCCTACTGAGCAGAGAGCCCAATGCAGGGCTCAATTCCAGGACCCTGAGATCATGACCTGCGCCGAAGGAGAGGCTTTAACTCACTGAGCCACCCAGGCGCCCCTTAAGCTTTTTTAAGTAGCCCTCCAGAACCTAGAAAATGCCAAAACCACAATTGGCGTGAAATAAATTCTAGGGAAAAAATAGATGGAAAAGGAGAAAAAACAAAGACATTAATCTAGAACACGAATTGGCTTTAATGTAATGGTAACTAGAATGTGAAAACTTAAGGATAAAAATTGAGGCAAAAAGAAGAAAGAGTCCAGAAGTTTCCCCTTTGGTTCAAATTTCTTTTTAAAAAATGTAACATGCTAAAAAGAAATGAGCTAGGAAGCCAGGAAAAAAACATGGAAGAAATTCAAATGCATATTATTAAGTGAAAGAACCCAATCTGAAAAGGCTACATACTATATGATTCCAATTATATGACATCTGTCAAAGATAAAACTATGGAGACAAAGATCAGTGGTTGCCATCATTTGGAAGGAGGGAGGGATAAATAGGTGAAGCATAGAGAATTCTTAGGGCAGTGAAACTATTTTGTATGATACTGTGTTGAGGATACATGATGCCATATATTCATTCAAACCCATCCCATGTACAATATCAAGAATGGATTCTAATGGACCTAGGTGATAATGACATGTCAGTGTAGGTTTATCAGCTGTAACAAATGTACCATTCTGGTGGGGGATTTTGATAATGGGAAAGGCCATCCACATGTGGGGCAACAGTATATGGGAAATGTATGTACCTTTTGCTCAGTTTTGCTGTGAACCTATAACTGCTCTGAAAAATAAAGTCAATTTTTGAAATGCAACTGGAAACATAATTTCTGGCTAATTTTCTTTTATTGTTGTTGATGTGGACATTTAACGTCTTCACCAGGGCCTGATACTTTATTTAGAAAATTTAAGGCTAATTTTCTGGTTAAAACACAACAGTCTGTGAAAAAATGGCCCGTGCTCTCTCTGAATCAATTCCTTATTTCCATTGCCTGAAGCAGAATCTGAGTTAGATGAAACTTGGGGCTGACCCAAGGTGACATTTTTCACCTTGCCAAAGTACAAGTTTCTTCAGGAAACAGATGCTTCAGCACATTGACCCCCTCCCCCCAGCTAGCCATTTAGCATTACGAAGAAGTATTCTGAATGATGTCCAGAAAAATTATTCTTCTCAAATGAAAGCATAAGCCTGGACTGCAGGCCACAATGCCAAACCAACTCACTAAAAACTAAAAGACAAAATTGATCAAATTGATGTTTTGATCATACCTGCCACCTAAAATAAACAATCCCTCAACCGTATTCAACTACCTTCTAATGAATTCACTAGACGCACCAATTTTGTATGTAGAAGCACTGTTGGTCAACTTACCTAGGAACTTCAAGGAAGAAAATAGAAATCCTATAAACTCCTTAAAAAAATATATTCCAGGTCCTTGTGTCACTAAGTGTAGATCAACCCCCACAAAGTCACAAAGTGGTTAGTCAAAATAAGGCGAGTTTCCTAGAAATTACTGACATGACTCTCTCGATATTTCAAACAAATGATTTTTAAGCTTAGATTATCCTGATAATTACTTCAAAAATGCATTTTGGTTTTCAAAAAAATACAGAAGTTCATCCTAACATCCAGCTTGAATTTATCCTGTTGTGATCTATTTTATCCTCTCTGTAGGAAAACAAGGAAATGTTATTTCCAACATCTTTTACCAGAAGGATCACTTTTTATACAATATCATATTTCTAAGGAAGTAGCCGATTGATCCATTTTCACTTTACTTATAACAAGTAAAATATTCAATTTAGGTTGACTTCATCAGATCCTAAAATATCCAATTTTTCCCAGAATTCTTTATGCAGAAGCATCCATACAATCTACTATGGTCTGATCTCTAAGGTACTAGAAAAAAAAAACAGCAACACAAAAATACCTACAACTGCATGACTCCAGCTGTATTCTTCAGCTTAAGAAATTCCTAAAAGGCAAATGTCTTTAGAGAGAGAATTTCTTGAATTGAATTAGTGCTTTCAAAATTTATCATGCCTTATATATACCTGGGAAATTTGATAACCTACATTTCCAAGATATCCTGGTGGAGTAAGGATGGAAATCCATGTTTTCAACAAGCCTCTCAAATAACCCTAATTTAGATTGCTATGGACTGCATTTTAAGAAACAAGACATAGTATAATTGAGATATGGATCCATTTTTGATAGTCTTGATGGGGGGGCGGGGGGAGTAGAGTAGGTACAGAGCCTCTGCGTTCCTACAAAGAGGGGAGAAAGTAAGCCAGTAAGACAGGAAAACAATTCAGAATTCAGAGTCTGGAAGAATAAATAAGACATATTTCACCAGCTTCATAAGCTTGCTTAGTGCTAACTATACCCACAAATGGAGAACATGTCAAAATTCCAAGAAGCTGACCCTTAAGGGTTCGATTCTCTTTCTCACACCACACCCTTCATTTCAAAATTTAAAAACCAGATCATCTTAAATGTCAAACACTCAGGCACCCAAATATAAAGCTCTGCAAATAAAACTCCAGAATTTATAGTAGTTTGGCTCCTTAAATTAGAGTTTAGCACTAAATACATCCCAAGATCCTAAGAAGGCTTCTTATTTATGAAGAAAAATATGGATAAACATAGGGACCAAAGTTGTGGCCAAGACAGTTTGCAAGTAATATTTGTTTATGTAAGAGGCTAAATCTGCCTAACTTATTGTCCTCCAAACACAACAATATTTATAGCACTACTCATGTTTTGCAACTAATAAAAATGACCAGAAGAACATCCCACACAAAACCCTATATTAATGTAAAGTTATCGGTGAAAAGCAAAGTGTAAATGAGTTAAGAAATTCAGGATTAGACAATAGCCTCAACAAAACCTGGAACTCAAATATTTTGTCCCTTCTCTGGGTGGTTTTAGAAATATCTGTGCTTTGTACACAGAGAGATACCATATATCTTCTGCAGGTAATTGTGAATGATTGCCAAAGTAAAGCATAAATTCAGGGGAAGCCTAGGCTGGTAGAAAGCAAGGACTATAAATCTGAACTTCCTGACAAGGAAGGTTGAATCTTCAGCCACTGTATTTCATAGATAATTTTATAAAGGAAGGGGGTTATTTTTAAAGTTTCTTTATTAATTAAATACTTTTAAGTATTACAATAACAGTGACTCTGTAGTCTAGCAACTTACTTAACCAAAAATACTAAAATCAAAGCACAATAAGAATCTCAAAGAGCCAATTTAGGAATTCCTGTATGGTTTTTCTTCTATCAGAGATGAATGTGTCCTGAAACAGGTGGGTCTAGAAACTAAACACAGGAAGGGTCTGCTCCATTATTTATCAAGCCACAGCAATAATATCTATTAGCATGTCCTTTGTTATGGGCAGCATTGACGTTTTGAATGCAAAAATTTAAATAGCTACTAGTTATCAAGCACTACTTGCCAAGTGAAGTACTAAGATCTTGGTAGGATCTAACTTAATCTTTACAACATCTCAAGAAGAAAGAAGGTACCATTACCTTTTTTTTCCACAGGAAGATACTGAGCCTCTAAAAATGTAAGTAAAAAAAAAAAAAAAAAAGTAAAAATAAATAAATTAATTAATAATAATAAAAAAATAAAAATGTAAGTAAACCTGGTCAGGCACACAACTGTAGAGATAGAGATATATAAAATCATGCTTTCTCAATTTAGGGAAGCAAATAGTTGCAAGTTTCACAAGTCCTTTAAGTACTTGGGAGGAAGAGGGGAAGGGCAACAAAATGACCACAATAAAACTCATCAACAACTAAAAGCTACATTTATACCTACAAACATTAAAATGTGAACTAAAGTGTGTGCATCCTAAAATGGAGAACTCTGACCATTCTTCCCCGTTTAGTAAAGACTTTGATACCTTGCTAAAGTATTTAACTCAAGCCCAGCCATCATTCTGAGTGATTTCATCATCCATATGGAAGGTCCCATGACTCCATTGTTACTCAACCTCTTGCTCCCCAGTGACCTCCTCCATACTCTCTATTCTCTCCCATTAAAGGAAACTCTTGGATTATTATTCTTCCTCCCCAGCCCCAGATTTTATCTTTGTATTCCTTTCTATTCCTATGTATCCTTTGTATTCATAGTCTCTCTTTTGTCATCTCCCACTCATTTCTCCACCTACCCATCGAGCTCCTAGTCCCATTATGCCACAGAAACAACTCTGCATATGACTTTTCACTTGGTCCCTTAATAAGACCACACAAAGTCCATATAAACACATGTTCTTATTTCCCGGGCCTCCAAGCATTACTGAACTTCCTCTTTATTGAAACACTTCTCTTTTGCCTAATATGACACAGTCTTTCGTAGCTTTCCTCTTAATGCTCTAACCAGCCTTTTCCATCTTCTTTTTCAAAGCACATGCCTCTCCCTGACCAAAAAATATATCAGAGTTCCTAAAAGATAGGTCTCAGGCCCTCCCCACTCACTCTACATTTTTTTCTCTCTGGGTGATCTCATTTGTGTGCATGGACTAAAGTTACACCTGTATACATGCTGATGAGTCTCTATTTTATTTCTTTTCCTCCAAAAACTCTGCTCTGAATCCCATTCTGTATATTCAGTTGCCAACAAGACACCTACACTTGATTGTCTCAAAAGCACTTCAGACCCAACTTTTTCAAAATGAAGGTCATTCATTCTCAACAATGTTTGTTGAATGAATGCTTGAGAATGGCAATACCTGTGCAGAATTCGATCCATGCAGGTGAACCGAGCCTGGAAGAGAAAGAGGGCACCTGGGTGGCTGGGTCAGTTAAGCGGCTGACTCCTGATTTCAACTCAGGTCATGATTTCAGCGTTGTGTGATTGAACTGGGCACGGAACCTACTTAAGATTCTCTCTCTCCCTCTCCCTCCACCCCTTGCCACCACCCACTCTCAGACTCGCTCTTTCTCTCAAAAATAGTAATAATTATAATAATAATAAATCAAAATTTTAAAAGAAGATAAAGAGCAAGTTTCTGCAAGAATCAACTGCTAAAGCAGTAGATCTCTGTGTATAAAGAGAGGTTGTAGACAAAATCAAATGATGTATATACATCTCAATTTAATGAGAGCAATAAACTGATAATAAAAATGATGGAGGTAAGGTAAAGGGGAAAAGAAGGACTGAAAAAGGGACCAGATCTAGAAAAAAGAACAGTGTCCAGCTAAAGATGGAAAAAGTTACTGATATTTATCAGCTGATAATCAAGAGTAAACTTCCAGTTATTATTAATTGACTGACACTGGCATCCTATACATTAATTTAAAATTATTTTCATAGTGTTTCATCCTCGAAAAATCAATACAGCTTCCTCCTTTCTTTTCCCTAATATTTTTGGAGGTCATCAGCAGGGTTTGGAGCCAAGGGGAGAAGGCAGCCAGGGAAGGTGATATCCCTTCCAGGGTTGAGAGTTTGTTTCCATGCAGAAGTGGACCCAAACAGTGACTATATATTGAGAAAGTTGGGAGTAAAGTTTCTCCCTGTTAAAGAGAAGAGCTATAAATATAGAAAAGAACAGTCCGGGATATACCCTCCATTGTTGGATTGGAATTGGAAGTATCAAATAAAGGTTTTATAGATATAGATATCTATAAATATAATCTATACATATACACAGAAATAAAAATACAGAGACAAATATATACACATTATATATATACATATTCTGATGTATGCCTAAGTTAAAAACTACTGACCAACAATCCACACAATACACACACACTGACACATAATTTATCAGTGGTTCTGTAGTTTTTAAACTTCAGGTGCATCATCAGAATCACCTAGGAGGCTTGTTAAAACACAAATTTCTGAGCCCTGCCACCAGAGTTTTTGATTCAATAGATCTGGGGTGGAGACTGTTAATTTGCCCTTCTAATAAGTTCCTCGGTGCTTCTGGTCTAGGAGCCATACTTTGAAAAGCACCAAGTGAATACATACAGACACACACAGGCATACACACACACACACGTATGTGTTTGCATATCTATACATATATTTCCAAGCTTTATCCACTAAGAGGACCACAGGGAGTGACAACAAGGAGTAAGCAAGTCCTGCAAGGTTTTAAAGACCATTCTCCACCAAAACGAACCAGGACTCAGAAACAGCTGGTTCCAGAGCTGAGGCAGGGAAAGTACCAGATGCTCCTGGAACATCTTTTTGCAGAAGAAATTAAGGAAGTGCTCTAACAATGTCAGGGACCTTTCAAAAGGGCAGAAATCCAGCCAGAAGGAACTACCACTAGCCAGATCTGAGATAATTTGAGCATCAAAATAGATAATGAGAGTGAGTGATTATAATTCATTGAATAAAATAAGAATCCATGAGTACATAATGATATAGTTCTTCCTCATGGTAGAATCCAAACTAATAACACTTATTGACAAGTACAACTTATGAATGCACTTTGCAGTGGAGAAAACTGAAAGACACCATCTCCTGAAAAGTACAACATCCTACCTACAGTGTTCCTGACAAAAACGCATAATCTCACTCATGAGGAAATATCAGATAAATGTAAATGAGGGACATCCTATGATATCATTGACCAATATTCTTCAAAAGAGTCAAAACCATGATAGATCAGAAAAGACTGAGAAGCTGCTCCAAACTGAAGAGTAAAGAGGCTTTATAGCTACATAGAATGTGTACCCCTAGGTTGGATCCTGGACATCATTAAGACAAGTGGAAAATTCGAATGGGTTTAGTGAATTGGGTAATAGCGATCTATCCGTGTAACTTGCAATCTTGATGTCTGTGCTGCAGACAGTCTTTGTAGGAAATACACCCTAAAGTACTTAGAAGTGACAGGCAGCATATTCTCATGTGGTTCAAGGAAAAGGAGAGTAATGATATGTATATGTACTTACAGAGGGTGAGAAAGAATGATAAAACCAAGTGGCAAAAATGGCAAGAGTGGAGAATTTTAGTGAAGGACATACTTTCTGTAAGTTTGAACTATTTTTTTAAAAATTAAAACAGCCCATAAAATTGATATGATTCAAAATGTCAACCTCCAGTTCATTCTAAGTTAGATGGTCCTATCCTTGACCAGATTGTGCTTTAAGCCACTTTAAAGGACAAGAGAGACTTGGTAAGTGGCCTTGACATTTCATAGGAAGTGTGAATTTTAAGCAGGATCCTAATGTGAACCTAATTTTTGTGTTGCTGCTGTTTTATGCATTTTTCTTTTTAACTTTTTTCCTTTCTTTTTAAAAATTTTTTTCTTTGAATATTAGTTGACACACAATGTTACATAAACTCTTTCTTTTTAATCATGGATGGATCTCTTCCTACCTACATTTCTTTTCAGGCAGAGCAGTAATGATATTATTGTCATTAACATTTAGATGCTTATCCTTTCCAACTGTGAATCATAATTTGGAAAATAAATGTTCTTTCACACATTTTCCACTTATTAACAGTTTAATTCTGTAGCAGAATAAGAAATATGCTACATATGGATGGAAAAGTCATTTTCACTGTGGGCAGAGAAAGCACCTAGACTTCTCTCATTTTTAGCAATGTTATCATTAATATTTTTCTTCCCCTTTGAGGGGAAATAAATATGTTTCTGAAAAACAACCCAAAAAATGCACATGCTGCCAACTCCTGTATATCCTGATGATTTGCTAGAGTTTTCTCCTAATCATGTAGACAAATTTGTTCATTCTGCTTGCCAAAATAAAGGTTTATTATGACTTGTAATGTAGTAACTTTCCTCAAAAAAATGTTTACAACCTTGCCCAACTATACATCTTTATGCACCAAGCAAAACACAAATCACTGTCTTGGGAGTCACTACATAGAGATGTTAACACACTGGGCCACCGATGCAATTGACTTAGTATTTTTTTTATCTGTCTTGTAGATCCTGCCCTCTTTCTTATGCCCTTATATCTGTAGATCACGTTTCTATAAATTTCAAATCCTAGCATGTACTGAGGAATAAAATATGCACATATGTAATTGTAATTCACTGGAATAGCATCTCAGCAGGGAGTATTTCTTTTTGTCATTGTTATTGGTTTTATTATTATTATTAAGCTGGTAACAATTAATATACACTGAAGCCTGGAGTGCCTGGGTGGCTCAGTGGGTTAAGACCTGTCTTTAGGTCATTAACCCCAGGGTCCTAGGATTGTGCCTTGCATCAGATCAGACTCCCTGTTCAGCAGGGAGTCTGCCAATCCTTCTTCTGTCTCCCTAACCCCCACTCATGCGTGCGCTCTCTCTCTCTCATACAAATAAATTAAATCTTTTTTTAAAACTAATACACACACACACACACACACACACACACACACACTGAAGCTTCTGTCCTTCAAACATTCTGCTCCTTCAGTGTCCCCAGTCTCAGCAAATTTTTTAACCAGTTGTCTATAAAGAAACTTGGAAGTCACATACATTTTCTTCCTCCTTATTCCTCCTTGCCCTTATTTGGTCCAGATGCTCATCATCTCAGCTCTGCAATAGCCACATATCTCATCTCCCTACCAGCTGTCTGCACCCTCCACATTAGTGTCAGCAAGAATGATAAAACAAAGTGGCAAAAATGGCAACAGTGGAGAATCTTAGCGAGGGGCATCCTTTCTGTAAGTCTGACACTAGTGCCAGTTGGGAACATAGCGATTGGCCATGTTGGAGGCACTAGAGCGGTTCAACCAAGGTAGCAACAGGATTAAAATTTAGAACAACATCACAGGAATAAATGCAATCCGGACACCCAGGGATAACAGTTGAGAAGTTTTAACTCAGGAACAGACACCCAGAAATCGTAGTCAAGGACTTTACCAGGCAGAAAACCAAAGAAGAAAGCAAGTAAGATGCATGCAAAGGACAGAAGTCAAGGGATTGTTCCAACCCGGGAGGATAGCCTACACCAACTCCAAGCACGGGACAAAGCTATGAACTGTTTCAAGCCAAGAACCAGGAAAGTGATGGAAGGAGTTGCCCAGAGATAGCTGAGGAGACAGAGAACAGAAGAACAAAGACTTTTTTTTAGGTGGTGGCTCAGAGCAGTCAATCCCACCCGACATCTTGGCTCAAAAACCCTTCACCTCAGAGCAGGCAGTGGACTAAATTACCTTCAATATGAGCATCTTCACCCTTGGAAACTCTGCATTCTCTGAAGTTTTTTTTTTTAAAGATTTTATTTATTTGGCAGAGAGAAGAGAGAATACAAGTAGGCAGGGAGGCAGACAGAGAGAGAGGCGGAAGCAGGTTCCCCACTGAGCAGAGCCCAATGCAGGGTCGATCCCAGGCCCCCAAGATCATGACCTGAGCCGAAGACAGAAGCTTCAACCCACTGAGCCACCCAGGCGCCCCAATTCTCTGAAGTTTTATTTATTACTTTTTAGAACAATTTTATCCAGTGCCAAGTCTGGTGAATGAGCTGGGTGACCAAGTTCACAGACACTCTTTTGGGTGAGAAACAAGGTGTGATTACAAAGTAATGAGATTGATTTTCCTCTGTGGCTTTGGCTCTAAAGGGAATACTGAAAGAAAAGTTTTCAAAAATCATTGAAGCATTTTGAGATTTAGAACATCACAGGAATAAATGATCAGTCTCCTAAGGTGACTTCTTCCAAATGGAAAAAAATATATTTGGATTCACATTTCATTGTGTTTGCTTAAAAACCAGTCCCATTACCATGCATAAGTACCTTTCTCCAGCATGTACACTGTAGAACATAATAAGGTCCACTGATGTTGGGCAAAATATTGCTGTGGTTTCTTAGTTTAGGAAATAATGAATTAAAGAAAGTCTTTTTCCTGGAGTTAATTTCCTGGTCTTTGTGTGACACACATTTGTGTGTACTCACTATATGCTTGGCACACTCTGTTGATGATCTGACCCTTCACAGAGCATCTCACAGGACTGGGGTTCCAGTGTTTGGTGAAGAACTTCTGTAGACAGTGATAACATTCTAAGTTTTAGATAAGTCATTTCCCAAAGTATCGAATCAAAATTTGGAAGCAAACTTTACAAAAATTACATAATACATTTCTTGGTGCTTCATTTCCTTATCTTAAAAAACAGAATAAAAGTTATGCCAGCTTCATTGACTCATTGATAATTAAATGCACTAAATGCATGCCCAGCACAGTACTTGGCACACATCAAATACTTGATAAATGTTAGCTATTTTTATTTTCATTGATGCTAAGGAGAGCAGAGAACTGGCATTTAGAGTCTGGGTGAGAAAGCAACAAGTTTGAGCAACTACAAAGGTGAAAAGAGAACAGCCACATCTGCAAGAGAGAAAAAGCATGAAGGACAACATCTGAGAAGAATAGAAAGGCAAAGGCAAAGCACTCAATCCTGTTCCCTGCCTGGATTCAAAACCACTTTGCCAAATTACCTTCAATATGAGCAACTTCAATCTTGGAAATTTCTCATTCAAAGCAACATCTTAGGCATTGGTTATTTTTCAGGTAGTTGAGAAAAGTACAGTTTATGAATTTTCTAACTTTTCTAAGCAGAGCCGAGTCCAAAGTCAGAGTCAGTAACCATCTGTAAAGTAAAGCTGAGAGGAGGTGAGGCGAGGCCCACCCAACCAACCAGACAAGCCCAGGATCCTGTCATTAGGAATTAAGTTCCTGCTCATCATTAGAAACATTTCTTCAAGGTAAATGCACAGTATCCTTTGGCATGTTTTAAAGAAAGCAGAGTAGGAAGCTTGCATTTGACAAGGACTAAGTAGGAGAGAGAGGCAGAGGGATGGAAGCATGGGCCACTTTCTACCCAGAAAGAAAGCCCCACATAGGGTTCTGGGCATCCAGCAGGCCACAGAAAGGCACTCGGTGTGTTGGGCATGAGAAAATGGAAAGAACAAAAGGGAAGATGAAGGGAAGTGGCTAGGAGACAAGGGGTGAATGGGTTGAGGTCTCTAGCCATCACTATTGACACCCAAGGTTGATTCAGTTGACCTACCTGAAGTCCTTTCCTCACTTGCCTTCATGCATGTGCTCATCAAGGCTATATAAACTAATTTTACAATGTAGGAATATCATTCTTTGACCAAAGGTATGAGAAGGGTAATCCATTGCTAAGACTTTCAAATAAGCCTTTGAACCCATCTATGGAATTCTATAGAAGCCATTAAGAGTTTGCTTTCATGAATGCCTAATCTGTGCTTAGTGTATCTTACCTCACCTAATAAAAGAAGAGATATTATTGTTTCCACTTTTAGGTGAGGAACCAAGATCAGGCAGGTTAAGTAAGTCTAACATTAGCCAGTTAGAAAATAATAGAGCTGAGAATTAAACCCAAATGTGTGTTATAGATCCATCATTCATTCCACTAGTGAACAAGTACATGGTCTCCCTAATTTTGCCTGGGATTATAATATGCTGGGAAACAGGCTGAGTACTCACTATCACAAATTGTTGTATGAAGAAGCATCACCTTGTAGAGAAAACAGAGAAGTATAAATCTAATTGGGGAGATAAGCCATGCACCCATAAGGAGATTGCTCCACAAATTCAAACCAATAATTATTAATGACTGTACCATTACCTGTTGCCACAATAATGATGCCACACAAAGCACCCTGAAACACAGTGACTTACAACAATCAGTATTGGTATATCTGACCAGTGTGCTGGTCAGTGATGTCAACCAGTCCCAGCTGGACCAGTTCCCATGTCTGACCATCAGCTGCCATTGTGCCATTCCAGGATGGCTCCTCTTGGATAACTGGAGCCCCTCTGAACCCCCTTCATGTACTATCCTCCAGCAATTCTCATGGACAGTGCAGGGGCTGAGGGACAGAGAATCAAGAGAGACCAAAAAACACAGTATGTGCTTTTTCAAGCTTCTGTGAACATTCCATTTGCCAAAGCCAGTCACAGAACTGAGCTCAGATGGAAGGTGGGGAAATGGATTTCGCCTCTGTGATGAAGGGTCTGCAAAGTCATGTAGCAAAGGGCAAAGATACAAGGAGGGGAGGAACTGACCCAGTAGTGGGATCAATGTGGCTCAAGAGTCAATGATGACGATAATGGAATGTCTGAGCATTTGCCATGTGCCAGGCTCTAGTCTAAGCATCACACATATTCTCAACTAATTGTCAAGGCCGTTCTATGAGCTAGCAATTACTACCCCACTTTATAGATGAGGAAACAGACCTGGAGAGGCTAAGTTATGTAGCCAGGTTGATGATGTAGCAGTAATTGCAGAGCCTAATTTAAACAATGACATATCTGATGCCAATACTTTTTTTTTTCAATCTGGGTTTTAGTGAAAATTATTTCAAGGAAAAAGAAAAGGCTTCTTTAAAATTAAAAGTGAGTTTGAAAGACCATGAAATTTTGTATAAATTCCAATCAGAAGCTCTACATTTCAAGATGTTTCACAGCTATTCTTTAATAATATTTGATCAACAGATCAAGCCACTGAACATTTCTGTTGGCTGTAAATACATCATCTTATTTGCAAAACTCTTAACAAGGATTCATGAAAACAATGGTAAACCTAACCCAAACACCAGCTCTTTTTTTTTTTTTTTTTTGGCCTGGAAGCTCAAGACTACTTTAAATTTTGTGTTCTTGGCAAATGATTAAAAGGTGCTTGAGGGCATTTTGGTTCTTTCTACAGTTTGGCTATTGTGGCCATTGCGGCTATGAACATTGGGGTACATGTGGCCCTTCTTTGTACTGCATCTGCTTCTTTGGGGTAAACACCGAGTAGTGCAATTGCAGGGTCATAGGGTAGCTGTATATTTAATTTCCTGAGGAATCTCCATACTGTTTTCCAAAGTGGCTGCACCAACTTGCATCCCCACCAACAGTG
>CM052808.1:61656499-61712044 GCA_028533885.1 Nasua narica
GCCTGGTGGTGGGTATTGAGAAGGGCACGTACTGCATGGAGCACTGGGTGTGGTGCATGAACAATCAATCTTGTAACTCTGAAAAATTAAAATAAACATATTTGGGGAGAAAAAAAAGGTGCTTGAGAAAATGTGCTATCTGGTATGGTTTGACATGTACAAATTTGACGAGATGTTACAATTTTTCTTTCTAAGCAAGAATAAAGCTTCACAAGTGATTAGAACAGCATCGCATCAAATGGAGAAAACTGTAAGTGGGACAGTCACAAGCCATGCCGTTTGCCAACACAGTTCATTACATTTTGTTCATTACTGCAGTGTATTTATTACCAAGAGTAATAAATCACTGAGAGTACGAAAATCTGGCCTTTGAAACAGATGCGGCAGCAAGATCTAGCACAAGCTTTGATCAAGACAATCTCCACGGCTGAGAAACTGTAACTCACTTTGGCAATGGTATGCTTTGATTTCCTTTCCATCCTTTTGTTCCTTACAGCTCCTAACTGTGATTATCTCCCGTGGGTTTGTGTTAGTCGTCCACCTCCAGTCTACCTCCCAACAGGGTGGGAGGTGGGAAGAGGAAAATCCAAAAAGTCATGCATTACTCTCGCCTCGTAAGGAGGGCGAGAGCTGGGAGTGACAGGCAGGACTTTCCAGAAAGGGAGTCTGGCCCCAGTTCCCTGGTTAGACATCTGCTCAGGCAACAGACTGCTTGATAAGCCCAGCATTTTAGATAGCAGAACAGGGACAAATTTGCGACAGAGAAACCAGCACTCCCAAGGTCTAGAAGGACGAGGATGATGAGTGTCCTTGGGCACTGTGGGCAAAGGGGTGCCTCCGGGGCATCAGCTTAAGCAATCTTGTCAGTACTCTACCCAAGTTCTATCAGGCAGAACTCTACAAAAACACCTATAGAGTAGTCTACCAGCCTTGGGGGCTGGACAATCCACCGCCAGATTCACAAAATCTTACTAAATCCTCCAAAGAACTCACACGTTTGCCCTGAGGGAGCCAGTGCTTGGACCTTGGCCACAGGGACCATATTAAGCCAACACCCACCACAACCCTGTTCTCCCCTAACTGGTTAAGTAAACAAAACAATTTGTTTCCTATTCCCTCCTGCTATCTCTAACCCCAGAGGAGTTAGACCCACAGCAGACGGGGCAAGGAGAACATGGGCAATGATTAACCGTGCTCTCTCTCCCCTTCTCAAGTCCTTCAGAATCAAGGCTGGCCCATGCAAGGAGGGGACAAGACCAGCAAATTGTGTTAAGATCATTTTAAATTGGCCTACACTGGACCAAAGTTGCTAATAACTGAAAGTCGCTGGAAAGCTATGGGATGAGCCGGAAACATCACAGAGGGATAGAAAAAGGAGATTCAGCTGAGTACGGCTAAAGGCAATGACTGGAGAAAAATAGAACAATGTCATTCCCATCCCTGTCCTAAATCAGACTTTTCAATGAACTGGTTACTTTCCAGGTCTCAATTTTCTCTGAGTATTGGGAACTTTCCAGTTCTAACATACTCTAAGAGCTAGGCTCTCTACATGAGCAGGTTTTCACATGAAACGGTAAATTCTAATGCTCTAAGCCACGAATAAAATAGTCCGTTCAGTCCTCCAATTCAGGGTCTTCCAGAGTCCACAAAACCACCAGAATTTGTGTTCGAAACCTTCAGAAATGGGTAAGAACAGTGAGCAACATTCACATCATTATCACGGACCATACCCTTTTGGAGTGGGAAGCACTAATCCAGCTGCAAAACTTCATTAACTTTGGTCTTGCTTTAGAATAAAATTAAGCTTCTTAGTTTCTTTTTCTCTCAATGCAAGACGATATATGTAGTTAGGCTTCCGACAGTTGTTTGACAAAGAAACAGACATTTTACAGTAGTCTAAGTAGTTAAAAATACTTTCTGTGTTGAGTTTTTCTTCTGAGGGTGTTTTTGCCTTTCCATGGGAGACAATAATAAGCCATTGGGCTCCCACTAATAATTAATAATCACTTGATGATTTCATTTGCAACTCTATTTGCCTTTATTAAACAGTGACAACAGAAATTCTGTTCTAAGTTCTAATGGGATCCTTTGACTGGTGGGAGTTTACAGCTTTTTTTGTAAAAGTCTAGCTGAGGTACCAATCAAAGACATACATTTGCGGTTGTGATTAAAAGGAATTCCATATTAAATTATTTTATAAAGAACACCAACCCTAGTTTATCTTTTCTACAAATCCTACTTCCCATTCATTAGGGTGACAAAAAAAAATTAAGCTCAGCTGATTTTTTTTTTTTTGAATGCTCTGTTAAAGATTGAGCTAGGAAACATCAGTACCTTCACTGTGGAGGAAGTTGCTTTGAAAGCAGGAGTACCCCACTCCAGGCTCTGGGGTGCACGAAACAAAGCACACCAGAAGGCCAAGCCTGAATTGTGTTTGCTGTCCCAAGCCCAAAACCTAAGAGCTGAGGAGAAGGTCACAGTAGTTCAGAAGACAGAGGTCTTTTTTTGAAGGACCATAGAGCAAAAAAAGAATTGAAAGCTGTGGCCTTAATGAGATAGAGAAAGTGATTTAATAGATTAGCCTCACATCAGAGTAAGTGTCAGAGCATGGAAGAACTCATAGAACATGGGGATAAATAGGCCATCGTTTTCACTCAGATATGGACAGGCTATACACTGTGTAGTGTCAAACAACCCAATTTGCACAGTGATCTAAGTTTTTTTTTCCCTAAAATTCTAACCTAAATTATACTCCTTATGTAAGTGGACCTTGATTGATTTTCTCCCATTTAAGCAAGTGATAATAGACTCTCAGTACATTTTTATGGAATGAACAGTTCACCCAACCCTAGGACCCAGGCCCAGAAACTTTTTGCAATAGCAACTGGAAAATAAAAAATCTGTTTCTCTCCTACTGACGCTAGTGAGAGCCAGACTCACATATGCTTACCTTCAGCACTCTCAGAGAAGAACTCTCTTAATCTTCCAAGGACAGCTCAGTCAAGAAATCCATATGGCTCAGTGAGTTGCAAACATTTTCCAAACACATAGATATGATAGATAAAATTTTTAAAAAATGATATATGCATGGTACTAAGCCCATGCCTGAAGAATGGTTCAGGTATAGTAGGGGATTACAAAAACACTCTAACCTATATGTGACTTAACCTTTACTGCTATAAACTCAAAGAAAACATTTTCATCCAAGAATACCAGAAGGCCTCAGCTCAAAGTTGTCCTCTGAATGTCTCTTTTTGAGTCTCCCTGGGTCACTCTGAATAACTACTCGGAAAGTTTCAGTATATCATTTAGACCATGATATCCAGGTGCTACTTTTCAATTACCATAGGTGAGACTAAGCCAATTGGAGTCATGTGGATAGAAAATGGGGGAGGGAGGGTATACAGGGGGAAAGAGACTGTAAACACAGAGAGAATCAAGGAGATATCATCTCCTTAAAAGTAAAATTTTAAATGAGTGAGGCAACACTAGAGATCCTACAGATCAGCACGCAGCTACTGGATGGATGTCCACTAAGGCAACAAACTACTGCTTCCAGAACTGTGTTGTTAGACCAGAAGTCACCACTTGGGGTCACCCTTTTGTTCCAAATCCACAAGAAGCCCATCAAGTGGCCCTCTCTACCTACACTTTGGGGGGTGGGAGGGAGGATGTGGTTCTTGCCAATCTGGAGTGGTGATAACCAGGCCTGCTCCAAAGGCAATCCACAAGTCGGCCTCATGGGTTTCTCACTTCCTGACTTAGAATGCTTTCATGCTATAACCATCCATCTCTACAGAAACATGTGCTCTCTAAATGTGATTTAAAACCAGTCTTCCAGGAGCATCTGACTGTCTCAGTTGGTAGAACATGAAACTCGTAGGTGAGGAGTTTGAGCCCCACGTTGGATATAGAGTTTACTTTTTTAAAAAATGTAAGTTAACTTAGGGGTGCCTGGGTGGCTCCATCATTGAATATCCAGGTCTTAATCTCAAAGTTGTGAGTTCAAGCCCTGTGTTGGGCTGCATGATGGGCATCATGAAGCCTACTTAAAAAAAAAAAAATTAAGCTAACTTTAAAAAATAATACTAAAACCAATTTTCCAAAGCTTTTCATTGATTTTTCAAAGTGAAACACAAAAAAAAATAAGCAGTAAACCCATCATTCTACACTAGTGACACACGTCAAGAGTGTCACATCTAACCTGGGTAAAAGCCACACTTCAGTGGTATCTGGCTTTAGTACCAACAAAATGGAATCAAGTTTTAGAGCTGGTGAGGACGTCCTCATTTTTATCAATGAGAAGTCCCTGTTCCACGGGGGTAAAAAGAAGCAGCGACAGTGTTTGCTGCTGAAGTCGAAACAGAAATTTGATTTATGTACCCCTTACCCCTAAATCCCTGCCAGCATTTCAGGCTGGCTCCACTTGTTCTCAGGTTAGATCAACCACTGGTTGGGTAAGATGTCAGTCTGTCTTTTAAGCAACTTCACCTGCCCTGCAGCATATCCTAAAAATCACATTATTGAGTCACTCCTTCCTTCCATGTCCCATAGTCACATTTCCTTACAGCTGTAGATCACTGCCTATACACTGAGAGATGAAAGAGTATATTTGATTTCAGCCCTCATTCCTGACCTGGCCTCACCAGATTTTCACAACTTTATGATTTAGCAATACCTTCACCAAATTTTTCTTTCATTATACGTCATCTTGACTCTTGGATTCAATGATTAGGAAGACTTTTCCTGAATGGGTTGTCATTCCACATGATGGTAGATCTCTCCAAGTCATCTCAAGTCAATACTTCTCCCAGACTGACCCTGTTCTGGGCTTGTCTACTTGATTTTCCTGGTGTAGTATTTTCTGTTGGCACCCCACCAGGTCACCTGGGTTTACCCAGGACCCCCATGTACACCTGATTTCATCTGCTAAACCTGTACGGGCTAATAGACCCATCCTAGCTGCTGACAATATTAGAAACTAACAGCTCACAGTTGTTCCTTCCTCTGGATAACTATGCAGGAATAAGAGCCCCATTCACCTAAAAGGTGAAAGGGAAAGGAGAGCAGGGCAGTCCAAAGTCAGTGACTACTGATTCAGGGAGTAAATAAAGCCAACCTATGGACCTCAAGAAGGAACAATTGTGGCATACCACTTGATTTATTTTCCTTGCCCTCTCCCCCACCATGACCATGCCAAGACTAGACTTTGCCTTAGACCACGACTTCACTGGTGGCCCTTCTCCTTCCTACCCTGCTCTCCTCCCTCCCCTATTGGTTCTTTTCTGAAGGGCTCTCCCTCATTAAGTCACTTGTATCCAAATCCCATCTTGGACCATGCATCTGTGGATCCCCACTGAAGATACCTGGGCTTGCAGGTTACCTCATGGAGTAAGCTTGAGAGGGATTTAGATTCAAGTCCATTCTAGGATTTACTAGCTACCTAAAACTGGTCAAATTATTTAATCTTTGTAAGCTTCAATTTCTTCATCTCTAAAAGGGGATACTAGTATAGAATTGTTGTAAGAATGGAAAGTTATAACGTTGCTAACATCACCACTTTAAAAGTTCCTTGGCTAGTATTGAACACATTTTCTCCAATACATTAATATAACTAATAATAGGAGTCAGTATTTATCGGACATTTATTATGTCCCAAGCTCCATGTTTAGCATATTACACTCATTCTTTTATTCAATCCTCACATCAGCCCTCTGAGATAATTCTGCTCTTACCCCCACTTTACAGATAAAGAAACTGAGATCATAAATTGACCCAAGTCTCCATTTTACAAGTGGCAGAACTCAGATTTGAACCCAAGTCGTCTGACTCCAAAAGGTGGGCGGCCCTTTGTCATCAGTAGTTATATTTCCAGTAGCCACATCCTCCCTCTTACTTCCATCCTAAGCCCCTCTACTCCTGCCTCCCTCATGACACCCCCACATCTGTACCATGGGCTGGTGTTAACACCCACATGTTCTTGGTTTTCATCCTCCAACGAAGCTCAACACTCCTGCATTCTGTTCTTCACTGGCTGTCTCTGATGGCCCCAGGTTCACAGCTAGTATATGACTGAAGACGATGGCTTTGTGTATATAACCTTTGTGTATATAACCAGGTAACCTTCGTGTAGTAGCCTGTCCTTCGATGACATTGTCACAAGAAGTAGACAATGTCGTAATGTCAGGCATCTTGGTGGGTCAGTAGGAAAAAATTGCGGGCAGGAAGTGTATTCCTAATATCCCATAAAACCTCCCACATTGGCGATGACCCCCTTCTCTCTATAAAATATACAGAGCTGAACTTGTCTCAGAGAGATTCCCCATCTGATTCACTGGGGGATCGATTTTACCTGAACCCTGCTGGACAGCTCCCATTCGGTCATTAGTGCCCTCACAAACGTTATGCGTTCTTTTTATTTAGGCAGAAAACAAGTTCTTATTTCTGAAAAGCAACAGGGTCAGTTGCAAAAGGGAAGAGGGAAAGAGAGAGAGAAAGATGGAAAATAAAGATTAGATTATATCCTCTTCCCTGATATGTCTTATTTTATTTTAGTCCACTGGCACGATTATCTGAATTAAGCTTAAGCAACAAAGCTTCCTTCTTTTGCATTTTCCTTGCAGACTTTTGCATTACGTAGAGGAAAGAGAGGTTAAGAAAAAGTTCCTCTGAACAAATGAGGCTTTAGATGAAACTTTTCATTAGGCACACAGCTCATTGAATCTAATCGGAGAGATTCAAATGAGGGTCACACTTGACCTCAGCCCTCCTCCACTGGGGGGGAGAGTGGGGGCTTAGTTTGGCCTTCAATTTCTGAATGTCAATTAGAGCAGAAACATCCAGAAGAAATGCTTACCTGGATTATGCATAATGAAATGGGCCCTTTAAATCTGTTTCTTTTTTCTTTTTTATCCCCACAGGGAACACGGCAAGTGTCCGTAATAATCAGAAAATATGCTGAGAATTCAAAAAGCCTTATAGGATCACATTTAGCCATTTCAGATACAATGGCTAAAAACCACAGTAAATAAGAAAACAAGAGATGCAACATGAAACAAAAGAAATCAGATAATGAAAGTTAATCATTTATCTAAATATCTAATAATTTAGATAATATCTAAATAATTCACTTTAAAAAAAAAAGCAGGGGTACCTGGGTGGCTCAGTGGGTTAAAGCCTCTGCCTTCGGCTCAGGTCATGATCTCAGAGCCCTGGGATCGAACCCCACATCGGGCTCTCTGCTCGGCAGGGAGCCTGCTTCCCCCTCTCTTTCTGCCTGCCTCTGCCTACTTGTGATCTCTCTCTCTCTCTCTGTCAAATAAATAAATAAATAAAATCTTAAAAAAAAAAGCAGGTACAAAAGAACACATATGTAGTAACATCTCATTTTGGTTACAAACTGCATGTGTATACAGATGCATTTTTTTAAAGATGCAGAAGATATAAAATGTTATCTGTGGTTTCCTCTGAGGTAGGAGTGTAGTTATTATAAGTTGAATCCTAGTGTTCCCCAGAAAGATATACTGAAGTCCTAACCCCCCGGTACTTCAGAATGTGATCATATTTGGAAGTAGGGTCATTGAGGATGCAATTAGTTAAGAAGTTATACTGGGGCAGGTGGGTCCTTAATCCAATATGCCACTGTCTTTACAAGAAGAGAGAGGCACAGAGGAGAGACAGCCACGTGAAGGCACAAACACACAGGAAATACATCATACGAGGATGGCAGCAGAAATCCGAGGGGGTGACTGCAGGCCACTGAATGCCATAGACCACCAACCAACAGAAGCTGGAAGGAAAAAAGAAAGGTTCTCCCCTACTGGTTTCAGAGGAACATCTTGGCCCCACCTGGATTTTGGACCTGTAGCCTCCAGAGCCATGAAAAAATAAATTTCTAGTGTTTTAAGTCACCCGGTGTGCAGTGCTTTGTTACGACAGCCCTAGGAAACAAATAGAGTAACACTGGTCAAACTTTTGCTTAACCTTAAGTTTTTACTTTCAACAAAGTATATGTATTTATTTTGTAATTTGAAAAGGCCATTTTAGAAAAAGAAAGAAGGAAGTAATAAAAAGGAAGGGATGGAGGGAGGGAGGGAGGGAGGGAGGGAGGGAGGGAGGAAGGAAGGAAGGAAGGAAGGAAGGAAGGAAGGAAGGAAGGAAGGAAGGAAGGACAGACAATAGTGGAACTGATTTTTTTAATTGTTAACCACCTTGGATGAAGCCAGGGCACATACTGGGTAAAAGAATAAGAAAAATGGTGGCTGGCCACAGGAACACTGAGATGTCAGCAACACAGTCCCTCTCTTTATGTCCCTCCGTCACTCCCTCCCCCAGTACGTAATTGTGTCTTAGCCTCTATTAAATCCCTCCAACTGCTAGCAAAGTGCGCCCGGTTTGCTATTTCCATGCCCTGTTCCTCCATCAGGTAAGCCCTATCCGTTCTCAGATCTCTTGCCTCAGGGCTCTTCTCTGTGTCTGACATCCTTTTACTTATTCATTCATCCATCATTTATTGAACATTACTCTGGGCCCACCAATGGACAGGTGGTGTAAAAATAAATAAGAACAGCCCTTGCCCACACAGTTCAGAGTCTAGAGCAGAAAGACAGGAAACAGAAAGTTCATTGGAGTGGAGGTGGTGCCACAATGTGGAGAGGCTTGCAGGGGTGAGGGGAGATGTGTGGTGTGAGAACACGGAGTCCAGGTCCCTCACCCAGACTCAGAAAGGGGTGGGGACTAGGGAAAGTGAAGCACACAGAAGAACTAGTCCGACCAAAAGAGGAAGGGGACTTGGCCAACGAAGGAAGAAGCAATGCTATGCCGATTCAGAAGTGGAAGAGACCCACAGTCACCTTGGAGATACCTTGGGGTTCAACTGGGCATCGGTGAGCCATGCCCAGGAGTGGGAACCAGGGGCCCATGGCCCCCAGAAGGTCAGACATGGCAAGAAAAGAACTCTGAACTTGACTCTGCACTCTGGGAGGGAAGAATACAGAAGGTTAGTAGGAAAGGGGGGTATAGGATCAGAGTCTCAGTTTAGAAAGATTACCCTAGGAAAGGTGTGGGAGGCTGTTTGCAAATAATAAGGATGAAGAGAGATAGAACCACTGGAAGGCCAGGCATGAGGAAGGAAAGCCTGTAGGAAAACACTAGGGTTGAGGGGGGAAGGGTGGAGGATCGGCTGGAGAAGCTGGGCCAACACAGTGGTTGAGAAAAGTGAGCACTAGAGCACATCCCAGGAATGGATCCTAGGCCTGCCATTTACCTCCAGTGCTCAATGGAGCAGTTATTCAACGTCTCTGTGCCTCAGTTTTTAAACCTATAAAAGAAGAACAATGTAAAATTTCCCTCCTTGGGTTGTGATGACTTCTAAATCTGTCGAATGCTAAGAAACTGGGGGCACCTAGGTGGCTCAGTCAGTTGAGCATCGAGCTCTTGATATCTGCTCAGGTCATGATCTTGGGGTTGTGGGATCAAGCCCTGTGTCAGGCTCTGTGCCCAGCGGGGACAGCGGGGAGTATGCTCGTCCCTCTCCCTCTGCTCCTGCCCCTATTTCTCCTGCTCGTGCTCTCTATTTCTCAAATAAATAAATAAAATAAAAGTCAAAAAAAAAAAGCTAAGAAATTTTGTGGCATGGATTACCCATCTGTAAATGTTATTGTTCTTATTCACACACATACACACACACGCACACGCCATATGTATATGAGTCAACAGGCTTTTGTGATATACGTGGGAAACGAGAGCTAGGGAATAACACTAACACAATGCTAAGTTTCAACCTCGGCACTGGGGCTTACCTGCCCCACTTCACTTTGAAGCTAACTTCATTCAGGTCTTTTCTTAGATGTGACTTCCTCTCAGAAGTCCTCCTGACTGCTCAGGTCTGAATGAATTAATCCTCCTCTGCATTCTCCCAGGGCACCGTGCGCTGACCCTCCCAGCATTGCCCACGTGCTGTGACCAGGCTCTTTCCCTGCCTGAACACTACACTAGTTTATCAGCTCCGTGAGGGCAGGGGCCAACTCCAGGCTCTCTGTCTTGGTATTCCCAGTGCTGGCATAGCACCCACATTTAGTACAATCATGATGAGTGCCTGAGTGAGTCATTTAATTAATTAATTAGTCCAGATGAAGGTGAGAAGATGGTGAAGTCACATTTGAACATGTCCAGGTTAAGGTGCCTGTAAGATATTCCGTTGAAGTTACCTCATTCGCAACGGGATGTGGGTTGTGGAGCTCAAGGTCATGTCTCTAGACTGCAAATAGACAGTCTGCACTAGCAGCCTCTACAAGGGAACAGAATCATGGGGGGAGGGGGCCCTAGGAGGAAGTACCAGACATACTGGAAGAGATTGAGTGAGTGAGGGGCAATGGGCTGGTCTGTCACAGTTGCCCTCTGACGTGTTGTCCTGACATTTCACCAAACCACAGACTTTTTTCTAGATGGAAATCTCTTAGAGCTGCTCAAAAAACACCATATATCCCACTTACACATTAGCCTACCTCTGCTAGCTAACACTGACTGAGTGCTTATCATTCAGCGGATATTATGACACATGCTTTACTTGTATTATCTCATTTACTCTACACGACAATGCTATGAAGCAGGTAAAATCATCGTCCCCATTTCACAGATGTAAAAACTAAGGCACTGAGAGCCAGTCTATTGTCCTTTCCTCTTAAACGTTAATAGTAGCTCTCGAGGTACGTTAGAAAACCAAACTATCTAGTTGGTAGAGCCAACTAACCAGCAGATGAAAACAGTCTCCAAGTTGGTGAGACCCACGTGGCTTATGTAAAAGGTCTGAAGATTTTATCTGTTAAGAGCAAGGCCCGATCCTCCCTTAACAGAAATGCCTTCTCTGGACTTGGCTCGCTGGCAATGCCTCCCTGGCACTCATTCCTGGCAGTTGACTGAACACATTAAATCAGCCCACAGAAATAAGTCCAACTCTATTAGTCACTCTGTAAAAATGCTAAGTCTATTTATTTATTATGAGTTATTCATAAACATCAAGACTAGACTCTATAATTTAATACCACCTGCAATGATTCCTGAAAGTGGCAATATTTTAACCCTGCAATCTGATTAATTGACCTGTTCAAACAGAGCTCCAAATCAAGCATAACTTTCCTTTGACGAAGCGTATTCATCTTCCTCTCAAAGCCAGCCTTCTCAACTCATCAGGGGAGAACAAAACAGCTCATCAAAAGGAATCAATTAAAATCATCTGAAATAATACGTACGTTCCACTAAAGAAATATTTATAAGTTCCTAATACTTCCTTCTTTTAAAAAAATACAAGGGGGGCCCATGGGTGGCTCAGTCAGTTAAGCGGCTCCCTCTTGACAGCGGTTCAAGTCATGATCTCAGGGTCCTAGGATGGGGCCATGCACCAGACTCTACACTTAGCAGGGAGTCTGCTTGAGGATTCTCTCTCTTCCCTTTCCCTCTGCCCCTGTTTCCCCTCTCTCCCTCTCAAATAAATAAATAAATCTTAAAATTCATACAAGGAAGTACATAGTTTATGATTTCAGTTATATAATGTTTGAAAAGACAAAAGTGTCTTTTGGTGTCAAAAGACAGGACAATGGTTTTCTTTAGTGGTCGAGATGGGGAGACCCAGTACCTGGGATGGAGCATGAGAGGGACTTCTGAGGAACTGAACACCTTCTAGATGCTGCTTTCCTGACTGTGGTCACTTCGTGAAAATCCAACATATGAGCATTTTATTTTTACATGTTATACTTCTCTAAAATGTTTGCCAAAAACTAAGAAAAAAAAAAGTAATTCACACTTGGGCAATAACATCAGCCAACAATTTAACTAAAACTGATGATATCCCAACTCTTCCACCTCCTAGAAGCATTTGATGAGCAAGTCACATTAAATGAGCCTTGATTTGCTCACTACTAAAGTAAGAATAATATCTATTTCATAGATGGGTTAAATAATTACTACATATATAAAAACATTTATGTGTAAATATACATATTTACATATATAAATAATGTCCATATACATAATCTTTAAATTTGTAACTTGCTATGCAGATTAAGCACTGTTACTATTATGATGATTTTAATTATTACACAATTCTCACTTCCAACAATGATGCACACCTCTCCTCTTAACAAAACCTAAGCAGAGAAGTCAACATGCTAATTTCATTTTTAATTCCTATTTGGATTTATTCCTGGGATGTAAGGGTGGTTCGACATTCTCAAATCAATCGACATGATAGATCATATTAATAAAAGAAAAGACAAGAACCATATGATCCTCTCAATTGATGCAGAAAACACATTTGACAAAATAAAGCAACCTTTCTTGATTAAAACTCCTCAAAGTGTAGGGATAGAAGGAACATACTTCACTATCATAAAAGCCATCTATAAAAAGCCCACAGCAAATATCATTCTCAATGGGGGAAAACTGAGAGCTTTTCCCTTAAGGCCATGAACACAACAAGGATGGCCACTCTCATCACTACTATTCAACATAGTACTAGAAGTCCTAGCCTCAGCAATCAGACAACAAAAAGAAATAAAAGGCATTCAAATTGGCAAAGAAGAAGTCAAACTCACTGTTCACAGATGACATGATACTTTATGTGGAAAACCCAAAAGACTCCACCCCCATATTGCTACAATTCATACAGCTCTCCAGCAATGTTGCAGGATACAAAATCAATGCACAGAAACAATTTCATTTTATACAGTAACAACATGACTGAAACAAAAGAAATTAAGGAATTGATCCCATTTACAATTGCACCAAAAGCCATAAAACACCTAGGAATAAACCTAACCAAAGAGGTAAAGGATCTGTACTCTAGAAACTACAGAAACACTTATGAAAGAAATTGAGGAAGACACAAAGAGATGGAAAAACATTCCATGCTCGTGGATTGGAAGAATAAACATTGTTAAAATGTCCAGAGCAATCTACACTTTCAATGCCATCCTTGTCAAAATACCATTGACATTTTTCACAGAGCTGGAAGAAACAATCCTAAAATGTGTATGGAACCACAAAAGACCCTGAATAGCCAGGGGAATATTGAAAAAGAAAACCAAAGCTGGCGGCATCACAATTCCAGACTTCCCTATTACAAAACTGTAATCATCAAGGCAGTATGGTACTGGCACAAAAATAGACACAATGATCAGTGGAACAGAGTAGAGAGCCCAGATATCGATCTATGAATCAGCTCTATGATTAACTAATCTTCAACAAAGCAGGAAAGACTATCCAAAGGAAAAAAGACAATCTCTTCAATAAATGGTGCTGGGAAAATTGGACAGTCACATGCAGAAGAATGAAACTGGACCATTTTCTTACACCACACACAAAAATAGACTCAAAATGGATGAAATACCTTAATGTGAGACAGGAATCCATCAAAATCCTTGAGGAGAACACAGGCAGCAACTTTTTCCACCTCAGCCACAGCAACCTCTCCCCAGAAACATCACCAAAGGCAAGGGAAGCAAGGGCAAAAATGAACTATTGGAACTTCATCAAGATACAAATCTTCTACACGGCAAAGGAAACAGTCAACAAAACCAGAAGGCACCCTACAAAATGGGGGAAGATATTTGCAAATGACATAACAGATAAAGGTCTGGTATCCAAAATCTATAAAGAACTTATCAACTCAACACCCAAGAGAAAACCAGTAAGCTCCCTACCCTCACTGGGCTTCCCATCTAGAGGAGACTGTGAAGGGTTTCCCAGTCAGGTAAGAATGGTAAATTGCATATTAAATTCCTTCATCAGAGTTTCACAATGTTCAACAGGAATAAATAAACCCATTCACTCTATTTTACCATCATGTCTCAATCTCATTGGACACTTTTATCATGGCATACCAATTAATTCTTCTAGAACCAGTGATATAAGTTAAAATAGCACCAAGAATTCCAATGAGAGAACAGTAAAGACAGTAACAGTCAGAAAGGCTTGGAGGAAATGAGACTTGCCTGAAGAAGTTGGTTCTTGTTTTCAGACAAGTTTTCCCTTAAGCGCTAAGGATGAGTTTTGGGGGCACCAGGGTGGTTCAGTCAGTTAAGCATCTGACTCTTGGTCTCAGCTCAGGTCTTAATCTCAGGGTTGTGAGTTCAAGCCCCATATTGGGCTCCACACTGGGCATGGAGCCTACTTTAAAAAAATAAAGAAAGAAAGAAAGAAAAAGAGGGGCTCCCGCATGGCTTAGTCTGTTAAGCATCTATGTTCGGCTCAGGTAATGATCCCAGGTTCCTGGGATCCAGCCCCACATCGGGCTCTCTGCTCAGCGGGGAGCCTGCTTCTCCGTCTCCCTCTACCTCTCACCCTGCTTATGATCTCTCTCTCTCCTGTTCTCAAATAAATAAATAAATTCTTTTAAAAAAAGAGAGAGAGAGAAAGAGATAGAATGACAAGGTTTTGTCTCTGGTTTGCTAAATATTCCAATACCAGCAAGCTTGGAACTTAGCTGGTCCTCAAGGACATGCTTGACCCAAGGTCACCTGCATTATAGAGTGACCGTGTCCTTCTCTTGGACCTATAGTGAAGCAGGAATCTGAAGGAGGAGGCTTGCCAAGGACGGAAATTCTGCAAATGTCACCTACTTCATGACTTCCCTCTGAATCTGGCCTGATAGCCATGTAGGCAGCTACTAAAACACAGGATTCCAGAAGCTAACAAACATCCCGCCACACCTAAGATGCAGAAAATAACCTTATCTGGAAAAATCTAGTTGATTACTCCAAATATGCTGATGAGTCCCATAAAAGGAAAGAGCTATTCATTCATTAGGAAGAGGTATTATCTTACTTAAGAGCAGTTCCATAATCCCTCATTATTCTACTTAAGAGTCTTTCTATATAACAAAGACCTTAAACACTATTTAGCCCAGTGTTTATGGAAGTTCGATTGGAACCACCTATGAGTGAAATCAATTCATTAAGTTTCAACCAACATTTTTCTCTAAATGAAAGAGACTGGAGTGGAATAGATTAGAAATTATCAGGGTATCAGATATAGAGCAAGAATAATTCTTTTACTAAATTTTTATGTTCATATATCTATTCATATATGTAACTGGAAACATTTAAAAGCTAGTAATGGAGCCTAATGCCTCCATTGTATGTATGAGCATACTGAAGCCCAGAGAAGTAAACCAACTTGCCCAAAGACACACAGCTACTGAGTGCCAAAGCTATACTCAGACTCTTCCAACTATGAATCTATGGTTAGTGCTCTTGGCACTAAGCTAATTAATTTTGTTCACAAACAAAATTACATCTCTTTGCACCTTTTAAAATACACATTCCTGATGTTAAGATTTGTTCAAAGATGTATTTTCCGTAACTCTCTGTTCATTATCTTAAACAAAACTCTAAACAAAATAGTTATGTTGTCCTTTGCTGAGATCTATGCCAGACAGAAATGGAGCCTGAGGCAAAACCCGAAGGTGTTTAATTTTTTACCTTGTAAACTTCCTCACTAAATATGACAGAAGGGAATATAGCCAGAAGCACTATAAAATTCCTATTAAACAATGTATCTCTTAAATAGGTACGGCTTATAAAATAAACCATACTGTCCCATTTTCTCCTTTATGATCTAATTTTCTTGTCAGCAGAGCTCAGGTATTTTTTCCTGAAGAAGAAAAAGATTACTTCAGCTGTGGTAGTGACCTTACCCACCCCCCAACCAATGAGAGCTTGTTATAAATAATAACAATGTGATCCTCAAGGGTTATAATAGCCTTCAAATTGCACAGCATACTCTCAAGGGATTTGGGTCAGGAAAAAAAAAACCCTGAAAACAGCATTTTCAATTAAGCTACATACTGGAAAAGTTCGTAAAAAGGAAGAAAATGGACATGAGTTTGTTTTTGTATCTTTTTCTTCTTCTTTCCATCTTTTACAAGTAATTATGCAAGGAAATTCAAGCTACTTAGAATGAACTCTGAGCCTGCAAAAAAATATATATATATTTATGCTCATGTTTCTGAAAAGAATTCAAAAAGCTAACTGGCATGTAGGTAAATACATGTTGACAGGTGTTTCAAAGACAACTTTTATTTTTGTTTTTGTTTTTTCCCGCAGGGCGACTGTGAGCCATCATTTCTCTTGAAAGGCTTCTCTCCCCAAGGTGTTCCACATACATACTGTAATAATAAAATGAAACAGAGGCAATTCAAAATATATGTAAGAGAGAATGTGGACAGAATAGATTTGATAGGAGCCCATGACACTGGGGAGTGATGGGGAGACTTTCCATTAAAATGCCCTAGTCCTCTGAGTTCATTCTATGTCCAGAGAAAAAGAGCTGTCCACCTAAGTGTCTATCCTGTACCAGTCTGGGGACCCCCCGAGCAATTGGGTTACTTAATAGACAGAATGATTTAGTATAAATCATTCATCAGGCTCTGACACAGCTCCATGAAAGGTGGGTCCTGATTTACCAACATTTATCTTTCACATATTTTCTTTTTAATTCAGTTACTTGCTACTAGGATCTCATTTTCCCATTAAAAAAAAATAGTACAGTGTTCATAATAATAATCATTGTAATTATATTAATATTTATTACTCTCTTTGTGTCATTGTTCTAACTGATAAAAGTAGATGAATGCAAGTTCTAAGAAGGCAAAGATTCTTATCTACTTGGGCTTCACAGCTTTATCTCCACCATTTTAAATAGTTTCTGGCATATAGTAGATGCTCAGTTATTGTGGTTGGAAATCCCAATTATACAGTTGAGAAAAGTGAGACATAGAAAGGTTTCTTGTCCAACGTCAAACAGGTAGGAAGTGACAAAGCCTAGATGTTGTCAAGCGAGTCTACAATACATAGGTAATGGCTCATAGTGTTATTTAGTGGTGACTTGCTGTCATTTATTTCTACATGCTGTGTTTTTCAGAACATCATTTTTAATAATATTTGGGTTTTTCTAATTTGAAATTTCTTCTCATAGAAAACTTTTTAAGTTCTGAAGATATAGCAATATAAAAAATTGCATCCGACTAATTGACAGATAATCTCTGTTAACATTTTGGAGTGTTTTAAAATCTCTGATAAATTTCTATGAATGTAATTACTAGATTAAAGGATATGATCTCAAAAATATGCAGTCTGAGCCTGGAATTGATATGATAGAGCATTCTACCCACATAAAAAAGGCAGGAATAGCCCTGCTCAGTGATGATGGAGAAGGTGTGTAGTTGCCCATAATTTGCTAAATGCACATTAGATATAATATTATAGCAAGATATTATAATTATATGACAACATAATGTTATAATGTGTTCTGTCTTATACAAGTAAAGGTATCCTCCCCTATAGTCAAAACTCACTCTCCCAACAACCATTCGTATGTAGAAGCCATTTTTTAAGATTATTTATAATGAGAATATTTTATTAACAAATTTAAACAATATGAAAGTGCTTTTCCAGTTTCTTGCCTAAAAGGACTGGGAAGATCAGATATATCAGTTGACACTAAAGTACATCCTTCTGACTCCAGACCCAATATTCTTCCCACTATGTTGTTTTATTTTAGTATAGGATTCACTACTAATAAACGAGTTAGGGCTCTTGAGAATGTGGCCCAGATACATTTTG
This sequence comes from Nasua narica, assembly GCA_028533885.1. NCBI lineage: Eukaryota > Metazoa > Chordata > Mammalia > Carnivora > Procyonidae > Nasua > Nasua narica. The sequence goes on from CM052808.1 coordinate 61,674,118, forward strand.
ATGGGTATCAAAGTCAAAAAGAAGGTCTAGTGCTTTGAGATTACAGAGTGACCAAAAACACAGCAAAGACCTGGGAAAGGCTAGAGTAATGAAGAGAGTAGGAAGCAGTGGGAGAAGTATGTTGTTCTGTTTCTAAGAGCTGATCGCCCTAAGCAGAGTCTCGAGCCTGCACAGCCAATGAGTAAGAAGCTACGGGCAACTTTCAAAGGCAGAGATTAGCACCCCCCCAAAATGTTCAACTGTCCATGACCCACCTAACCAAGAGGAACTAAAATCGGATGGCCAGGTAACTGGGTTCAAGTTACAGGGAAGTTAAATCAGTACAGAGATATGCACTGAAGTAAAGGAAATGCATGAGAGTGCTCAACACCCGATGGCCTGAGACAGAATGAGACCAGTGGCCTCTATTTTTCTTTATTTTTCACCATTACCAGGAAAGCCGTTGTTTTTAACAACTTAACATCTACACCTAATAGAGGTACTTTTCTTACAGCACATACTCAGGTATCACTGTATTCATATATCATAAACATTATAAACCATATGCCAAAAAATAGATGTTTTTAATGAAATAAAATTAATTTAAAAATAAATGTTGGGGCGCCTGGGTGGCTCAGTTGGTTGAGCAACTGCCTTCGGCTCAGGTCATGGTCCCGGAGTCCTGGGATCGAGTCCCACATCGGGCTCCCAGCTCCACGGGGAGTCCGCTTCTCACTCTGACCTTCTCTCTTCTCATGCTCTCTCTCACTCTCTCTCTTTCTCTAATAAATAAATGAATAAAATCTTTAAAAAAAAATAAAATAAATGTTAATATTCCTGTTCCACCCACCAGTGGATCATCTCACATCCTGGACTACATTCACGCTCCTGTTTGGTAACCTGACTGAGGCAGCCTATGTTTCTACTTACTGAGTCTTCTCTTCTTCTTCTTTAGATTTATTTATTTATTTTAGAAGGAGAGAGAACAATGAGCGAGGGAAGGGCAGAGGCAGAGGAAGAGAGAATCCTCAAGCAGATTCTCCAATGAGTGTAGAGTCCAACTCCAGAATGGTGAGATCATGACCTGAGCAAAATCAAGAGTCAGACACTTAACTAACTGAGCCACCCAGGCCTTCCAAAGTGCCTTCTTCTGTCTGATTCAAGTCATCTTTGTCTGAAAGGAGCCTTGCTGGTGATAGTAACTGAAGTTTAATTTTTTTTCCTGTTCACAATTTTGCCTGATCTAGATTTTTTTTCACATGATATTCAATAAAAGATAATACCCAAGGGGCTCCTGGGTGGCTCAGTGGGTTAAGGCTCTGCCTTCGGCTCAGGTCATGATCTCAGAGTCCTGGGATCAAGCCCCACATTGGGCTCTCTGCTCAGCAGGGAGCCTGCTTCCCCCTCTCTCTCTGCCTGCCTCTCTGCCTACTTGTGATCTCTCTCTCTGTCGAATAAGTGAATAAATCTTAAAAAAAAAAAAAAAGATAATACCCAAAATGCTATGCTAGGTCTCACATCACAATCTCATTTCATCCTTTTCCCCAAAGCCAGAAGAGAGGCTTTCACAAAGCAAATCACAAATTTTCACAAATCAAATAAGTAATTAGCTGCAGATACTAATAGGCAGTCCAAAAAAGAAATAGAAATATTCCATGAAATAATGAAAAGAACAGCTAAAACAATCTTGAAAAAGCATAAAGTTGAACATATTTTCCAACTTCAAAACTGACTACAAAGCTATAATAATCAAAATACAGTAGGGGTTGGCAGAGCATGTGACTCTTGATCTCGGAGTCATGAGTTTAAGTCCCACTTTGGATGGAGAGATTACTTAAAAAAAAAAAAAGACAGTATGGTACTGGCATAAAATGGAATGAGACTGATTGTCCTGAAATAATCCCATACACTTATAGTCAACTGACTTTCAACAAGGAAGCTAAGAAAACTCAGTGACGAAAGAATACTCCCAACAAATGGTGCTACGACACCTGGATATTCACACCCCAAAGAATGAAGTCAAACCCCTCCCTCACACCACATATGAAAATCTCAAATTAGATTGATCTTAAATGTAAGAACTAAAACTATAGGAATCTCAGAAATCATGGAAAGATGTTTAAAATCACTAATAATCAAAAAATAAAAACTGAAATCATTAGAAACTATTTTTCATCTCCCTAATTGATGGAAGATATTCTGAAGATCAGTAAGGTCTAGGTTTGGAGGAAAAGGTACCCTGATGTATTTTGATGATTATGTAAATTGGTACCTTCTGGAAAGCTGTTTGGTGACATGAATCAATGTTAGACTATATATACAGCCTGACTCATTAATTCTACTCAAAAGAAATTATCCTTTTAAGATATCTGATAAGGGTACACAGTTGTATATGCAAAAATGCTTAGAAAGCATTGCAAAGAAGAGCAGAAAACTGGAAATATATAAATGTCCATCAGTTAGGGTTTGGTAAAAACATATACAACGAAATAATAAGCAGCCATTAAAATTGTTGATGGATACATATATTTTACTGACATGGAAAAACAGGGATAATTTATTATCAAGACAAAAAGGAAAGTAGGCATCCCCAAGCCAGCTGGGGAATACAGAAAAGGGAAATTAACACTCAAAGGAAATACACAAAGTGCTAAAGTTAAATTTTGTGTTCCTCTCTGCTTTTTCATAGGTCAGACCTGGCTGTATACTTCCTAACATATGCTAAAGTTTGATTTTTCTCTTATAAATATTTCCAAGTACATCATGCACTCCAAACAGCTTCCTGGCCAGAAACAATTTGGACGTTGGAAATAACAATTATAGGCTAATGTAACAATTCTAAGTGGGTTGACAGGTGTTGAGAAGGCTGGAAGCATCATTAGACAACTTCTTCCAATTGCTCTAACCAATGGCAGGAGGTTCTGATCTTTGGATAATTGGGATTGATTACTGTGAATTACTGGATAATCCCAAAAATTCTAAATCCTCTTATGCAAAAGAAACAATAACAGCCAACATTCCCAACTAATTAGTGGTAATTCTTTGTAGTATAAAACATGAGTCTGAGGAATCCTTCCATATTCACTCTAACTAAGTGAATACGGAATAGTGAACTAAGTTCTTAGTTCTAAGAACACTCTGGAAAAAGGACCTGTCTGACTCACAGATGTATTTATTCCTCCCAACAAGTTCTCTGGAGACAAGCATCTGTCAACACAACTTAAACATAACCCACCCAAAATGGAGCAAAAGTCAATAGCTTTGCCTCCCATCTCCTTCAAGAGAGTGCTTACAGCATTAAAACAGCCCATGAAAGATGAGAGATCAACTGTTTTTATCACTTGTCAACTGCTTGAGCCACATTTCATAACAATTGGGGTCACACCTCTTGATAGCCACAAAAAAAGTTCCCTAGACACATTACATTATGCATAAGTCCATGGGATCAAGCAGCCTGTAAAGCCCCACAGTGAGAAAATGCTGAGGACCCAGTCATGCCTCAAAAACTCCCCTTCCCTCCCAGGTCTCAAGCTATAGCACACACTCTCATAAACTATCCATGCATCACCCACACCAACAGGAGACGGACATCGCAGGAAATCGATCAAGTGTACGTTCAGTTTCACTTCTGAAATGCTCAATTAAATGTGGCTGTAAGTCCTTAAGATTAAAAACAACAACAACAACAAAGTAGGCTTGAGTACAGTGAATGATTCCAGCAAGTGTCACATCTCCAAGGGTTAGCTCTTTCCCAAAGAGGAGGAAGGGGACTACTTGTCATGTGATTCCAAAAATCACTAATAAAGAAACCTTAACTTTCTACTCTGTCTCATTCATGATTAATCTGTTGCTCCTAGACTAATGCTAATGCCAGCTCAGTCATCTTCAAAGATTTACCCTCATTATATTTTATATTTTTCTGTATTCTGTTCTTCCACATTCTTGCCACCAACTCCATTTTTGAAACTCTGTGGGATACTGAGTACGGTATTTTTAAAGAGAATTACTATTTAGCTGTTGCAATTAGGAAAAGGACCTATTTAACGTCACATGGGAAGCACCTGGGTGCCTACCTTTCTCTCCAACAGGGGATCCATTTTCAGCTCTCACTCTGATCAGAGAGTTATTTTTCTTGTCAACAATGGGAAATCATCTTCCTTCAAGCACTAAAGGGTAGATCACGGAAAACACAAGGGCAGATGGCCAAAGCCTTGAGAACAATTGGAGTAGAGGATGAGAAAGCTATGGGAACAAACAACTTTTATCCCATTATTATCCCAATAATAATATATAATATATTATTATTATTATTTTAAAATGACAGTTTTGCTGAAGGTAATAGGCTTCCTGATGAATATAGTAGAATGCTATAAGTAAAATAGTTTTTTGCCCCTTCTTAAAAACAAAAATAGTATTTTCAGTCAACTGGGCCATGACAGAAGCAAGCGCAACCTCTGGATACACCAATATGGAAAACTAGCACCATGAAAAGCATTTTAGAGGATAGCCACAATTTATGCAATGGTAGGAGAGATGTCCAACCAGACAGGAACAGCGGCCCTTCTGTTTACATTCACTCATCATTTCCTTAAGAGGAAAAATTATACCAGAACCCCATTATGTCACTTTTAATTTGTTGTATGTAATTATTTTTAAGTGTACAGAAAACTTGTGTAATCCATCCCAAAGCATGAGTTCCATCATTATGAACTAATATATCTTGACCAATTTCTGAATTGAAGACCACCTCCAGATATCATGTGAAGGAGATCTCTGAATATGGTGGACCCAAATGACCACAGCAGGCAGGATTCAAGCACCTGGCTGGGAAGGCACAGACTACATAAAGAGCGGTACCCTGTAATGTCGCCTACCTTCTCACACGTTACCTTATCAGATTTGTATGTGTCTGGGAGTACTCTCTACATCTACTTTGGTACTTAGATGACAAAGATGTGATTCTGATTCTTCTTTCTAAGCAAGAAAAAAGAAGTCTTATTTTTTAAAACATTATCTGCTTCTATTAACAAGCAAGGTTTCCCAGCAGAGTTGACTTCTTCATACTGACCTAAGAAATGCCTCAGTTCACAAGCAGGATTTGCCTGAGGTGTAGCAGGATAGTCAAAACTTTTCACTGAAATAGGCATAGTTTTCCCCCTCCCTACCAACTATCCCTTTCCTTCTCCTTCTTCTCTTCCTCCTTCTCCTCCTGCTGCTTCCACTTCTTTTTGTATTTTAGTGCCTCTAATGCTTCATAGTTATTATTCAAATATAATCACAATTTCTAAGCCAAATACTAGTGTTTATAATCTGCTTTTTCAGATGAACCACATTACTGCTGCCTTCCTGAAAAGAGGCAACTGATCAATGTTTCCCCCACTTTTTGTAGACACTTTGTTCAGATGTCGAATTCTTGCTCTTTCTGAAGGTATCAGTAATTATGCTGTAGATTAGTAAATCTTTCACCCAATACACTTTTGTGAAAGACTGTTACGTGCTAAAGATGAAAAAAGCAAAATTCCTGCCCTCAAAAAAACTCCTAGAGGAAAAATCAAAACACAGATTGCACTTCAGAAACCTAGGTACCATTGTACAGATATGAATAAAGGCCATGAGAGCATGAAGGACTTGATGATTTGGGTGGTTGTTCCAATGTGGTTTACCAGTTGTTGATAATACTTTAGGACCTGAAGAATATTCCTATGCTATTGCTCAGTGCTCTGCAGGAAGGGATCCACTTTCCCTTGTCAGGGTCTTACTACCAGAGAGGATTTTACAGGCTCAGATCAAGCATAATACCACTATTACTATTCATCAGGCTAAAGGGTCATTTTTCTTGGATTCATCTCTAGGTGCCTTCTCACCTAATTCATGCTCAGTGGAGTCTTTGGCTTCATAGGGATGTGAAGCAATTGAGTTATATATGAGCTGGTAGATGAATAAAAAGAAGTCATTCCACATTCTAGACTTAGAGAAATTAGAATGAAATGGGAAAAAGAAAAGAGGAGGGTGGTCAAGAGCTCCTTCAGAAATTTCTTAATAATATGCCCCAAACCACTAATAGTGCAATCATGTCTCCATTTATGTATTATATGCCATCTTAAAAATGGGACTGCAACTCAACATTTGAGTCAAGTTCTATTTCAAATGTATCCCAGGGCAATTTAAAGAAATAATTTAGTAAATTTCCTTGTAAAGCAGAGACTATTTTACAATGTGAATAATCACTCCCTTATTTATGTCCTATAAGTTGGAGTTTTGTCAAAGTTTGCTTAATGCAAGGCAAACTGCATCTTATACTTGATGCTCAAAGAAAAAAAGGCGTACAGAGGAAATGGCCATAAACTGGCAAACTTTTTGTCCATATGCATTCTAGTCACGAGGTTCATGACATCTGGTGTTCTACTTTTGGATAACTTGCACTAGGTACACCAGTATTCCAGCAAATAGGCAGCATAAGAAAGGGGAAAGTCTACTCTAGAACACCCTGCTTTAGACATAGAGAGAGAGAAAAGAAATCTAAGCCAACCCTTCTCAAAGTTTAATGCGCATGTGAGGCACTTAGATTTTTTTTTTTTTAATGCAGATTCTGAACCAGGAGGTCTGTGGTGAGGCACAGAATTCTGCATCTCTAACAAGTTGCTGGGTGATACCAATGCTGCTGGTCCACAGACCATATTTACGTGGCAAGAATCTAAGCTAAGTTCCTGAAATAGATGCTAAGAAGCATATCTTGTCCTACACAGTTTGTCAGCAACTTGAACATGCAGGCACAACATCTGCGAGGTCTCCAAACCATATCGGAGGGGAAAGAACAGAGAAAAAGGAAACTCTGAGACAGTATTTCCTGTTCCTCAGGTTTCCTTCTGTCGCAACACTCCCATCCACGGTGGGGGAGGTTGGGAGGAGGATGCGGGCTGTTTGCCGCAGGGAATCAGCTACCATAACCTTTTCAGCAGTCTTTGTAGTTCCTAACAGCAATGAAAAGGCAGGACAAACCGGAGATGGTCAAAGGTTGTAGCTTTGCTCTCAGGCAATATCTTTCCACTGAGCCACCCTACGCTCCTCTTTCAACAAAATTAATGCAATGCCTTTACTCTGGCTCTCTTCCTCTCTTGAGATGTCCCTAGAATAGTGCTGGATATGTAAAGTTTTTCCTTTGAACTAAGGCAAAGGGAGGACATAAGCCCCAGAACACCTTTGGGCTCTGAGCGCTGTATCAACTTTGAAACTAACCGTGAGACAATAGTTTGACATTTTTAGAAACACATATTTACTAAAAAATAGGGGTGCCTGGGTGGCTCAATGGGTTAAGCCTCTGCCTTTGGCTCAGGTCATGATCTCAGGGTCCTGGGATCGAGCCCGGTATCAGGCTCTCTGCTCGGCGGGGAGCTGCTTCCTTCTCTTTCTCTGCCTGCCTCTCTGCCTATTTGTGATCCCTCTCTCTCTCTGTCAAATAAATAAAATCTTAAAAAAAAAAAAAAAACAAAGATACTTTAGACAAAAGTAGGATATGACAGCAAAGAGTCTGGCAAAATGGCATGCCGTGCCAATTAATTCTCCATTCATTTCTTCTTAAAATCACCTTTGTGATATATGTCTTCTGCTTCAAAGGAAATCTGGCATAACATGAAACAATTTCTATCGCTAACTACCTTTTCCATGTCCATAAAACCACTATCAGTGAAAGTGTAAGTTAAACCACTCTAACAATATACACACTCACGTAGGATAGATATTAATATTCTATATACTAATACACCATGTAGATGCTTGTAAATATTAAAGATATACAGAGAAGGATGCGGGAACATAATTTTTATGTCATCTCTTTTATTAACGTCGTCTTTATTGTAAAACATAACCTGAGAGTGTTTCAAGACATAGGACATATCTGCCCTCTGGTGGAAAGAAGGGATGAGCACTTCAGGCCTTCCTGTTCTGCTTCCCACAACAGAGATTGTGGACATAAAGCAGCATCTATATCGAAATGGCAGAAAAGTATGATTCCATCCTGATGGCGTTAAAAAGAAATATCCAGGGATGTCTTCAGAGTAGTTGAGTCACTTCCGCAGAGACACAGTTCTGTGAGACCTGGAGAAGTCCTACCTAAGAGGTCATCCTATAGGAAGCTGACAGGCCCCAACCCCTGGTCACACAACCATGTCCTGGAATGGGCGGGGGGGAGAAGAAGCATTTCCAGTAATGCAGGGATCCTTCCCTCACACTGTCCTCTGGCCCAAGGAGTTCTGGTCTCATGGTAGGGTTTCAGGAAGCCAAGCGCCACTTACAAAACCTGAGACATCTATCTTCATTGTTATTTTGGAGGCAGAAGGTAGCAGTACCTTGGAACCAAGAGAGCATGACAAAAGGCTGGGGAAAAGATGTCACCTCACATTCCAGGTCAACACATGGCACTGTCATGGGAAAGGAGCGACCATCGGATGGCTTTGCCAATATGGGCGTGTCCACACCAGGCCACAGGGCCCTTCGGGGTGGGCACAGCACAGCTTTCCAGCATTGGCGGATGTTGCTATAAAGAGCATCTCCACCTGCAGCCTCTCTGGAACCCACAGCACCCCGAGAGCCTTGACAGAAAATGTCAGGAGAGGAAAGGGATAGAGAATGCCTTCCTTGCAGGGGCTGAGAGGGTTATTCTCATGAGCAACCCGATATACTCTTGGAAGACCCTAGAAATAACTGGCAGTTGGAGATCCTGAAATCGGAGGGCAGGAAGGAGCCAGACGAAAAAGTATTTGTTATTATAAGCGTCTTTTTCAGCTCCAGCTGATGTGACCTGAGAGAGTTACATCAGTCTTGTGCACATTCAGGAACCTTTAGACAATGTCACGGAATTAAGCCTTGTCACAACTCGGCAATATGACACGTAAACATTGTTGCTGCTAAAACAGCAGCAGCTCTGATGAATGAAGATAGGTCAACTAAGGAAACAGAAGAAACTACTTTGGGGAAGAATGCAACAACCCAGACTCCACAGAGAAAAACCCTAGAGGATCTTCGGTTGTCTAAACCTCAAACACTCTAGGAGCCTGTCGGCATCTCTTATATCTTATCACTCCCACCACTGGAATTCATGTTTGGGGAGTATATCTCAGTAGGGCTTTTCCTTCAAGTGTCTGATCTCTCCCTTCTCCAAACTCTTCATTGCCATTCACATGACACTTTTTCGTAAGTTTTCACCTGTGAATCTTTCCATGTCACTTTTAAATGCCATTTCTGGGGTGCCTGGGGGGCTCGGTTGAGCGTTAGATTCTTGGTTTTGGCTCAGGTCATGACCTCAGACTCATGAGACAGAGCCCTGCATCAGGCTCCATGCTCAGTGAGGAATCTTTAAGATTCTTTCTCTCTCTCTCTCCCTCCCTCCCCCTCTGCCACCCCCTACCTCCATGCACGTGTGCAATCTCTCTCTCTCTCAAAAAAAAAAGCTATTTCCTCCACAATGCCTGGCACTGAGTAAGGAACCAATAAGTCTTAAACAAATACATTTTTATGAGTGAAATATTGTCTAAAGCACAGAAGGCAAACCATTTGAAAAACTCACACAGAAACCAGACTTCACCTTCACTCCTCCTGCTGTTTCCATGTCTTCCTTTAGAATGAATATAACATTGGCAATATTCCAGGAATGGGATATCAGAATCACAAGATGCCTAAATCCTCATCCATAATTCCTACATTATCCAAGTTTTCTAAAATAAGATGTGCCACCTTTGACATCAAAATCAAAAGGCAAAAATATTTCAAATTTCCCCCGCTTAATTATCTTTCTATTTCCTCCACTTCTATTTCCTCCACTTAATTATCTTTCTTAATTATCAAACTATTTCCATCTACTTTTTTTAGGGCAACCACCTTCCCAATCGCCCAGTGTCAAAGCCTCAAATTTTCCTGGATTCTCCCTGTCCCCATTTTGTGCCTCTCAAATGCAAACCAGCTCCGGGTGTCATTGGGTTTTAACCCATCACCAAACAAAGGGGTCTGTTCACAGTCCTCTACACAAATTGTTCGATGTGCCATCATCATATTCATACTCACTCCTTTTTCCTCACTGAACACTTTCTCCTACCTCCTCTCACCACACCAAATCCTCTTTCTTTCTTTGAGGCCTACATCAAGGTGCCCCTCTTCAAGGACTCTCTCTGTGAACCCCCAACTTCATAGTGATGACTTTCTTCCCTGAAACTAGGAGACCTGTAATTCACAGGGCACACCTGACAGTCTCCATTAATGTGACTTATCTGTCCGGGTCTCTGTGGCACCATCTTGCTTTGTACCTATATTCCTGGTGAAATACTTAATAGTGTCCCTTTCTCACTCAAAAACACCCCAGTCTGGATGATAAAATGAGATCATTCATCCATCTTTGCAAAAACCTCACCTCCTTAGCTGACAGTAAATGACTCAGTGATGGGGACTCTAACACACTCCTCTATACCCATCTGCATATGCTGCACACTTGCCCCCAGTAGCAGCTCAAATAGCACTTGAAAATCAACTGGTCTTGGGGTGCCTGGGTGGCTCAGTGGGTTAAACCCTCTACCTATGGCTCAGGTTATGATCTCGGGGTCCTGGGATCGAGCCCCGCATCGGGCTCTCTGCTCAGCGGGGAGCCTGCTTCCTCCTCTCTCTCTGCCTGCCTCTCTGCCTACTTGTGATCTCTCTCTCTCTCTCTGTCAAATAAATAAATAAAATCTTTAAAAAAAAAAAAGAAAAGAAAATCAACTAGTCTTATTATCTTTGACAATGGGCGAGCACAGGATATGTTTATCTTGCTTTTAAACAGCCTACCCAACAGATAGTTCTATGGGGACCTACCTATCCTGCTCTCCACCACCCTCCCCTACACATACACATACACACACATACACACACACACACACACACACAGAGTCTGGCCAGAGTACTCATCCATCCTCTTCCACAAGCACCACCTTTCTTGAGCTCCTCATTCCAGGAGGGTTGGGCCAGAAGCAGAGCTCCCTTGTGCCTTGTAGAGCCCAGAACCACACTTCTAGATTTTAAATGCTCTTACTAGGGACTGCTCTGCAGCAAAATTTTAACAGTTTGTCATCAGTGATTCTCCTGTCTTCTTTTAGCACATCCACTACTTCCTTCTTTCACAAAACAATTAATGAGCATTTGCTATGTCCTAGATACCACACAAGGTGCTAGGGACACAAAAAGCAAGCAGATAGTCCTTCCCAATAAGAACTTAGAATTTGGTGGCAAAGAAAGGAACACAATCAGGACACTGTATAACATACACACGGTTAAGAAATGCATCATGTGCTAGGGAAGCACACAGCAGAGAGTATCTAATTCTAACTGGTCTACCTGCATGAGTTGGGGAAGGTTTCACAGAAGTGACGTTTGAGCTGCGTGACCAAATAAAGAATTAGAAAGAAAAGGTACACCTGGAGGATAATTGCAAGAAACATGCCCTGAAAACAGGAACTAACTACATGTGCGAAAAACATGTCAGGCAAGAGACCTTGATGTGGAGGGGGGAAGACAGTAAATATGGCTGGAAATATAGACTGGAGCCAGACAGAGCATCAGATAACATGCTTGGAGTTTGGGTCTTTATCTCATAGGCAAAGAGAAACCAGCAAAGGTTTGTTATGCTTTAGAACACTTGCAGAGAGCACCAAAATTCACATACATGATGTTAGACCCTGCTTGAATTGGGAAAGCTGTGTTTGTGGAATAAATATGCCATTTACACTTAGTGTATGTTTACATGGGATGGCTGGATATGAGTGGTAGTTCAATGGAGATTATGAAGATGCTAAAGTTTTCTCCACCAAATATTCTTTCCACTCATCTGATGCTCGTCATATCCACTCTGTTACTGGTTGAATTTTGAGGGAAAAGTAATGGTGATACAGGAGGTAAAGGTAGGAGAAGATTGCAAGAAAGGAAGAGAAGCTTCTAGCTTGAGCTACTGGATGGATAGTGATACCACCAACAAAGTTGGAGAATACAGGAGACCCAGATTTGGGGGAGGTATAATGATGAGCTTGGTTTTAGACATGTGACATTAGAAGTGTTGGTAGGAGTTCCAGATGGAGGAATCTAATAAGTTATAGAATTATCCATCTTAGGGACCAAAGAAAGACTTGTTCTAAAGCCAGAGAGTGGAGTGCTGTTGGACCTGTGGGGGGAAGATGTCATTCACAGAAAGGATGGATATCAAAATGAAATTCTTTTCATTATAGGGGAGATATAATTAAGGCAAGCTGGGCGGGGTGGGGGGACATCCATCATGTCAACTTCGCTCTGTTGGCAGTGTCTCCTTGGAACCACCAAGAAAGATTCTAGGGCCACATTTGGGGTGCCAGGATGGACTCACAAGGTTGTTAGTGGAGAAAGAGAAGGTCTAGACATAGTGGCACCAATACCATACCAGATTTAGAAGGTTGTAAGACACAACAGTGCAAAGGAACCAGCAAAAAGCACATCAGAAAGAAATGTTCAACAGGGCCAAGTGCCTCAGGAGATCACACAGAATCAAGGGCTAGAGAAGGGAAGTGGAAGCTGGACTATCCCAGTGATGGAGAGGCTTGAGGAGTAAATGGGAGGAGTTGAAATGACCTCAGTGAGAGGAAATGGCACCTCAAGTAAACCCCCAGGGTCTTTCTTCTCACTCCTGCAATGTCTGCCCAGGGATGGCAACAAACGACCTCCATCCCCACCCACCATTTTAATGAGTGCTGCCTTTTCTCACTCTCTCCCACACACACCCCCACACAGTGCCAGAAAGCTTAACTATCCTTTGATAACGTTATGAAATAAATTAGGACTTTTCAAATTTGAAAGACGAAAGCCAAAAGGACATCTGTATACAAAAGGGCCCAGGCCTGAGAGCACGGGAGCTCTTTCACAAAGAAAATAAATAAATTAAAGGGAAGGAACAGAAGGTGAAAAGGCAGCAGATCTCAGTCCACCCTGGGATGGAGCTTTGAAAGGACAAGTGGGAGGGAGCAGTCTTATGGTTCCAGCAAAACAGGTGAAATGCAACAAATCTGAAGACAGCCCTAAATTTCAAATTAGAGCTGCCTTTGATTGCAAATGTTTAAACTTATATTAAAGGAAAATGGCCATCAAGGGGATTGCTTCTGGAGCCAGGCTCAGCATGAAGTAATAGGACTGTTCCCTCATTAGAATGAAAAAAGGACCGAGCTGTGATTGAAACCTCAAGGATTCAGCTCCCCGGCCGGCCGAGGTCCCCAGCTCTGGCCGTTTTTTACGCAGCACTGACCCCTAGAGGTTCTCCCTTTCATTCAGAATGTGCTAGGCATCTGGCCCAGGGGAAAATAAATAAAGGAAAAATGCGGCATTACTTTCTTAAAATCGAAAGGGGTGAGGAGAGCAGGGGAAAAGAGGAAAACAGGATCTCACTGCCAAGTGCCATCAATTAAAACCGCCTTAATAGAAGCAAACTTTGTCAGTGCATTTCTTATGCCCCCAGCGCTGGCAGTTAAGCTTGCTACAGTATCAGTCAGACAGATTGGAAACAAGCGCTTGCATCTTAAACCTGCCTCTTTGATTTCCTGCCCCGCCCTGTGCGGCAGCTGAGACCCTAGGCCAGCGGCCAGCCCCTTCCCTGGTCCCCTCCTGATCCAGGGAGGCGGTGGGAAGTTGTGTTCCTGCTCGAGGACCCAGGCGGCCCGGATGTCTTGTCCGCACCACCAGCCTTGCTTCCCCCTCTGCCTCCTTTCCCTCTGAAAGAGGAGGTGGGGTCAGGCTCAGGGACCGCCAGCGCTGTCCTGGTGATGCCAGCGGGTAGGGGGATGCCAAAGGGTAGGGGGAGACTGGTGGCGGCTCAAGCTCTCCCAAGAATCTTAAAGGACATACTTCCGGCAACTGAAATTTTTATGTTTAACACGCAGGCCACTCAGGGATCTGTCCCCACACAGAGGAAGAAGAAACGAAATCAAGCACATGGAACAACAGGGGAGCTGAGATTCCAAGTCTGCAAGCCTGACTTTGGGGGACGGTTGATTCTGAGGATGCAATCCCAGGTTGCAGTGAGGTGTCAACCCCACTCAGGGGAGACAGTCCAAGTCGATCGGTCCAAAAAGGCCTGGGATATGGGCTCTAAAATTCAAATGATGCACAGTTTCAGTCAGGAAATCTACAAAGTGTCACAAATAGGGACAAAGGAGAAAGACAAAGGGTCTTTGGAAACAATAGTTCTAAAACGGTGGCTCGATCCCTCTCTAAAACACCACATAGGACCTTTTTATCATTGAGGCAGCTCAGACTACCTAAGGGACCCTGCCCTTCCAGGCCATCTCTGGTTTTAAAGTGGCTTTGTTTGCAGCTGGCCGGCCATCGGGGCTCAGGGCTCCCTGAGGACCCGTGCCCCTCAGAGGGAATGGTCACTGGGGTTAATGGTCACTGGGGTTAATGTCAGGCTCCTCATTCCCTGATCGTCCGGGTCCGAGCACGCAAGAGTTCAGATGAGCCTCCCAATCAATATTTCTCTGGGCAGTAAAGGTCTCACCTACAGGCCGGCTCACCATAACCACCAACCCCCCCACCCCCCCACCCCCCCACCCCCCCACCCCCCGCCTTCCTCAGCAGTGATGATCATTAACACCTCAAACAAAACTGGCCTCTCCAGAGAACAGACCTGGGAAGAGGCTGAATTTATTGAAAAGTGGTGAGCCTGAGAAATATAATCTCAGATAAATCTCTTTATCCCTATGAACTCTGGAAGAAGGATTTTAAGCCTGGATATACATGGGTGAATGTTTTTTCTTTTTAAAAGTGAATACCTACGGGGGTTAAGAGGAATGAGGTGGGGGAGGCATGATTTCTAGTCTAAACACTTGATTCGATACCAAAAATAAAAACATGGAATGTCATTAAGCAACCCATATCCTGTGGCTAAACCAGTTGCCAGTTCCATGAAAATTAGAGTTGTGCCTTCGACACTGTCCCAGACACTATTCATTTGGCATTTCGGGCTGCCTTTACTACTATAATTCAGTAATTGATTGGGCAGTGATCTCATTTGATGGGCGACTTAGCTGAAATAATTGGATTGACAATTTCCACAGCTGAGGAAGTTACCCACCATCTTTCGCCCATTAGGATCTCATGCATTTCCTTCAATAGATTCAAGAGCATCATAATCATTCACAAAATTTTCCAGCTTCCCACTGTAGTTGTCACTCGAAAAGTAGGCCGAGAAGCTAAGCAAAAGAAATACATACATATGCAACCATTTACCGCATGTGTCCACCTTACTGTCGGCAACCATTAGTCTGAGGCTCCCACTTTCCTTCGCAGGGAATCCTCACAGTCGGTCCTAACACACACGGGACTCCTTGCACCCTCAAAATATAGCTCTTTCTCCACACACACATTTGAGTTCCAAAGAAGCATCAGAGCAAACACTGCTACCAAGTTATAAGGCTTCACGGTGACATCTATAATCTCTGAAAAACTGGAAGAATACAAATCTTCCCAAATAACAGAAGGATGGGATTTATACTTACTTTCCTTTGCCGTTTTGTTCATTAGGCACCTTTCATCCAAGGGAAGGAGGCATTTCTTCTTGTCCCGTGGGGTTGGAAGGTAGAAGACAGTAGAAACAAGACAGCCAAGTACAGGCGTGAAAGCAAATGCTTCTGGCTAACTCCTGTCCCCAACTCAGCCCAAAAAGGTGACTGCTCCTTTCACTGACTCTTGGTCTGGAAATGATAGAATGTTGCTGTTGGTTCTCCACCTCAGGAGTTTCCTGGGTGAAATTCAAAATCGGCCCCACTTGCCGAAGGCAAGGGGAGACCATAGGCACGTCACTCCAGAGCGGGAGGTGGCAGTTTCGACAGGCAAGGGAACTTACTGTAGAAGGTGCGTCTTGGGCTCCCCAAGACCAGCAGATCTCTGCACGGTCCCTTAGAATCTGCAAAGTTGACACAAAGGCCTCACCAGGGTTCGGTCACCACGTAGAGCGTCCAGAGGGTCTCAGCAACACCTTACCCTCTCAAGGCTGCCTCCCGGAAATGACTGCTCCCGGAAGGTACATCCCAAAGACCTAGGAGAGGGCGGGGCGCCTCCCCTTGCCCCGGGGGCAGCTGGAGGGTCAGCCCGCGGTTCTGTCCTCTCAACGACCTTCTCCAACAGTTTCATTTCAAGAAGCTCAGTAATGACACTATTGTTCCTCCAAAGCCTACAAAAAACTAAAAATTTTATCGAGAATGTCTTCCTTTTACCTCCCAATGTTGCGTCCCTATAGAATGATTTCGATAGGGCAGAAAGCCTGGGAGAGTTTTCGAGACTATTATATGTATTATGATCACTTCTCAGCCTTTTGGCTAAGATCAAGCTTATTATATGTATTATGAAAGTGCTAACTGATTGTTATTCGATTTAGGAGCCATCACCACTGCCCAAATATCTGAGTCAAACAGTTTAACTTAAAGAAGGGCTGGGAGTTGCTTGAATGTGTGATTGTAGACACACAGAACCATGGACTAAAATGGAGGTGGAGGGTGTTAAAACTGAAAGTTGCCAAAAGCGGCAGGTGTGCCCCGCACAGGCTGTTGCTCCCTTTGAAATCCTTCCAATATAGATTTGGGGTGAAAACGTAAGTTATATCAAGGGTTGTGGAGATAAGTGATTCTCCAGATGCAGATACCGTGGCTTGGTGTCCTCACACATCACAAGACGGGAAAAGAGAGTTAGTGCAAAGCCGGAGTTAGCATTCTTAAACCAGGCTGCTGGGGTTTGAATCCTGGCTCTGCGGGTAGCTAACATTAGGATTTAAGTTACTTAACCTTTGGGTGCCTCCGTTTCCTCGTCTATCAATATTACCTTTCTCGTAGCTTCCCTGTGAGGATTAACGGAGTTCGTATTCATGGAGCACTTAGGACAGTGCTTGGCCCGTTGTAAGGACTGTGCAATGCTTTGTATGTGTGTGTGGAATACAAACATGATGGTGAAGGGTGCTTGTTATTTACGGGAAAAACATTCTGAGATGAACAACAATGCCTTTTCTGTCAGCCATTAGATCCTAACATTGTTTTACACTGCGAACCCTTTAAGAGTCTGAGAGGAGCATGTTCCTAAAGCATGACAGTAAGGTTTGGAGTACAATTTCAGCACATTTCTGGACCCGAAGTAGCCCATGGGCTCCAGACGAGGAGTCTCCCATTAAACTGAAATCAGGTATTTAGGGTGTGAAGAACCAAATTACATTCCCCTCAAATTGCTACGTTGAATTCTAAACCCCAGTACCTCAGAAGGTGACTTATTTAAAAAGAGGGACTTTAGGGCGCCTGGGTGGCTCAGTTGGTTGAGTGACTGCCTTCGGCTCAGGTCATGATCCCGGAGTCCCGGGATCAAGTCCCATATCGGACTCCCGGCTCTGCGGGAAGTCTGCTTCTCCCTCTGACCTTCTCCCCTCTCAGTCTCAGTCTCTCTCTCTCTAATAAATAAATAAAATCTTTTAAAAAAATAAATAAATAAATAAATAAATAAATAATAAAAAGAGGGACTTTAAAGAGGTAATTGAGTTAAAATGAGATGTTTGGGGTAGACCCTAGTCCAGGCTGACTGTGTCCTTGTAAGAAGTCTGTACTCGGACATGTAGAGAGGAAGATGACCGTGCACAGGCCAAGGAGAGAGGCCTCAGGAGAAATCAAACCTTCTAACCTCTTGATCTTGGATTCCAGGACTCCGGCCTCCAGAACTCTGGGAAAACAAACTATTGCGTAAGCCCCCCGGGGTCTGGGTCACTTTCTTTCAGCAGCCCTGGCAAACCAACACACAGGGTCATAGAGGCAGGGAGAACAATGGCCCAGGCAACACCAAAGAGCTGAAAGGGTTGCAAAAAAGAGGAAGGACACTTACGTCTTGACACTTTGATGTGGGGATATTGAAAAGAAGTGAAGAAAAACAGTTGCTGTTACAAATTCTACAGAGACTTTGTTTCAAAATCCTACCTCTTTTGAAATTCTTCAACGGTCGAGATGTGAGACCGTAGGAGAGTGTCCAAACGAGCCGGCAAGAAACACAAAGCTTTCAGATCCAGCTGGATTTAATTATGTGGTGAGACAGAGACTAGAGAGGCCAGTGCATACAAGCAAGGATGATGTGGCTGTCGGTTGGGGGTGGGGAATGCGAGGGCGGGTGGCAGGGGGCTGTGGCTGTCCTGTGTCAAACACACCAGTCAGCTTTGGCCAGAGACCAGAGATGGTATCTCCCTATACAGGACCTCTGCTGTCACCATTCCTAATTGAGGGTAATGGCAAGGCCGCGGCTGCGGGCGGATAGGACATGAATGTTAACACCAAATGTTAGTTGTAGGAAAATAATAGCCCCATTCTGCGAGCCAACCCCTGCCCGGTTTTCCCTCTCTTAGTGCAGGTCCTGAAGTGTGGCTCTGCATGCTGTGGTAATGACCGATGAGAAGGAAGAGGGAAGGCCAAGGGAGAGCAGTCTCATGATGGAAACAGTTCCCTTTGATCTAGCCCTAGCTAGGATTACAGAGCAGCTCGGGGAAAGAATCAGGACAAGATTCTGAGAGAGCCTGGCAAATAGAACCTCCGAAGAGTTATTTTAGAAACTCAGCACTGACTTTCAGCACCTGCTTTGTGGAGCACGTTTTGTTTTAAGTATTTCGTGGACATTGATGAATGAGCTGGCACTGTCCATCTAAAATTTTCTTGAATAAAAACAATTCAGAAACTAGCTTGCATACATTTTTTTTTGCTATTTTTAGAAAGAATGTAGCATTCAGGAAATATATGAAATTGATGACTTGTTCCCAAGAGTACAAAAAGTTTCCCATTTACCCTGCCTGGGTCATTACCTCAGCGTGGCCCGTCTGAACCTGAGCTATCTTGACAGCCAGTAAAAAATGAAGGTAATGAGGCTGCCTCTCCAACCAAAGGCTAGGGAAAGTGAAGCATTAGAGAAATAAAGCATGCCATTTCAGCGAAGATGCGAAATGCTGAAGAAGCAATATTTGCTAAAATACCTAAATGTGGCTTCTTTCAACATGGGACCAGTGCGCCTATTTCCTTTCAGACTTTGACATCAGCTCTTCCTTTATGTTTTCTTTATCATTCCATTTTAAAATATATATATTTCTATTACAAGACGTATTTTTCTCACTTTCTTATTCTTCTCTCATTCCCAGATCCTCTGCTCCCCTCAGACTCCCCACTTGCCACTTAGTAGAAGTCCTATTATTTCTCCTTCTGGGGTTTTCACAAGGATATTGCCAGAAAGGTTGTTCTCTCATTTTCACACAATCCATTCCTTTCTAGAATCGTGCTGGTCCTTCGTGCTGTTCTTCCTGTGCATGTTCTTTTTGCCCCCACAGCCAGAATGGACAGGTGCTGATGATGTCCCGGGCTCTGCCTTGGATCTGGTGTCGACCAGCTGAGGGGTCTTGCTGAAGGTCCTCTAGGACTCTGTCTTCTCGTCTGCAAAATGGGGATAGTAACCCTTCTCTTGCAGGAGTATGGTGAGTCTGGAATATGAGGAGGTATATGTCTGGCATTGTTTATTATGTCATGAGATGGCTCTGGAAGTTCTGCTATGAGCAGCAGCAAGAACTGCTATGCTTTGTCCATGGGAATAAAAATAGACTGTAATAGGAAACAAAGGATCTATCCTGGAAGGGTTTGATCCATGTCACTTGTCTCTGCAATAATAGATAGTTTAAGGCAGGGAGGTCCAGTCATTGCAGAGCTCACACTCTTTTCTAGTGTGGCACCTTAATTAAGCCCAGGTCACTCCCTGGGCTTGTACCCCATGGATCCTTTCCCCTTGTCATTTGTATTTTTACACACAGTTCTTAAAGTAGCTGGATCATTTGAAAGCACATCACTGGGTCAAACCGTTAGCTATTTATGAAGTTCACTGATCCAGCTAGCCAATTTTCTATTCTTTAACATCACCATAGAAGACCAAGTCAGATGCCAGCATTTTTTCTTCAGGAATTGACCAAAACCTATCACCAATACTGTCTAACAAAACAAAGAAATTAGTCGGCCAGTAAGGAAGGAAAAAAATTGAAAACTGAAATTTACAATAAGGAAGATGCTACAGTAACATAAGTTCCTCATTTGACCGACACTGACCAAGATCTACTCAGAAAGTCTGCCTCTTGGCAAAGTTTCAGGAGGCTCACACACTGATAAATGAGAAAGGCAACATGCCCTTTTCCAGACAGATTAGCTGGATCTATTCTGTGCGTCAGCCATATGGTAGATGTCGCAGCCAGAAATCCCTCCTATCCACATTGGTTTAATGCTAGGATAGCCAAAGAAATTCTTATCACTAAGGGTGAAATAGCTTAGTGTCTTTCTCAAAAGACAAGAAAGAAAACATTCAAAGTACTTTAAAAAAAAAAAAAAAGAGGGGCAACTAGGTGGCTCAGTGGGTTAAAGCCTTGGCCTTTGGCTCAGGTCATGATCTCAGGGTCCTGGGATGGAGCCCCACATCAGGCTCTCTGCTCAGCAGGGAGCCTGCTTCCCCCTCTCTCTCTGCCTGCCTCTCTGCCTACTCCTGATCTCTTTCTCTCTGTCAAATAAATCTTAAAAAAAAAAGATGTTGAAATGACTATCAGGATTAAGTTATGAATCCATAAGAATATCGTTAGAATCTTATGATAGCATTTTTCTCTTCCACAAAGATTGTGATTACCACAATGGTAATCTCCACATTACGATGGATTAGACCAGAGGACAAAGATGATGTCTAACTCGTGTGTTGCATTTGGAAAGTAGTCTGTATTCTCATTATCGTGTCCAGCTCAATCCTGAGCATATATATTAAGGTGAATGGATGCAGCTCTCTGAAGCAAGATACAGAGTGATTTAAAAACAGAGCAATTGACTCATATATGTATCTGACTCACATTGAATTTAGAACATCCCTCTGCACAGAATATGAGGCTACTCTTTTGTTTGATCCTATCAATAATGAACAAATCCTTTAAAATGTGTTAAGATTAAAAAAGCTATGTTGGAGCACCTCAGTCGGTTAAGCATCTGCTTTCAACTCGGGTCATGATCCTGGGGTCCTGGGATCCAGCCATGCATCGGGCTCCCTGCTCAGCAGAGAGTCTGCTTCTCTCTCTCCCTCTGTTGCTCCCCCTGCTTGTGCACTCTCTCTCTCTCTAAATAATTAAATCTAAAAAAAAAAAATACATTATCAAGTTTTGTTATTGAAACAGTGGAATAATGCAATGCCCTTCAACAGATGAATGGATAACAATAGATAAACAAACATCCATAGCAATAAAAGAATGAACCATGACTTATTCTCAAATGCGTTATGCTAAGTGAAGAAGGTAATCCCATAAAGCTATATGCTATATGATTCCATTTATATGACATTCTACAAAAGACAAAGACTATGAGGAATAGAGAACAGATCAGTGGCTGACAAGGGTTTATGGTAGGGGAGGGGTTGACAGCTAAGGGGTAGCACAAGGGAATTTGGGAGGGTGGTGGTGCTAGAACTTTCCTCTGTCAATTATGGAGGACATATGACTATTCATCAATCAATAATCCTAGGCCTCAATACTCAGAAAGGCTGAATTTTAGTGCATATAATTTTAAAAATAAATATTAAAAAAAAACAGAATGGTATGTAATCCTTTAGGCATGGGGAGTATTTTAGAATTCTCTACCCACCCACCCCCATTCACTTCTGGTGAGTAACATTTACCTGAAAGGCAAAATAAAATGCACAGATATCTCCATAAAGCCTTTTTTTTTTTTTTTTAAGTCTCTATCTTCCCACCAAGGTTTTGGCACCATGGACATTTGTGGGCACTGTTTTGTGCCTTGTAGGATTTTTTAACAGCATCCCTGTGCTCTGCTCATTTGATGTCAGTAGCAACTGCAGCCTCTCCCTCCTTTGCGAGAACCACAGATTTCTCAACATCACCATATTCCTGGTGGAGGGAGCGGGGGAGGCAGGCAAAATTACTCCAGACTGAGAATCACTGCATTCGACTGTTTAGAATTGCTTTATAGAGTTGTATATGTCAAACTATGTATGGTATACTATATAGATTTAGAGTTTTTGAGGGTAATTTTGACTATATATATTTTCACTTTCTTTGATGACTTTGGAACCTCAGGACCCTCCAGATATGATAAGTCCATTTTGAGTTGGTTTACCACTTTTACTAGAGTCATCAGTTTAGAACCAAAACCTCTAATATGATAGAGATGGATTATTTAAAAAGATGGATTTTTTTAAAGGTCTAAAAAGTATTAAATTAAAGGTAGGAAAGACCTATGACTTTGTAACTGCTGAAATAATTATTATTGCTAAAGTTTAGTGGAGATTACTGCTTTTTCTTTCCAGGAGGCAAAGTGTTTGCAAGATTACTCAGTCTGTGGCCTTGTTGTTCATTCTTACACCATTTATCTGCTCCAGATTAAGAAAAAGGAAAGCAATTATGTCTTAATTATCTTATATAATTTGTGAAGAAAGAACAGCAGAGAGATTCTCTTGCTTATTTTATGTGATAAGTGCAAGGAGGTATTCCTGTGTAGTAATAAAAGTTGAAAAATGAGGCTTTAGTGGAATGGCACTAAATGCTAATTGCTCTTTAAAGATGATCATTCTAGAATACCTAAATATTAATTTGATTATCAACAGAACTTTGCTCAAGATCCTGGTAATAACCAAGTTAGTATCTGCTACCAAAATACTTATCACAAAGCGTATGGTAAAGAATTTAGCCTTGATCAAAAAGGATGAGGGGCACCTGGGTGGCTTGGTCGGTTAAATGTTCAACTCTTGGTTTTGGCTCAGGTCATGATCTCAGGGTCGTGAGATCAAGCCTCTCTCCCCACACCGCCACCCACCCCTCAGCTCCTGGCTCCCGTCTGGCTCTGTGCTCAGTGCAGAGTCTGCTTGGGATTCTCCCCCTCTCCCCTCCCCTCTGCCCCTCACACCACTCTCTCTCTCTCTCTCCCAAGTAAATACATTAAAAAATCTTTAAAACAGTTCCTATTAAAAAAAAAAAAAAAAAAGGACTAACCATGGCCTTCAGTTTGGGGGAGGTAACATAGGCCATACTCGATAGGAGTGTCTCTATGTTAACTAAGGGTTTTAGCGGGGAGTGTCAACAGGTAAGCTGTGTAGACCAAGGACAAGAGCATCATCTGAGGAATTCAGATCTGCTCCAAAAGGATAGAAACCCACTATAAATGTGACTCAGAACATCAGATAATCTAAAGGCACTTGAGCGAGACCTGGCAGCAATATTTAAAATGGCACTGGGCTGGAAAAGTTAGCAGCAGGGAGAGCAGATAGAAGTCACCATAGTAACTCGGATAGGGTTAACAAAAGCCTGCCATGAGTAACCTAAGAAAAATGATAATGAGAAGGAAAACTTGACAGAACTCCGGGTGACTAATTGAATATTAGCGCACAAAGCATAGTCTAAATTTGGGCATGAACCAGTTAGCAATAGCTTAGAGAGAGAGAGAGACGGACAGAAAGAGAGATTCATTCATTGCATGTTGGTATTATTGATTTAACAAAAAGCCCAGGGGAGGTATTATCAGAGCCGGTCCAAGAATTTAACATTACCATTGAGAATCTGGGCTCTTGCTGGTTTTCCAGTCCACCTTCCTTGCAGTGTTGGTTTTTTTGTCTTCATATTTGTCTCTTCGAGGTCACGTGTCAGTTGCTGAAGATCTAAGCATCAGATCTTAATTAGGAGCGTAAGGGGTGGCGCCCGCACATCTGTGAATGGCTCGTGGGTCAACCAACCCTCTGTGCCTGCCACAGATGGTTAAATAAGGAAATGGAAAAGATAAGAGGTTTCCTTTTCTATTTGAGGATATGATCTAAATTTAGGTGTAGACATCTGAATTAACAAGAGGGCACACTAAGTGGACATATTTGTGAGAGTATAGATTTCTTCCTTGTCACGTTTATCTCTTCCCCAAATTCTTCCTTATCAGGTAGGGATCTCCCATTATTTCCTCTAGCCTCTCCACTGGTCTTTAAGGATATGCCGGTGGAGCCTATCGGATTTCATTAAAAAAAAAAAAAAAAAAAGACGAAGAAGAACAAAGATTGTGACTATTGCCTGAATGAGTTTAGAGTTCCAGGAAAGCCGAGTGTGTTTTGTTCACTGAGTCGCTGTGTTTCCCGGTGCCGAGTGTGAGGTGACTAACCCATCCCTTGTCACAGCAGCTTCGGGAACACTCAAATCTGGTTTGCTCCAAGGCAGCACCACAGTTTTTAAAAATAACTGCTATAGCTAGACAGCTGTGGTTTCCTCATTTGTAACATTATACTGAGTGACTCTGTTTTGGGGGACCCAGGGGAGGGAAAGAGAAAAATTTTCAAAAAAGGCATTCATGCTGCCACAAACAGCATTTTCTACCATGTTGTCATTAGTACCTTTCTCCTTAAGTTTCCAAATGTTTCTATTTTCACACAACTAGCTATTGTTGGCTCCCAGGCCACTCAGTACAAATCTCGCTGCTATCAAAGCACTGGAACAATTCGCCCTCCACCGCCCCCACCCCCAGCCCCAAAACTCCCCGCTTGGGCTCTCTCCTGGTCCAAGGAGTGTTTGCCCAGTCAGCAAAATTTGGGGTAGCTCCTCAAAAAGCAGATTCGAATCCCCTCAAAAGTGACTAGGCTTGTTGTGAGGGAAGGGGCAGCTACTATTTGGGAAATGCGTACCATACACTGCCCGCTGTGATACATATTCTCCATCGAGACTTTCATGGAGGCTGTGGCTATCCCAGGAGAAGGACAGGTTATCACAAACCTTTGCATCCAATGGCGAGAAATGGAGGCTCCTTGACTCCATGGGTACATGAACCCCAGATAAGGAGTCCTGCACTGAGGTAGTGGTCTTAAAACTCTTTTAATAATAAACCCTTTCTGGGGTGCCTGGGTGGGTCAGTTGGTTAAGCATCTGACTGTTGGTTTCGGCTCAGGTCATAATCTCATGAGTCATGATCTCATGGGTTATGGGATGGAGCTCCATGGAGGGTCCCCCGCTCAGTGGGGAGTCTGGTTGAGATTCTCTCCCTCTGCCCTTCCTCCCCACACTCTCTCTCCAAAATAAATAAATCTTTTTTTTTTTTTAAATAAACACTTTCAAAAACAAAAGCATAAATCCCAATTATTTTGGGATATTTACTTAATTACATACTTGCACTACTCATATGTGTATAATAAAACCCTCAAAAACTTAGATCTCAAAAGGATGAGATGAAAACAAATAAAAAAAGGTCATGTATTTTCCCCACCCCGGTGAATGCTTTTATTCATGCCCTAGATGCGTGTGTGGGCACGCCCCACTTCAAAGCCCCTTTCCCCAGGGCCTAGGGTCCAGTTCCATCTTGCTGCTGGACTTCTCACAGCATCAAGCTCATGAAGCAAAAAGCCGAAAGTACTACAGTAGAAGGAAAATGCTAACCCCCCAGAGAAAAATAACTCCCAACATTCTGGGACTAAGTAAGAAACGGCACCTGTTCCCACCTCTTATAAAAGAGAAGTAATCCTAGTAAAGATTGCTCAGCAGAAGAGATCAATGGAAAAGCTTTGACTATTCCCACATAAAAGAAGCAGGTTTCCTATAAAAAAGCACCCTGCCCTATATAAGATTTCAGGCCAGAGTCACACTGTACTTAATAAACCAAACTGTGTTGTTCTCTGAAGTCACAGAAAGAAATGCAGCTTGGAACCCTAGTAAGGAAGAGCATTGGAAGGCTGCAGGGAATTCTAGAAACAGAAGACCTCTGCATACAAGGGTCCCTTCTCTGCACCTTCCTGGCCTGAGTAAGTCATTTACCTTACCTGCTTCTTAGACTCAACTCTTAAGTGGGGATAACATGTGCCTATAACATGGCTTAAATGTAAGTTAAAATTCAAACATGACATTAACGGGGGTGAAAGTGTTTTATAAATTAGGAGATGCTATAGAAATGAAATAAAAACTTGTCTTCCTGCTCTAAAAACAAAAGCTGAGTAATTGACAAGGTACCTTACATATATATGCCCTTCTAGAGAGATCAGTGTGTGACTTAAATTTTTGGAGTCCACCCCAGACCCCTTGAGACCTGCGGATGATAGCTCACTGTTCCCAGTCCGAATTCTCATTCCCATCAAGTCCTGTTGGAAGTGTCTGATGGAAGGGCGGTCGCGGACCTGCAACTTCGCCAGGGGCCATTGGAGGGTACTTTGTATGGAGGTCATGTCTGCATCCCCGAAGCGAAGGCAGGTGGGATGGGGGAGCTGTGACAGCCCCGGCAGGGGCGTCGAGGCTGCAGCCCCACAAGGTCTAGTGCAAAGAAGCTGTCATCCTTTCTGCTCCGTAGACATCCCCGCCTATGATGGAGCGACTGTCTCCGCAAATGAAAGGTCACTGAATACGCTCCGAAAGCTTTGAGAACCTAAACCCCAATCTAAAGCCCCTTGTATGCAGGAAGCATGGGCCAGACTTACACAAACATTTTTAAAGCTTCAAAATTTATTGCTGTACATTTTCGCATAGCATTTACTATGGAAATACTAATAGTGCAAATATTTATTTTGGACTTTGTAGCATTTGAGAGATCACAAAGCTTTTTGATATCTTTTGCAACCATTTACGAAGATCTATTTTATTCAACTTATCTTTAAAATTCAAACAAGTAATCTTATATTCAGAGAGATTACATAATGCTTTCTAGATCTCTTTTCTAGAACAAAGAAATACACTGGAAGCCACCAGGGGCATTCCTTTCCTTGATAATACATACGTCTCGCAACACCTGTCCCACTCCAAGACTCATTGTGCATTTACAGATTCATTCAACAAATATTTATTGACAAAACTGTTATGTGCTGGGCACTGTGCTAGGCTCTGGGGACATTAAGATGAAAAGATGCAATCTCTGCTTTCACGGTGCTTACAGTCTAAAATTAGAAACAGACATGCAAACAAATTTACAATACAATACAGTAAAGTGCTTCCATGGAGGTATTTACAAAGTGCAGTGGGAACTCGGAAGAGGGAAGAACATCTGCCTGGAGAAAATCAGGGACAGCTTCAGAGAGGAGGTAGCCACTGAGCTGAGACTTGACCAGTAACCGGGAATTTGCCATGTAGACTGGCAGGCAAAGGGAATGACAGGTGCAAAGACACAGAGGCCCAAGGGGCACTTCGAAGGACCAAGTAATGCGGTTTTTCTTGAGCTGAAGGTGCAATGGGGAGAGTGACAGGATGGGCCAGACAAATGGGCGGGTATCAGATCATGGAGAGCCTTTTGATCATTCATCCACTTATTCAATAAACATTTATTAAGTGCTTTCTATGTGCCAGGCACTAGGCTAAGTGCTGGGGTTGTAACAGGGACAAGACGGACACATCCTCGCTCTTGTGGAGCTTACATTCTAGTGAGAGATAGACAAAAAGTTAACAAATAAATACAGACTTAGAAGATTTCTACAAAGGAAATAAACAGAGTGCTGAGGCAGAAAATGAGTATTATGGGGGGTGGACAGTAGTTACAGTTACTAGAAAATGCCTCTTGGAAGTGACATGAAACAGACACCTGCAGGGGTTATAACAAGGGCAAGCCCAACGGAGCGCTCAGTATGCACCAGGCACTGCGCTAAACACTTCATGAACAGTATCTCAGTCCTCGCGAAGACTCTATGAGGTAGGTATTATTATTCCTATTTCACTGAGGAGGAACGGGCTCAAAGAGATTGAGGAACCTGACAAGTCACACAAATGGCAAAATCAGGGTTCAAACACAGGTTCTCTTCACTGCAAAGTGCTCACTCTTAAAAAATTATTCTTAAAATAATTCTTAAAAATCATACAGAGAAGTGAGAAATTTTGAGTATGAAAACGATATGGTCACATTTGCTTTGAGGACCATTCTGATGACTACATAGAGGAGAAAAAGGAGAGATGGAGAGAGAAGGAAAAGGGAAGGAAGGAAGGAGGGAGGGAGGGAGGAACTGAAAGTCCAGAGGAGAGGAAAGGAGGTTGTAGGAAGGCAGTGGTTGGGGGAATGAGAAAGAGGTGTGAGTGTGAGAAGTGCAGTTAGTAGTTCTAACAGGACTGACGGGACAGTGGAGGCAAGGGAAAGAGTGGCATCTAGGATCGCTCATGGGCGTCTGCCTTGAGCGATTGGATCAGATGGCTTGCTTTTACCCTAGTTAGGGAATGCAAGATGGTGGTACATTTGAGGGATAAGATAATGAATTTAATTCTGGACATGTTCTGTGGGTATCTTGGGAACACCTGGATTTATGGGATGGTCCCAGTTGGACACCATGTAATGGCTTTCATACCTTGTTCTCTACCTGAGCAAAGTATATAAGAACAAAAATCAAAGTTGTGTATGTGTGTACATTGTGTTTTTGCTTTTACAAAAGCCGTTTATAAAAGCATGTCCATCTTGGTTGGATAACTTTGTAAAAAGAACGTATGACCACCAAGGTGAAGTTACCCCAAGCTTGACTACAAAAGGGAACTTGTGGACTTGGGGAAGTCTAAGAAAGCCTTTGGACATCCATTTTGAGTAGTCACACCAGTTCTTAAAAAGAAATCAATATTAACTTCCTACTGCCAGCCCCGCTGGGGCAGTTTGATGGGCCCAGAGCAGGCCTCCTTGGCCAATGGTCTGCCCAGAGTCTGCGAGCATCCCTGCTCATTGCCAGTGAGACTGCTCTGAGGATACTAGTGGCCTAAGGCCCAGAGATCCAAGTTGAACGTAAATCAGGAATTCCAAAAAGGTGTTATTTACGTAGTTTGGCATAAGGTCCAGAGAGACAACAGCCCCCACCTAGCCAGTTGTATTGCTTTGACTATTTTCTCTCCCTTCCTCAGGAATGGGAAGGGTGCTGGAGGTAGCCATAATAAAAATGTACATGTGACATTTACATGGACTTGGTCACACCAGTGACCACATCATTTCTGGGTCTAATTTTAGAAGAACTCAAAGTGAAGAAGTACATATACCCTTCCCATAGAAAGATATTACTTCTCAAAATGTGTTTAAATTTGCCTATGAACACTCCCCTCCTTTCCTTGGCATCAGATTAACTTAAATATGTTTTGATTTTAAAACTCATTTAATAATGTTGTGCCAGTTTTAATAATTAGATCAAGGAATTTAAGTGGGAATGAAGTTACACTTAAGAGTTTCAACAACAACAACAAAACGTTAATACTGGGGAGGCCAGGTCCTGGTTAGTAAAGTATTACCATCTGGCTCATGAAGCAACTCCGTCTAGAAAGCTGCCTCTCTCTGTGGCGAGGGTCTAACCTGCACCTGTTACCTCGTAGGGCTAGTGGACACTAGAAAATGCAAAGTGTCCTAGGAAAAAAACGACAGCCATGGGCCTTCCAGTACCATCTGAAGGGTACTTGTGT
The DNA here is from genome assembly GCA_028533885.1 of Nasua narica. Taxonomy (NCBI): domain Eukaryota; kingdom Metazoa; phylum Chordata; class Mammalia; order Carnivora; family Procyonidae; genus Nasua; species Nasua narica. Next base: position 61,703,510 of record CM052808.1, read on the forward strand.
ACCTCACTCATGCCCAAGGGAAGAAAATGCTTTATTTTTATAGAACTAACAAAAGTGCTAGTCACGGGCAAGGAAAAAAAACATCACACATGCTAGATGGCAACTTAGAATTCAAGGGAAAGCAGCATGTTTCCACGCTTTCCGGAGGCGAATTGCAAATGGATGAGCTATTCTCCACCACCTCCGTTTGAAATCTAAGGCCCAGGGATCACAGCTGACTGTAAATCAGGAATCCTAAGGGGGCAGCGGGGAGGCTATTTATTATGTGTGCTCTTTAACAGAAAGAATTCCAATCAGTCTGTGAATATAATCATTTATTTGTCTTTACAGTGATGATGGAAGAATGTACAGGTGTCCTCTTTCAATAAAGTATAAAAATCTGTTTATATACAGTGAAGTCACAATAATCTTTAATTGGGAGATTTATTTGGTACTCCTGATTGGTTCATATTAAAACAGGGGGGAAAACAAATATTTCACGTTAAGTGCTACATTTCCAGTAGATTGCACCTGGCATCAAAAGCTCAGCTTCATCTTAAGGGTCCTGCTTGATATTACAAAAGTCTAATTTTAAGTCCGAGGACTCAAAATAAACATCATTTTTTTTGAATAATAGATATATACATCAAAAATACATCTAAAAAGGCATTGGTTAGCGCTATTAAAAAGCTCTATGTGCTCGGGTACGGTTTTTCTTACAGGCAAAACCCAGTGGAAACGCTTTTGTTCAATTCTAGAAATTTGCTCTTGGGGAAAGTTGGTCGAAAGTTACCTGTAAGAAAAACAAACAATCTTAAGTAATGCGATGATTTCTCAGGTGAGGTCAGCAGAACTTTAAAAAAGTAGTTAGAAGCTTGATTTCACTTAGAACCGCATTTTTAAAGCCTTAACATTTAGTTATAGCACTTTGTACATAAAAAAAGATTCAACATATCCCCTCATTATTTAAAGTGCTTTAATAATAAATTTATACTCATTCCATTTTCAGAGAAATCATATGCTCAGCTTTGTATGCTACCACAAATATGTTCTATCTATAATTAATTAAACCTGTACAAGAAGAGAAATCCCAAGGCATACAAATAAAAAAAGAAAGGCATAACAGATAGCCAAATCCAAACACTTTTTTTGCCTTTCTTCTTATTTTTTTTTATTAACATGTAATGTATTATTTCCTTCAGGGGTCCAGGTCTGTGATTCATCAGTCTTACACAATTCACAGCACTCATAATAGCACGTACCCTCCCCAACATCCATCACCCCGCCACCCCATCCCTCCCACCAAATGCAAATATTTTTGAGAGAATTTAGAAAAACGTCTACCAACCATGATTTATTTTACTTCAGAGTATTTATGGGTGACAGGCACTGAAGCTTTCTCCTTATTTACCCTGGCTGATGCCATACGGTGCAAACTGCAGATAGAACTATTTACATATCTGATCCTGTATCGCACTTGTAGCTAAGTATTTTGACACCTTTGTTTTTACAGTTTTCTTCTTCTTGCAAAGCACTCCTAAAATTTTGATAACCCGGGTATCCCTCTATGACTGTAAAATTTTAACTAACACAGTAAATCTTCAACCTGTTACTGAGCACATACATAAAACAAATAAATCTAGGCCCACGTTGCCAATAAGGAACATGGGGAGCCGCGTCCCGATGAGGCTGCCAGACCCGAACGGAGCTATGTGGTACCGGCTCCGACTCTCACCAGCCGTGGGAAGACCCTCCGGTCAAGCCGCGTCCCATCTATTCTACCGGTTATTATGAACACCTAAGTAAGTCGAGCGGCAGTGCTCTGTTTATGAAACACTGTAGGTGTAGAGGGAGCCAAAGGAGTCAGTTAGGCAAATTTAATTTTGCTAAGAAATGCTTCCAATTCTTCCCCAACCTTCCAGTCCACTAGCCTGGTCTAATAATACCATTCTCAAGTTTAGAATGTGATACATATACTATGAAACTCTCTACCCTACATGCCAGGTATATATTAAAACTCTATAATCACTCAGTATTAATTAGTTCGCTCCCACCGTTAACCACATTTGTGCCAGGCAGTGAGCAGTGCCAGCTTTTATATGAGCGAAGTGCCTAGTCCCTGAAACCCATGCTCGCTCCCATAAATTAGGGTGCTGCCTTCATCTCCTTCTGCAAAGTAATCTGCGAAGCAAGCAAGGGTCTAGTGAAACCTCAGTTAGATGATCCTTGATTGTCCTAAAGTGTTTTTAGGAGAAAAGCCTGAGAGGCCACGAGAAGCTGGAAAGCCTGAAGAGGAGGAGGGCTTTCCTAGAGGCAGTTCTGAGGCAGCACTGACGCCATCCCGATGGCCACCCCGCGCTCCAGAGACGGCGTGGCTTCAGGCCTCAGACAAAAGAAACACGCTTCAGGCTTCCCTCCCAAGGACTTGACACATACCAAGCACACTCATCACAGCCCATGAAACACATCCTTGCCAGAGTAGAAAACAAGATTCAAGATCAACAAGGCGTCTTCCTGGCCTCAATAAAGGGGAAGAAAAAAACTTAAAATAGCACTGAACTGGACTGCAACAGTTGTGTGTGTTCAAGAAACCGTCACCAAATGGTGATGCTGTCACCGAATATGTAATGTAAGGCATTAAAATTATTACCTGATTTCTCATCCCTGCAGCATGAGCTGCACTCCCTGAATTCCCACAAAGGCACTGATGGGAAGGGACGGTTGTGTGAACCATGAACTCAGCCTCCCCGCACACAGTACCCTGTCTGTGCCTGTTCCAAACAGGCCCCTGGCCCTCCCCCCAGTGGCTCCAGTGAGAAACCTGGAGTCATCCCCGCCACTCTCTCCCTGTCACTTCCACTCACGCACCTGATCAACTTAATTCTAGCTCCAAATACATCTCAAACGGACCTTTGCTTTACCTCTTTTTCTCTGCACCCACTGCCAACGCCCCCGTGAAGCCATTGTCTCTCTCGATGCCAGACTACAACCGCGTCCTCACTGGTCCCCCTGCTTCCAGGCTTTCCTGCTCCCATCCTCTTTCTCAGGGGGCAGCCGTGAGGATCTTAAATCTTTTTTTTTTTTTTTATTTATTTATGAGAGAGAGAGAGAGACTGAGAATGAGAGGGGAGAAGGTCAGAGGGAGAAGCAGACCTCCCGCAGAGCTGGGAGTCCGATGTGGGACTCGATCCCGGGACTCCGGGATCACGACCTGAGCCAAAGGCAGTCGCCCAACCAACTGAGCCACCCAGGCGCCCCAGCCGCGAGGATCTTATGAATAAGCACATCTCATCACCTTCTGCAGCCTGCAGTGGAGTCCCACTGGCTTTGATGTTAACCGGTAACCCACAAGGCTAAACGTGATTCGATTTACCTCTTTATATTCTCCCAACCCTCCCCAGATTACATTTCAAATTACATTAGATTACATTTTGTTCCCTAAAGGCAGCAACTTCTCCTTGCTGTTTCTTTTGATGGGCACACTTTTTACCCAAACTTTTTTTGGCTTTTTACCCAAACTTTTTTTGGCCTACCACTACTTGCCCTTGAGGCTCAACCTAAATGTCACCATCTCAGAGAGGCTTTGGTGACCCTTCACATCATATCAGCTCCCCTCCCATCAGCTCCGGGTACTTTTGCTTTTACTTTGTAGCATTTATCACAGTTGGTAATTACGGACTTAAGTGAGCATTTGGTTAATACAACTATAGAGTAAGTTCTGTGAGCACAGGGTCTGTGTGATCGTGGCCACCACTGTGTCCCCAGAACTAGCCCTGAAGGCAAGAATGACTAGTGGGATGAGGGGCAGGTCCCCAGACTGAAAGGGACAGGCAGGACAGGTCCCAAAACAGCTGGAGTTAGGACTATCACTCTGTTCCTTCTCTGTCTCTCTCTCCTCGATGTCCCTCGGTTTGGGCTTCAAAGGACAAAATTAATAATCGGCTTATGGGGGGCACAGAGTAAGACAAGACCTGCCAAAACAAAGCAGGATGGCAGTTGGAAAGCAAGGTGCCGCACGAGCCCTTGGGGACTTGACCACAACCACCTAACGAGAAAATACAGCCATCAGGACCCAGCCTGTGACACTCACATGAGCTCACAATAGGGTCCAAGTTTGTATGCTGTAAGGTAAATTATTTATTGTATTATAAAACGTCCTTTCCATTCTTTCGGCAGCAAGCCTGTGCTAGAGAGAACCTAGAAAAAGAGAGGGACTTTGCCCACTCTACAGCCGTACTTTTAAAGCGGGGACAACAGACCCCACCTGGTGGGGATAACAGCCACCTTCATCTCCTGCAGCCACTGCCCCGTACGCGGCAGAGACCTCTTTCCCTTTCCCTGCTTGTTTCTAAGGACACCTTGCAGGTTTTCCACCTGGCGTTAAAGAAGGAGGTTAGATCCCTTGCAAGTGGCTGCAGGGCTATGAATGTCTTCAAATCAAGAGGACAGGAGGACAGGATTCTTACACAGAGAGGAGGCCAAACACAGTACCTGCCCACCTCTCAGCGGAGAAACTTTTTTATATTCAGCTGCGGCAGGCTACAAAGGGCAAAAGCAAGAAAAGAAAACACCTTCAGTCGCCAGTCTCTCTCTCTCTGCTCCCTGTTTACCTGATCATATTCTTAGGCTTCCTCTCCACTGTCCATTTCAATATCCACCTCTTCCGTGTCAGCAGCTCGCGACAAGATGTCCGCCATCAGTGCTTCTTCCAACTTTTTGCGTACTTGCTGTACTCGCTCTTCCTGTTTCCTTTTACAAAACAGAGTAGAAACACACTGATAACCTGGCAAGTGATGGAAATACGCAGCTGGTACTACAGTTTATCTTTAGTTCCAAATCAAGAAAATTCCTGAGAAGAATACATTTCCTTCTCCCTAGACTTTGCAAGACTTTCTCCTATGCCCACAAAACCAAACTGCACATGAGGTGAGTCTCACCAAAAAGAGGAATATTCATTCAGACAGGCAGGTATCCCACACATCACGGTAATTCTGGCAGGAGTAGATTTATCTCAGTGACCTTTTCTTCAACTTCAAAAATTTCAAGTGTGTGAAGATTGGGGGTTATTGCTAGAAAGGCTCTTAGAAATAACTTGAAGCAGGGATAAAAGAAAGAAGTTGTATGGAAAATAACGAAGAGATTTTTTTCCACGAAGCAGAGGGATGGAGGAAGTGAGGAGATGACAGAGTCTGGCATTCTGTGGCTATGTTAGGGGACAGACAGACGGAGCTCTCTCCTGGGTTCCAAGTCCTGCTGGCAGCAGCATCGTGAAGAAGCCAAGACCACATGACGTACCACGGACAGAAACTGAACAGCATCTCTTGGAGATGAGTGGAGTAGTTAAGAACATGCCACAGGTTTCTCTGCGTCTTGGGGATTGCAGTGGAACCTCAAAAATGAAAGTTAGTAATGCCAAGTCATAAAAAAAAAAAAGGTTCTGAACCTTTTGATGGGAAACAAAGCACAGGAAGAAAGTCTACTGGTATGTACTTTATGTTTCAAAATCAGAAAAAAATTCAGAGTCGCTCCCTGACAGTACAAGAGAGGGATTCCTAAAATAGTTCTAATGAGCCAAGACAGTAAATAGCAATTCACATCCAGAACCAACGGGGGAGGCCAAGAAGAAACACAAGAGAAGAGAGAACAATGGAAAGTTAAGAGTCTTAGAAAAGAACAAGAAAGGAAAAGAAGCGAACGTAAAGGTGGGAGGGTTAGTCCTGACTTTCTAGCGGGACACATCACTTTCTGAGACCAGAGGAAAGGCAGTTAGGATGGACGTAAAATGGGAAATGGAACAGCCCAGTAACAAGTGAGAGACACAACGAGGAATACTGAGGGCTCCACAGTGAGGGAGGGAAAGTGATTTTCTCTATCGATATTGAGGAAAACAAAGCACAGCACTGCTCAAACCTGCGAACGCAGAAGGATAGAAGGGCAACGTTCTGGAAGTTGATGCTAAGATTCACTGAGTATGTGTACTTCTTGTGTCCTCAACCATTTTTAAAGTTACATTTACCAGATTTCACCTGATTTGTCTATTTCATGAGACTATATCCAAGGGGAGAAGCTAACATAAATTGCATAGGCACAAAAACTTTAGACACCCTCTTTACCAAAGTCCAAAAACAGCACAAGGAGTTAAAAGGTATAGGCTTTACATGAACAATGAATCTTGTAACACTGAAAAAATAAAATAAAAGTATTTGGGGGGAAAAAAAGGTATAGGCTTCCACTTTTTAATTGAATGTTCACAAAGAGGGAGACTATCAGTGAATTAGTCTGAGCTCTCTAGCCTCTGTCATATTAAGAGAAACTGGAGTTGAACAGATTTTCATGTAGTTGGAGCAGGGTCAAGAAGAACACATTGTTTATTTCTTACATAGTTAGTCTTGCCTCTGGCCTCATGACTCAAGGTTGATGACAAATGGCATATCAGTCACATTAGCAATCTCTCACTCCTAGCAAGAAAGTATGAGAATCTGCACAAGTGCCCTAGAGTAATCCCGTTAGGAAGGAAATAGAGCAAATGGTGCTTTGGGCTAGAGAGGTATATCTTAAAGCATAATGTTTACCTTGATTCTCTTTTATCTTGAGCATTACTTCCCATACTTATGGAAGCTGAAATTAAAGCATTTGCCCATTGTAGCAGGAAGAATTCTAACATAGTCCCTGGCCCTGGATAGACTCCTTAGTATAATTTCTTCCCCTTAAGGCCAGGCAGAACTTTGTGAATAGGCTGGGATATCCCTCTATGGCTAGGTTACTAATCGATGGACCTTGAGTTAGTCAAAAGAGATTATCCCAGAGGACCCAACCTAATAAAAGAAACTCTTAAAAGGGACTATGCCCTTCCTGGAAAGAAGCTGGAGAGGGAATGTGGAGGGGACCTCAGGGCAAGGAACTGCGATCTGCCCCTAAAGCCTGGGAACAGCCCTATCCCACATCCAGCAAGATACTCAGAGGCCCCAGTCCTACAACTAAAAGGAAACCAATTCTGCAACAATCCTAGGAACTTGAAAGAGGACCCTACACTCCAGAAAGGAATGGAATCCAACCAACACTTTGGTTTCAGCCTGGTAAGACCCTGAGCAAAGAATCTAGTCGTATCTGGCCCAGTCTTCTGGCCTATGGGGCTGTGAGTGGTTGGATGTTGCTTCAGGCTGTTAGGTTTGTGTGAACTTGTTACTTGTATTAAAAAACAAATGCAGGGGCACCTGGGTGGCTCAGTCACTTGAGCGAAAAACTCTTCGTTTCAGTTCAGGTCTAGATCTTGGGTTGTGAGATTGAGCCCCACCTCCCGCTCTGAGCTCAGTGGTGAGTCTGCTTGGGATTCTCTCCCTCTTCCTCTACCCCTTCCCCATTCACTTGAGCACTCTCTCTCTCCCTCTCTCAAATAAATAAATCTAAAAAACAAAAACAAATACAGAGGGTGCCTGTGTGGCTCAGTCAGTTAAGAGTCTAACTCCATCTCAGCTCAGATCTTGATCTCAGGGTCATGAGTCTGAGCCCCAAAAACAAAACAAAAAAACCCCAAATACATCCATGGATGAAAATATTATCAAATATGCTAAATATATATATATATATTATATACACACACACATATATATATACTTAATATTGAGGCCTTTAGTTAAAGGTTTGATATAAACAAAATATGGACAGCACAATTACAGAAAGGATAAAAATTCCATTTGCAGTAATTTATTTTGATAAATTATTTTGCACTAATTCAACAAGAAATGTTTGCTTAATAATTTCTGTTACGACAATTAAATCAACTGGACAATTTGTTAAATAAGTTTATCCTAAAAGGAAATCATGCAGATCAGGCTTTGATATTTCCTCTACTATCAAAAGATCTGCTGTTGAAGCCATTGGCATTCCCATGACATCACTCAGAGGCCTCAGTCAACACCCACGATGACCTGACAGAACTCTGCTGATTAACCGGGTCTCATTCCAAGACAGGTAACAACTTGTCTCCAGAGGAATTTCCTTCCTTGAGGGTAAGAATAAGCCGAAGAGCAAGCTGATTCCTCTCCCTTGGTTTTACATTTTTTCTTTAAAAATAAAGCTGATCATAAATTCCATACAATCAATACACATGAATGCAACTTTGAGCCATGTTACATCTTTGCAAAAGGAACTACTTTAAAACCCAGGAAGGGCTTTCCAATTACAAACCTAGCTAGACTCATTCATTTAAAAACATTTTCATGCCAACTTGTTATGGATTTAGAAAAAAATTACAAATATAAAACATTTTAAAATTATGATTCAAAAGTGCCACCTGCTGGTTTTGTCTAGGAATAATACTCCGATAAAACCTTCTGATTTAACATTTGGAGGGTAGAAACTGAAGTATACACACTGTCTGATTTTTACTTTTTTCACACTGTCCTATTTTTAAAGAAAATACAATACACTACAGTCTTATTATAAGGTAATGATACTCAAATTCATAAATCCCACATAAGAATTTCTTTCTCGTCTTAATATCTGAAATAGTTTGCTTCTTTTGAGCATATTTTTCTAGCCATTATCAATCTGGGT
>CM052808.1:61712144-61781095 GCA_028533885.1 Nasua narica
TTGAAGCCACCTGAAATCTTTACTTGAAATAGGATGAACCAGAGATAAATAAATCTCTAAACTGAGCGTAAGAGAGTAAACATAATCCAGATAAGCAAACTGAAAACTAAAAACGCAGCTTAAAGCGTGGTTGTGATCTGCTTTGAAGAGAGCTTGGTTGGCCAACAAACCAATGCCAGGAAGCAATCACAAACGCAATCACTGAATGAAAGGGATTCTTTAGAGCAGAAAGGCAGAACTCCAAAGTGCAAAAGATACTCAATAACAAGGTGGACAGAGTACAACTGATGGGGGTCCTTTGGACTTGAAGCATGTATTTGTTTTAAATGTTCTATATCAGCTTCCGTTAATTTCACAAAAGATCTGTTAAAATGTATCCACTGTAAAGAACAAGTTTTTTGAAGCTACATTAAACTGCCTTACCTAATGTCTTCATCTGTGACAATGAAAGCCTTGCAGAGGGGTTGAGATGTGTTCAGCCAAACAGCGGGGTTCTTTTCCACAGCAGCGGAGGAGACCTGCCCTGTGATTGGTGCAGAGCTGGTGTGCAGAGCGCTGGCAACAGCAGATAAGAGGGTCTCATCATTACTACCTGGACCAACTCCTGGAATTAGAAATACACACCAGCTAAATTTTAGGAAATTTCTAGATGCGTTAAGCAACTTTTACATGACCTAAAACAACTGATATTTTTATGTGTGTCTGGAGTCTATGTTTAAAACTGACACAAGCCAAAGAAGTAAAGGATAATATCGTATCTACTCATAGTTACTGTATACCAAATAATTCACATTAAAAGAAAACAGTAACAAGGGGATTCTAGGTGGCACAGTCAGTTAAGCATCTGACTCTTAGTTTCAGCTCAGGTGACAATCTCAGGGTTGTGATACCGAGCCCCATGTGGGCTCCAAGCCCAGCACAGAGTCTGTTTCACTCTCTCTCCCTCTGCCTCACCCCCCAAAATAAATAAATAAACCTTAAAGAAAAAAATAGTAACAATATGGCTGATCATTTTATTTTTTTAAGATTTTATTTATTTATTTGAGAGAGAGAGAGAGATCACAAGTTGGCAGAGAGGCGGCAGAGAGAGAGGGAAGCAGGACCCCCGCTGAGCAGAGAGCCCGATGCGCGGCTTGATCCCAGGACCCTGAGATCATGACCTGAGCCGAAGGCAGAGGCTTTAACCCACTGAGCCACCCAGGCGCCCCTGGCTGAGCATTTTAATAAAACTTTCACACAGGGGCCCCTGGGTGGCGCAGTTGGTTGAGCGACTGCCTTCGGCTCAGGTCATGATCACAGAGTCCCGGGATCGAGTCCCACATTGGGCTCCCAGCTCCATGGGGAGTCCGCTTCTCACTCTGACCTTCTCCCTTCTCATGCTCTCTCTCACTCTCTCTCTTTCCTAATAAATAAATAAATAAATAAAATCTTAAAAAAAAAAAAAAAAACAAAACTTTCACACAACTTCAAAATACATTTTCCAAGGTCCGAACTTTTTAAAGTTGGCTACATTTCCTCAAGCAAGGTCAATTATTTTAATGAACTAAATGCATTATAAAGTCACATTATACCCAAGTTAATGTGTCCCTGAAGTCCTAGAATAGTTTCTCTTGTAGCTTTTAACATTAATTTCTAGCAATCTCGCCACAATTTTCTTTGTTTTGGGACTTCAAAGGAAAAGCCAATGGAAGCATGTTCTACCTGCAGCTTTCACATCTTTTTCAAATGCCAAACAAAATATCCAAATTAACAGAATTAATAATTGCAAACCTTGACTACTTGTAGGAGACTACTTGTAGGCAACATGACCACATTTAAATGCATTGCTTAAAGTCCTAAACTTATTAAGCCAATTAAAGCAATAATTTTCAAGAACAGAGGGATGACACAATGTTATAACCATAAATGGGAGAATTTTTTAGCAACCCACACTATCAACATTTAGAAGCTGAAGTTCTAATGCTTGAAAAGCAATGCCTCTCTAGAATTGGAATTAACATGAGATATGACAGACACACTAGGTAACTGAGTTCTACATCTAGACCCCACTTGCTGTTATTAGACCAAAGTGCACCTGTTCCCACAGCTATAGGCAACAGCAGTTGGTGCAGGGAGAGGCAGAAGAGTTGTTAGCTGTTCTTTTGGTAAGAGGAAGAGTGAAAGGGCAAGTGCGGGAGCCAGATGCTGCTTTGAGAAGGAAGCTTGAGAAATTCTGCCATTCAGCTGCATTTGGCTCTAAAAGCAGCATATGGGTTAATTTATATGATGAACCTAACCTAAAGCCAAAATTTTTAAACAGAAAAAAATCTAAAACATCCCTACAACACACAAGCTTTTCAGATACATTTTCTCTGGGTTTATTAAAGCACAAAAAGGAACATTATCCAGCAAAGCATACAACCCCCCAGCGTAAAGACCCCCGTCTTCATTTCTGACTCCACAGCAGCTACCATAGAGCTGGGCACGGAGCAGGTACTGCCCGACTGGATTTGGATAATACCTTGAAGACCTTTAGGTAGTTCCATGGTTTTTATAATTTGTTCTGTTACATCTGATGCACTAAGTCCTTGTAGCCTCTTCTCCCAGAAAAGCTGTAAGGCAAAATATCACTGTTAATACACATTCTTGGAACAAGAAAGTAGCACATCGATGCTGCTGAATGATGAAATTGAAATCATTTCAATAGTTTCGTAATTTCCCCCATTTTTTCCCTTACAGATACCAAATAACACTCCAAATATGAATTATTTCAATACATCATAATTCTTTCAAATGATATTAGTCAAAAGATGTTTTCTTATTTTTGCAATCTACTCAATTGTTACAGTACTACAGATTTTTATATGCCATATACTACTACATATAGCACTTCATAAGGTATCTTCCAAAGAATATAACTTGAAGTTTTAAAGATTCATTTGGTATGAAAATTTAACGTTAGAACTTATCAGGGAAAAAGAAAACATATCATGTAATATCCCTTTATCCAATCTCATTAGTGAAAAAGCTCCTCCACCTGTGTCATTTTTCCACAATACTGAGGGTTAGCCCTTTGGCATACTTTTAAGGGGTAAAGAGCCAGTTTTAATGAAAACATTTCTAAAAAGTTTTGCATACTTCCTTGCTCTTTAAAAAGGGTGTCCCATTCATGGGTGACTTTCCCCCTGTTGTGTGGAGCCCAGGTCACCTTAGTCGCTCAGTGGCCCTGCATCCTCATTCTGGCCATGAGTCAGCACACGGAAGGCTCCTCATACTCCTGCATGCCACTGAGGAATGCAGTTGTTCGGCCAAACACTAAATGGTCCAAGACAGTTCTGCTGTTTGCTTTTATGTCCTTCCTATACTGCATTTTCTCTCCTAGTTAGCTATTACTCCTCTGTGATGTCCTTGTCTGTTCCACACGTATTTACTGAGCTCCAACTAGGAGCTGCCCTGCGGACACAGCACTAGATGAGATATACTGTGTCTCTGTCCTCACGCCTTATCTCTTCCCTAGGATCTCTCTTATTTACTGCAGCCCAAAAAACAGATAGAGGAATTCCTTAGGGCTCCGAGTATCTGTCTAATCCTGGATACCTGGGGCCTGTCACAAGTAGGTACAGAAAAAAATACTGACTGCCTGAATAGGGGAGTAGCAGGACTCAGAATGAAGATCTTGAGGGACACACAAACCCAAGCTGAAACCCCAGCTCTAGGTGTCTAAACCTTCCATTGCCTCTTTTGTAAAATGTGACGGCAATGAGGACCACATAAGATTAATATGGAGTCTAACAAGGCAATATACGTAAAGCACGTGTCATGCAGTAGGCACAAGGTTTATCATATTTACTTTTAGCAAATTTGGATCACTCTGAGGGCTTATATTCTCACTTCAAGATATATGAAAAGTACCAGGTAATTGCCCTCCAGATAAATGCAAGATACAATAAAATCTCGTTATGGCAGAAGAATAGTATGTTGTATCTCTGATAACCCCCTGCTAGCACCAAGATGACTTGTGATAGAATGCTTCATTCTCTTTTGCAGACCTCTGTTATACAGTAACAACTCCTTACATCTCCCTATAAATTATGTCATCAGCGGAATATGTGGTCAACATATATAAGGACATGAATGCATTAATCATCATGGGTGAACAATAGTTGGGTGAAGATAGGAGTTGATAAATGTGATAAATGTCCCAAGAAACCCCACCTGCTATTTACTTTTTGTGGGAAATAATATCATTTATGAATTGATTATCACAACTACAGAGAAAAAAAAAACACAAGGAAAACAAATGCCAGTTATTCCTAATGAAAAAGGAAAAGGTAGCTGGAAGAATCAGTGAGTATGAGATTAATAAGTGCTTAAGTGCTTTTATAATGAAATTATAACTTATTTGCAAAATAAATCAACACTACCAAAAGACAAAGTATAGAATGTACAGATATGATCACTAATATTTTACATAAAATTCCAATTTTAGATATCAAAAGTTCTATTTTTTATATTCTGTAATTTTTAACTCTCGATTTTTAAATTCCTATCAAATAAAAGGAAAATGATACAAAATTTAGAAAGGGAAATTTTGCGAAATAAACCTTGGACTGAGAAACGCGTGCATGGCTCTAGATGACAAGTCCTGGTATTATCACACACCGTCTGACAGCCCTCGACTAAGTCTGGAGTTGAACCAGATATGCACTGAAGACCTCTCTATAAATGAAATGCTTATGCCATGAAAATGGAGATACATGGATTTATGTGTGCATGTGTGTGTTGAATGTGGATTTCTACCCCCACTCACACTCCCCAGAGGAGGTGGGAGATGTAGGAAAGGTCAGAGAAGGAAGAAAAGGCCAGTTTGATCAAAGGTGATGCACGGTGGATACAGGTCACCAGTGCCCGGCTTTCCGTCCTTTCCATCACTCATTCAACACTGATCAGCTCACCTATTTTTCGTGAGAACTGAAACAGTCTTCTTGAGACCGATGTCTGTTTACAAATCCACCTCACCTTCCCTATATTCATCTTCTCAGGCCCTCACCTGTTTTGTTTGTTTTGGGGCCGGGGGCTTCTTTGCATTTTAAAATACTTTTTTAAATTGACATAGGCATTATGCCAAGTGAAAAAAGCTAGTCTCGGGGTGCCTGGGTGGCTCAGTGGGTTAAAGTCTCTGCCTTCAGCTCAGGTCATGATCTCAGGGTCCTGGGATGGAGCCCCACATCGGGCTTTCTGCTCAGCAGGGAGCCTGCTTCCTCCTCTCTCTCTGCCTGCCTCTCTGCCTACTTGTGATCTCTCTGTCAAATAAATAAATAAAATCTTTAAAAAAAAGAAACAAAGAAAGAAAGAAGCTAGTCTTTTACATACTGTATGATTCCATTTATACGATATTCTGAGGAAGAAAAAAACAATAGGGATAGTTGCCAGGGATTAGGGGTGGAGGGAGGGTCTGACTACAAAGGGTCAGCACAAGGGAATTCTTTGGGGTACTACAATTGTTCTCTGTTTTTTAATAAACATGAATTTTATCCAGCTGCTAGAATTACCATTTTCTTTATTTTCCAAGCCAGTTCCTTAAGGAATGGCCAATATTCACTGACCTCATCCTCCAGGCCTAATTTAACTTTACTACTCCATCCCTTTCCTTATAAATTTTCACCAAATTTACTCTAGGAAGCAGTCAGCTCCTCTCACCAAATTCAATGACCTTTTCTTCTTACCTCTGATCATTTTATAACCCTGCATGCTGTGGAGGGGTACAGGGAGGGGAGAAGTCTTCCTCTGCTTAAATTTAAAATTTTCTGATCTGCTCATTTATGAATTCTTTGTTTTTGCTAGGTGACAGTGACAAATCATGGCCACCTGGAGTTATTACATTACTTCTCCAGCCATTAAAAGTCTAAAGACAGGGACGCCTGGGTGGCTCAGTGGGTTAAAGCCTCTGCCTTCGGCTCCGGTCATGATCTCAGGGTCCTGGGATCCAGCCCTGCATCGGGCTCTCTGCTCAGCGGGGAGCCTGCTTCCCCTCCTTTCTCTGCCTGCCTCTCTGCCTACTTGTGATCTCTGTCAAATAAATAAATAAAATCTTTAAAAAAAAAAAAGTCTAAAGATAGATATCTAGATAGAGAGATAGATGAGTTCCCCTCTACCATAGCTATCCAATCTCTTCCATCACACCTTCAGAAACACTGTGGCTTTCATAAATCCTAACCTACCCATTAAAAATCTGATTTCACCTGCCAAATCCATTGATATTCTCAGCATAACCCTGCTGCCTGATAGGAGGCCAGATAATCAATGTAACACTTTGAAGGAATGGTGATTTAACATTGAGAGAAAATCCCAAAATGTGCTATCATCCTCAGTTATTATGTCTCTTTCTACCCCACTAAGTAGACCCTCGAGATGCCTCTAATACTTTGTGGGGTTTTTTGTTGCTGTTGTTTTGTTTTTTGGTTTTTTGGTTTTTTTGTCACCCTCCAGCACGTAAGAAAATTGGAGAGCTCCAATTTTGGAGCATCACATTATATTGCCAAAAATCTGGGCAATGCCCTATCCAGTTGACTAGCTGATGGAGAAGCAGAAGCTGGGGTTAAAGGTCATCCCAAACCACAACGGTGTCTAAAATATCAGTGACAGGGACAGCGCGGCTTTGGAGGAACCCCCCTCCTGGACCCTGGAGCTCAGCTCCACACCTTTGCTCCCTACATGGACAGAGGAAGTGCCTCTCCCCCATCAGCGGAAGCACAGATGCGTGCGCTTCATCTTGCTCAGAGTCCCCAGGGACAAACAACATAGTGTGTCTTGAAAGCTATTTCTTTGGTGAGATGATCAATCTGTTTTCTGAAAATAAGACCAACCCAGATACAATTATAGGAGCATTTTCTTTTCTTAGTTGCCGTGGACTTAACCAGGACTTTGGGGGATTTGTTCAATTTGGCTTCCAGAGGATATCCAAAGAGGAGGATGAGGAAGAAACAGGGATTGCAAAGCACCTGCTCAAATCACACACAAACACAGACCACTATCCGGACGCGCTGGGAACTCAGGCTAGTTATATGGTTTAGTACTGCCCTCCAACACCCTCAGCTTGGTAATATGTACCATGAAGGAATCTGTGCTCTTTTGCCGAAGTCTGGACAAGACGGTTTACTGGAAAAAAGTAATCAGGGGAATGATCCAAATTCAACAAATATTCTTTTAGTGCCCATTATGTGTGAAGTATTTTGCTAGGCCCTGGGGACAGTCACTAGGATAACTGGCAATTGCGGCCCTCTTGGAGCTGTTTGATGAGAAACTAGCAAAACGCTACAAGGTCGACTATGACAACCACAACACTGGAGATACAAAATTAGCTTCAATTTGGGAGAATCTTGGAAGGCTTTCAGAAGGAGGCAGCTCTTGAAAAAAATGTGTAAGAATTCTACAAAGCCGCAAAGCAAGCCAAGGAAATAGCTTAAGCAGGCAAGGATGGGAGACAGAGAGTACTGGTCAGTATTTCTAAGTGTTCTCATGCAGAGGAATAACCATAGTGGCTTCTTCTAAATGTATATCCTGAGGTCTCAGCCCTAGGTATTTTCTGTTCAGTAGGTCTGGTTACCGGGCCAGATTTGTTTCTTTATTTTTTCCATGTCTTAGGTGATTCTGACGCAGGCCCAGGGATTGCAGTTTGAGAAAGACTGGTTTGGTCTGTGTTGAAAGAATGGCAGTGCACACATAGGGCTGCTGTATACTGATCACCAAGATCTCCGAGTTTTAGTCCTGATTACACCAGAAAAGTAAAAAATATATTATTCTATTCTGTCCTTGCAGAGGACTGGAGGAAGATATTTGCCTTTCTCTTCGTCACTGCATAAAGACATGTGTCCAAGTATATGTAAGAGCATACCAGATTGTTTAGGCGTAAAAAGAGAAAGGGCTGACTCAAGTTCCGCTGATGCCCAGTCACATTCTCTTGGTGGAAAAGAGGAGGAGGAAGAGGACAACCTAGCACTTACCTACCACCAAGCCCTTTCCAAAGGCCTGGCCCTGTGCTCATGCTTTGTGTACAGAAATCCGGTAAATCTTCCCTGCAGCATTTTGAAGAAGACATTATGGGTCCCTTGTACAGTCACTTACCAAAGGTTGTGTAACTAGTCAGTGGTGCAGCTGGAATTAAAACTCAGGTCAGTGTGATTAAACGGTCCTGATCTTAACAGTAACCGCTCTGCAAGAGCAGTTATGTATTTGGCTCTATGTTAGATCAGAAGGAACAGGCCTCAGACCCTTCCACTCGTGAAATCAAAGGCTGAGAGAAGTTCAGTTGTAGGCAATCTGTGCTGACGCCTGCCTCCTCCTCAGGCAGAATTAAGAGGCCCAGGCTTGTAATGTTTAGACTAAAGCTAGCATGGGGTTTTAGGATGTCAAACCATAATTTGGGGTAGCTTACATGATAAAAACCAAAGAACTGATGCAATATATATTCTCTGCAAATTAGCTTTCTTAGAATTAATTGCAAATACCAACCCCATTGAACATCAAATTTTTATTTGGTGGATGGAAATGAAAGTCCGAGACCCCCTAATCCAAGAAAATGCTTTCAGATGAGTCCCACTAACAACAGAGTGATAGCAGACATTTCCTGAAACAGGATGGGGGAGCGAATTAGTGAGCATACAAAACTGAAGACTTTTGAATTTTTTCTATAAGAATATTGTTTTAGGTTAATTATATTAGTATCTGTTTCTCATGAAACATTAAAAAGCATATAGATCAAATATACCAGTATTATTTTCACCGACCCTTATATTTAATTTGAAAAGCACTGATGTGCCTGTGTAGTGTTCAAAAAAAAATATTCACTGATGAGGAGGAACTGACCTTCTGTTTATACTCATACTATCAACTAGACAGTAAACTGTCAAGGGCAGGAAGGGTAGGAAGGTTTAGCTTCTGAGTAGCAGAGTAACTGGCAGTGGGCTTGAGTTCAGATGATTGCTTTGTCACTTACTAGTTTTATAAAGTTAAACAACTTAACCTGTCTCGATGTCAATTTCCAACTCTATGGAAAGGGACAATAAAAACAATCTTAAAGAGTTATAGAAACTAAATGAGGAGGTTTCACAAGCACTTGAACATGCCCAGTGCAGAGCAAGTATCATTTTACTACATTTTTCACCACACCGATCATATAATAGCATTCAATAAGTAATTGGTCATTTTATTAAAATCAATAAATATAAACAAATCAACAAAAAATCAACTTCATACATGAAGACTGAGCACATGCATTTGAATCTGCCCTTCCCTCCCAGAATTTCAGCTGGGGTTTTCTTTCTACAAATATCTTAAAACTCCTCCTTTTCCTCTTCTCATCCAAGCCAGACTGCCTCTCACCTAAACCAAAGTTGGTTGGGAGAACTCTGGTGAGCAGGACCGGCCACATAATTTGCAGGGCTCAGTGAAATGAAAATGAAAATATGAGGTCTCTTGTTCAAAAAGTATTAAGAATTTCACAATAGCAGCAGGCACGGGCCATACTAAGCACAGGGCCTGTGCACCTGCACGCCCATGACATCCAAGGTGGGAAATATAGTGCCAGGGGAAAGGAGACCCCTGTACCACGCAGCAGGACGTAGGAAAATGCCGTGATATAATCTCATTCTGTGAATTTCATAAAAGAAGGAGGATGACAGGAAATAGTTCTGGCTGGACCTACACACAAAGGAACCTTCCCATAACTCCCTGTTAAGATAATGCAAAGATTTTTCATCCTTCCTGCCACTGCTCATTTGGAGGACTGTGAAAGGATCACTGCCAAGGCTCTCCACAGTTGAGTAGCATGAGTGAGGAAGGAGGGAACCCAGGGAATGAGGAAACCACAATGGGGAAGAACAGTGGGAAGTCCAGAGAAGGATCAGAATCTTCTTCTATTTAAAGTCCAGTGGATAACATGGGTAGCTTTTAATTAAGATTCCCTGAAACTGTAATTTTCTTGTTATTTTTACTCCATCTATTTCCATGTTGTGATGATAGTAAAGCCCTTAGAAAAACCTCAAAAGGGCTCTAAGCTTATTTCAAGAACAGAAGGTAGGAGAGAATCAGGGAACACAAACTACATTTCTATTCTGCAGTGAAGCAAGAAGAAAAAGAAAAACAAAACAAAACAAAACAAAAAAACTTGAACCAGGAACGATGACTTAAAGAAGTTTCCCAGTCTTGGCATCATTAACATTTTGGGTTGGATAATTCTTTGTTGTGGCTGTTCAGCAGCATCCCTGGCCTACACCCACCATTTACCATCAGCACACCCCAGTTGTGACAATTGAAAATGGCTCTAAACATTGCCAAATTTCCCTGGGTATATGGGGAAAGACGGTACAAAATCAGGTCTGGTTGCGACCCGCTGGTTCAGAGAAAGACAAAGAGGACAGGCAGGAGGTTTACAATGCTAGAGACCCAATCTCATTGCTGAAACAGAAAGAAGAGCCCTCCACTGGTACATGCCATGAGTGCAGCCAGCTCCTTTCCCAACTTTCAAGACTCTATCCCAGCTCCTTACTCCTGAGCCTTGTAAGAACCACCCCAAATAGGTTGGAGCTGGGCACATCTTCTGTCACTGCCAGGCAAGGGTGTAAAACAAAGCAGAAGTGGGAGAAATATTTCTTACCTTAAGAGTTGAAATTTAAGGCACTCCCAGATAGAAACATGGTTATAAACAGTAATCATTTTTAATAATTCAGACACACCTAAGATTAAATGGTCTTTTATAGGCTGGTCTGGGATGCTAGAACCATTTATAATATCATTTCTACTGGAGGCTGTAGAGTCTCAAACAACTGAAACATGACCTTTTATGTCCCGACCCATAAGTTAGAAAGAATCTGTATGTACAGATTTTAGAAAGAGCTCTCTGTTATTCCCAAAGGGTCAGAGGCCACATGGATGTGCAAAATTTGCCACTGACTACTGAGAAAGGCGCACCTCCATTCGGAATGATTTTAGGTATATTCAAGTACAGGCAGAGGAACAAAACAAACGAAAGGTTGATCTTGAACATGTTAATTTCCATAAGATCTTAATGTGTTGCTACAGGTAGGGCCCGAGCAATTGTAAATTAAAAGGTCAGAGAAAAAGCATCTCACCAAACTGAGCCACACAAAAACTTAAAACTGATTTTAGCCCTCATATATTGTTTGAAAATACATCCTCCCTTACCTTTGAAATTAAAATCTCCACTAAAAAAAAAAAAAAACAGATTATATACAGAAACACACTGAAATTTCAATAATGAAACTTAAATAAAGTTCACCTACAACTCCTATAAATCTGAACTAGTTCTCATCGTTTATTTTGAATATGTACCACAAGCTGAACGTTAGTTAGCTCCTATGCCGAGAAACTGTAACCACAGACTCTGGGCTGACCAGAAAGCCAGGAGCTCAAGCTCAAGGGCCCTGAACTGCTTCAAATATCCCTTCCACGATAGACCCCCTTTGGGCCATTTACCCTTTCTTTACTTAACTCTTGTCTCAGAGGAGTAAGTATCCTGCTGCTTTTCTAAGATTATCTTTTCACTTGGCTCTTGGTCATATCGTCGGCCTCCTCCGGATCTTGCCCCAACAATTTGCCCAACTTCTCTTCCTACATTTTCCATCTTCCCTCTTCCTCTTCTTGGGCTTCTTTCCCTGAAGAGACTGAGACACTCCAACACTGATAACCTAAAAAATGTCCCTATGCACACGCACTACTTCTCCCTCAAACCAGCTCTACGTTCCTCTTTCTACTAGAAGAGAAACTACCCTCTTATTTCCTTACCTTCCATTCATTCTCTTCCTTCTAAACTTACTCTACTCCTATTATATTAACACTGACCTGCACAAGGTCACAGCAACCTTGTAATTACCAAATCCAGTTCCTGACTGAAGCCCTACCTCACTGCTGAAATTGCCTGCTGTCAGAAGACTTAGGAAAGTCTGCCTTTTATGATAGTTCTCTCGATGCTTCTGTATTTCCTTTTACTATTAAGAAACAAATTAAAACTAACGGTAAGAGTCAAGGAAATAAGACTATGAGAATTTTTTTTTGACAAAAATATTTACGATACATGAATGTGATATACCTTTTAAAGTATCTGTTAATAATTTGTAAAACAGAAGAACCAAAAGTTACCTTTAAAATCTCACTATTTTAAGAGTTTTACTCAGCACAGTCTTCATCTCTGTGGAGACCATGATGTTAGACACAGCATTGGCACTCAAATGTTTTAGAGATAAATTTGTGGCTAAATAGAAGGAGTACAGGGTAACAGAAAGACACTGGTTTGGAAGCTGAATGTTTTGGTCCTAGACTAAACTACTAAAAAGATGTGCTGCCTTACTTACCCAAGTCACTTAATCTCTTTGGATATGTTTTCACTAGTAAAATAGAAATACTAATCACTGTCTTATCCATTTCAGAAGGTCATCAAAACACTGATTAAAAAAAATGAGAAAAGTCTTTGAAAATATACAACTTTTATTTAATTTCTCATTTTCTAATGTTAGAATTTCATAAATTCAATGAATATTTGATTCACTTTTGTAAGGCTTTTTCTAAATCTAATCAAAGAACAAAAGGCCTTGTCATGTATTTGTAGACTAAAGCAAAACCCAGAAAATGTGCACTTTATATTCACTGACTCATGAAAAGCTAAATATGCAAGACACTGGGTTAGGGCTATACAGAGGAATGATGTTTCTGCCCAGAAGGAATTCACTGTCCAGTTTATAAAGTGCTCTATGATATCTGAGTTCTCTATTTCTGGTCAGCAGAAACAACTTATCTTAAATACCATGGTCTGCAAACATCAAAGTTAAACCCTAGCTACCTCCTTATTTTGTGAAAGTGGCCCAGAAAGAAAGGGCAAGATCATGACAAGAAAATTACTATGTAAATCAAGGAAAAGCTTGACTCATGTGGCTGTGCAAACTACAGTGAGATCTCTTGTCAAGGCAAAAGATAACAGTTTGGGCTAAAGAGGCTGGAGGAATGACGCTAACAGCAACACTCAGAGTTGAGGGGGATGGAGGGACAGTACCATCTGCTATAGCTGCTTGTCTAAAGATTGTTATGAGCACTATTGAACCTACACAGAGGGCGCATAGTACTTGTCAAAATGTTAGGAGCAATCTTAAACCACTAAATTTGAAAATTATGAAATCTACAAATTCCTAGAAAAACATATTCTCAAATTTGATACGAGAAGAACTAGAGGGGGCACCTGGGTGGCTCAGTCAGTTAAGCGTCTGCCTTCAGCACAAGTCATGATCCCAGGGTCCTAGGATAAGTTCTGCATTGGACTCTCTGCTCAGCGGGGAGCCTGCTTCTCCCTCTCCCTCTGCCTGCTGCTCTGCTACTTGTGCTCTCTCTCTCTCTCTCTCTATCACATAAATAAGTAAACAAAATAATTTTTTAAAAAGAATAAAAAAGATGAATATTCATCCACATACCTATCGAATAAACTGAACCTAATTTCAAGCTTTCCCATTTAAAAAAAGTGGGAGGGGAGGAGGAGATGCCTCACAATGAACTCTTCCAAACACATAGAGAAAACTACCAATTTTACACAAACCCTTCCAGGGAACATAAAAGAAGGATCACCTCCCAGCTTACTGTACAAAGCCAGCAAAACCTCCATACTAAAGACTGGGAAGAAAATTACAAGAAAAGAAAAATCCAAGTCAGTCTCTTAGTGAATATAAATGTAAAAAATCCTAAACCACATAACAGCAAATCTAAACAGCAATAACGATGATAATACATCATGACCATATTTGGCTTAATTCAGGAATTCAAGGCTTACAGAATATGCAAAAAAAATCAAGCAATGCAATCCACCACATAAACTAATCACTGTAACTCACTATATTAACAGAATAAAGAATAAAAACCATTTCACCATTTAACTAGGTAGAGAAAAAGAATTTGATGAGGAATAGAAGTGAATTTCATTTCCTTAATCTTAACAAAGGTATTTACCAAAAAAAAAATATCAAGTATCATATTTAATGGAGAAACATTAAAATCATTCCCTGGTAACATGAATAAGAGAGGGATATCTGTTATCACTCCTATTTAAGACTGTATTAGAAGTTCTGGCTAGCAAAATAAGACAAGAAAAAAAAAGGTTTGAGGGTCAGGGAAGAAATAAAATTCTCATTTGCAAGTGACAGGTTTGTTTGTTCATGTATAAAGTTGAAGAAGCTCACTAACCACTTTTAATAAGTGAATTTAGAAAGATAAATGAGTATAATCTACGAAATCAACTTTTTCTATATATTAGCGACTAGAAAATTTTAAAAATATAATCACTTAAATTAGCAAAATACATCAAATATTTAGAAATCAATTAAGATATATAAGACCATTAGACTGAAAACTATAATTTTAATATAATTTTATGTTTTAATGGAGGGATATATTACGATTTGTGAATTGTAAGACTCAACATTATAAAAATGATAATCCTCCCCCAAACTGTCCTATAGATTACAGTTTTTGGAATTTTGGAGAATAGTGGACAAGGTGAGTCTAAAATTTATGTGGAACTGCAAAAAGTCAAAACTAATCAAGATAATCTTGAACCAAGAATAACAAAGCTACAAACATATACTACCATATATCAAGACTTTTTATAAAACTACAGTAATGAAGATAGTGAGTTATTAGGAAAGAAGAGACAAACAGACTAATGAAATAGAACTGAGTGTAGAAACTGATTCATATGTACAGATAGACCAAAAATAGAACTGGGAGCCCAAAAACTGACCTTCATAAAACTTCCACCCTTCCACATTTCATTTATGACAGACATGACAATGCAGAACAATGAAAAACAATGCTCTTTTCAGTAAGTGATTCTGGGTCAAACCTGATTGTATCCAAGAGGAATAAAGTTATTTCTAATGGGCAGGTTCTCAAAAACTTTACTTCCCACTATATTTTTCGAGGAAAGTACTGGAGGATTAGCTACAATTAAGGGTGTCTACTGAGACAGAAGAAAACAGAAATCCAGGAAAGTCCAGTGAAGAACTATAGCACCAGAAATCCCTAGAGCCACGGCTACCCGGCAGGACTAGAGGACGTTTCCAGCCTAAGGGAAATTGAGGTGACTCCAGGAAAAACACAAGACGGAACCGCATGGATTTCAGCATAAGAAAAATATTATTGATAGGCCTGTGGCAGAAATAATAAGGCATTAGGAAAGATTAACTATAAAGAAACCTAGTGTACAATTCTTAAGATTAACAACAAATTATGAAAGCCATTCTGATGAAGATGACTGGGCATTATTTGCCCTTCCTATGAATATTTTCAGTCATAATAATGTAAACCCTAACTATTTAACCAAAAACATGATACAGCTATGTTGGGAACATGAGAGCAGAGAACTATGCACTCATTTACCATTGTGAGAAGTCAAGAAATAATGTCAAAAATTAACAACAAAAAAATTGCAGAATAAGTGTATTATTCAGAAACATAGAGGTAATTATAAAGGAAAACAGCCAGAATTAAGAATAAATCCTTCTGGAAATGAGACTAGAAGACATAAAAAGTAGGAAACTACTATTTTGAAACATAAATTTTTTAGTATTTTTTCATCTATATTCCTATGTTTCCTAGATAAATATTAAAAGTTTGAAAAATGTCATGGATCTCCCCACATGATAGCTGAAATATTTTTTAGATGGACTACAAAAATACATGATGATTAGAGGTTACTATGAGTGAATAACCCATGGATTCATTAATTTTAAAAAAATTTACATCTAACCTCACACTGTAACTACTACCTCCATAAAAACTGACAAGTCTTCAAACCAGTTTTCTCTCCTGGGCTCTAACCCATCATCTTTTACTACCTACAGATCGCATGATTGCTTTAAGAGTATAAATTTTCTCATACTCATATTCATATTTTATTATTTTAAAAAAACTGAGCTACCCCCCAATATTTCTATATTCCTGTCAATGGTATCATTCTCTCAGTTACCTAAATTCTGAGACTCCTCATAGGCATGGCTGATAAGTCAACAAATTTTGTCAATTACTTTATGAATAGCATGAAACAGATCTTATCATTCATGCCCTATTTCTTACAGTATCTTCAGTGTTCTCCTGAACACTGAAGCCATTTCTCATACTACATACAATAACCAGATTAAGACCTCTGTCTAGAATGTTCTCCCATACTTCTCCATTGTTGAAGACCATATATTCTCTCTTTTGCTCTTTTTTTCATTGCACTTTATCATACCATGATAATTATATATGTATTTGTCTCTCTCCCTATCACAATAGGAGATAAGATCCATGGAGATCAGGAGCTGTTGTTCTATTCATTGCAGTATCCCCACTACTTAGGTAAGTGCCGGCACAGGTTGAAGACTCAGGTAAAGATTTTTTAATTTAAAAAGTTCATTAATTCAAAACTCAACAAACGCATATTAAACACTGACATAATGGAGATACTGTGGATAAAGCAATGAATAACTAATACAGTTAGAGTAGAAAAGGAGAAGGGAGAGATGCTAAGGAGGATCTCTAAATCTGGACTTGATAAGAGGTTTTCTGAACAGGTAAAGTGATACATAAGTTCAGACTTGAGGGAGGAGTAGAAAATGGGTAATAAAATGTAGGAAAGAAAACAGCATGAAATATGACCAGGCAATGCAAGGGCAGGATGTGCACATGGGGTGGGGGGGATGAATAGCACATTCAAAACTCCGCAAAAAGTTTCATGTGATGCGAGTGTAGAGCAAGAAAAAAAAAAAAAGAGGCCCAGGAGATAAGCAAAAGCCAAATTATGAAGTACTTTGTAAGTCATGTCAGGTGTTTTGACTTTGTACATCATATTTAGTGGTATTTTCCTTAAAATTTAACAGGAATCATTGAAACATTTTCAGTAGAGATCTCCATGTCAGATGGAGCTTCTGAATGCAATATGAAGAATGAACTGAAGAGAATAAGACAAGAAGCAGAGAGATGAGATAAAATGACATTTACCTGGCATAGAGATGGAACAAGTGAGTATTTACAGAGACAAAGTCAATGGGACTTGCTGGTTAATTAGATGTTTGAGGTAAACAATGGGAGGAGTTTAGGATGATGCTCAGGGTTCTGGTTTAGGCAGCCAGGTGGACAGTGGTACTTTCACTGAGATACAGCACACAGAAGAAAAGGCCGGTTTGATGGGATGATTGAGGTTACGAGGTGAATTAGAAGTACTGGTAAGACTTCCAAGCAAACAATGTTAATAGGTGGACTGATACAAACAACTGGAGCTCAGAATAAAGACATAAATTTGGAAATCATTAACATATAGAGGAAAACTGAAGCCATGAGAATGAATGAAATCATCCATGCAGGACTTACATAGAGAGAATGCACCGTGTTCCCCGGGAAACCCCATGATTTTAAAAGATAGATAGACACAAAGGAACCTAAGAAAGGGAATGAGAAAAAACAAGGAAAGAAGAAAACCAAGAGTACAGTGTCACAGAATAAAAGAGTATTTCAGGAGCTGGGGATAGTCATAGTGCCTAATGCTAAAGCAGGTCAAGTAGTGCAATCTAAGGACTAAAATTTGTCCATTCAATTTAACAGGGATCACCAGCAATCTTGATGAGAGCCATTTAAATGGCTGGGCAGGAACAAAAGTGGTATTTCAGAGATATAAATACTAAGGGATAAGGTAGATATTAAATATACACAATTCAAAGAAATTTGACTGTAAAAGGAAAAGAAAGAAAACAAATCTTAAAAGGGACACAGAGTAAAACTGAATACTTTTTTTAAGATAGGGAAGATATATGTATATTTAAAAGCTTTGAGGAAGAAGCCGTTTAGAAAGAGAAGTTGAGGGGCGCCTGGGTGGCTCAGATGGTTAAGCATCTGTCTTGGGCCCAGGTCATGATCTCAGGGTCCTGGGATGGAGCCCCTCATCGGGCTCTCTGCTCAGTGAGAAGCCTGCTTTCCCCACTCTCTCTGCCTGCTTCTGCCTACTTGTGATATCTCTCTCTCTCTCTGTCAAATAAATAAAAAATAAAAAAATCTTTAAAAAAAAAACTAAAAAAAAAAAAAGAAAGAGAAGTCGATGGTGAAATGTAGTCGACATAATCCATTGAGTGCGATCTCTGACAAGGTAGGAGGGAATGCATTTGAGGAGCACAGATGTTGGAACTAGCCTTAGGCCACAAGGAGATATGTTTACATTCAGTTCAGAGGGGTAATAAAAAAGCTACTCCCTTATTCGAAATCCTCTAAACGCTTCTCACTTGCAAAGTTAAATACAAATGCTTTAGTTTGTTCAACTACATGAGTATTCAAATAAATGCAAATTTACAATGAAATAGTGGTTTTATATACAGAGTTACCAACAAGAAAAAGTACTGATAATGCTCAATGGCAATGAAGGTAAGATAAAACTGGTATGCACATAACTTATCCACAGACTTTTAAATTGGTGCAACCTGGGGCGCCTGGGTGGCTCAGTCCTTAAGCATCTGCCTTCCACTCAGGTCCTGATCCCAGCAGACGGAGCCCCATATCAGGCTCCCTGCTCAGCGGGGAGCCTGCTTCTCCCTCTCCAGCTCCTCTGTGTGTTCCCTCTCTCGCTATCTCTCTCTGTCAAAAATAAATAAAATCTTTAAATAAATAAATAAATAAATAGGTGCAACTTTTGGCAATTAAATTGCCAGTATGTATCAAAAATCATATATTCACACTAATTGTTTTCTGGGAATCTAGTCTGATGAAATACAGGAAGGAACTTGCATATAGAAAGACTCACTGGAGTACTACCTATGATAGTGAAAAATTGGAAATAACACTATCAAAATGGGCAAGTATATCATATACTAGCATAATACACAGTCGTTGGAGCAATATAAATTAATTATAAAATCACAGCACATAAATTATATAAAACATGGATAACATGTATATAACATAATGGTATGTATACATATTAAACTATGTATATATACTATGATCATCAAAAGATAATCAAAGATACTATCAAAAGATGCATTAAGGGGCACCTAGGTGGCTCAGTTTGTTAACTGGCTGCCTTCGGCTCAGGTTATGATACCAGAGTCCTGGGATCAAGCCCCACATCGGGCTCCCAACTCAGCAGGGAGCCTGCTTCTCCCTCTCCCTCTGCTTCTGCTTTGTCTACTTGTGTTCTCTCTGTATATCTCTGTCAAATAAATAAGTAAAATCTTTAAAAAAAAAAGATGCATTAAAATATCAAAAGAATAGGGGCGCCTGTATGATGGCTGAGTCAGCTGGGCATCTGCGGTAAACTTGGGTCAGGATCCCAGAGTCCTGGGATTGAGCCCTGCATCAGGCTCCCTGCTCAGGGGGGAATCTGCTTCTTCCTCTCCCTCTCTCCACTCTCTAATAAGTAAAATCTCAGGGCGCCTGGGTGACTCAGTGAGTTAAAGCCTCTGCCTTCGGCTCAAGTCATGATCTCAGGGTCCTGTGATCAAGCCCCGCATCGGGAGCTCTGCTCAGCAGGGATCCTGCTTCCCCCTATCTCTCTCTGCCTGCCTCTCTACCGACTTTTGATCTCTCTCTCTGTCATAAATAAACAAATAAATCATAAAATCTCTCTCTCTAATAAATAAAATCTTTTTAAAAATATTGAAAAATATAAATATGCTAAAATACTACTGTAATTGCATTATAGAAAGGAATGAGAAATTTTGTCTATCTCAAATTTCTTTCTCTTACAAATATAGCAAATGATAACATGTTTAAAATTGTAAAGATTGACATTTAAGGAAACCCGTTACAACATTCTCAACTCCCACTACTTCCCATGAAAACCCTGATATCCAAACAACTTATCTTCTCATTCCTTGCCCATTCCCATTATAAGAGCTTTGTTAACACTACTCTCCCTAATTGGAATGTCCTCCCCTTCCCATCTGTTTTTCTAAATCCTACTCAATCTGCAAAGCCCAGCATATGTCCTATATCTTTTCCAAAGATTTCCCCAACCCTCCTACCCACGGTAAAATCATCCTTCTGGAACACCTATAGCACGTGTCTGTACTATTTATTTGACTCTTTTTTTTTTTTTTGACTCTTTGTACACGGCATCTTTCCTACATCACCCAGAATAATGCTTTTAAGTAGTACCAGACAACACATCATCTATTTCCTCTGCCCAGGCAGCCAATTTTTCTATTTAGAGAAAAGGAATATAATATCCTCCATCGAACTCTGTGCTTTAGCTTGTCTATTTCTCAATCATAAAAATATTAACATAAGACTATCCTAGAAGTAACCTTCTGAGGTTAGGAAGAAGTAAACGTGGTTAGAATGTCTAGAAAGAAGAGTAATTTTATGGGTTATAATCACTAAATACTGAAATATTTTATAAGCTTTTCATTCACAATGTCTTTAGAGTGCACATATTTT
Organism: Nasua narica; assembly: GCA_028533885.1. NCBI lineage: Eukaryota > Metazoa > Chordata > Mammalia > Carnivora > Procyonidae > Nasua > Nasua narica. The sequence goes on from CM052808.1 coordinate 61,732,581, forward strand.
TAAAATTTAACTTCATTTTAAAAGTTTCTTCTGACATATTTAAAAATATTCACTCTTGGTTACTATCAAAAAGATAAGGGATATTAAGTGCTAGCAAGGATGTGGAAAAAAGGGAACCCTCGAGCACTGCTGGTATGTAAAGGAATATAAATTGGTACAGCTGCTATGGAAAACAATGTGGGGGTTTCTCAAGAAATTAAAAATTGAACTCTCATTTGATCCAGCAATCCCACTTCTGAGTACATATCCAAAGGAAATGAAGTTACTGCCTTGAAGAGGTATCTACAACCCCATGTCACAGTAATATTATTCACAATAGCCAAGACATGGAAACAACCTGAGTGTCCATCAGCAGATGAATGGTTAAAGAAATATTATCAGCCATCAAAAGGAAGGAAAACCTGCCATTTATAACAACATGGATGAACCCTGAGGGCATTATGCTAAGTGAAATTAAGTCAGAGAAAGATAAACACTATATGATCTTACTTACATGTGGAATCTAAAAAAGCTGAACTCATAGAAACAAAGAGAAGACTCGTGGTGGCCAGGGGTGGGAGGAGCTGGAGATGAGATGGTCAAAGGGCATAAACTTCCAGTTATAAGATGAATAAGTTCTGGGTTTCTAATGTACAGCATAATGAATGTAGATAACAATACTGTATAGTATACATGAAAGTTGCTAGGAGAGATCTTAACTATTCTCACCACCACCAGCCCACAACAAAAGAATGGCAATTGTGTGAAGTGATGGTCGTGTTACCTAACCTTATTGTGGTTATCATTTTGCAATGTATATGTGTAACAGATAATCATCACATTGTAGACCTCCAACTTACACAACATCATATGTCAATTATATCTCAATAAAGCTGGGGGAAAAAATAATTCTTAAAAAAAGGCTGACTTCTGGAAGAGAGTAAAGTTTCTTATCTTTTAAGAGAAGAATTAGCAAATACAAGGAAAAAAATCCAGGATCAAATAGGATATTTAAATCCACTTCTTTGCTGATTTTTAAATATTTATTTTTTGATTATAAAAAGTAAATATTCTGTAATATATGTAATTAACACTCAAAACTATCAAAAACAGCCACAGCCTATGAGCACCCTATAATATGATTAAAAAGAAGAAGTAATGGCTCAACGATGAAGTTTCTTTGAGTTGAGGATAAAAGAAAAAGCAAGAGACCAGAAAGTGTCAAAGATGACAGCATCAAAGAGATAAGAAACAGAAACGTGAGTTCTTCATATATTGAAGGAATAAAGCTGGGAAACACATCCTTAACAGCAAAATCCTAATTCAATTAGGTTAAAAAGATTTCTGGACATGTTTTACATATCTGACCAAAAAAGGACATTTCAATGAACTTACTGTTTGGGATAATAGTCTTATAGTTGGTAGAGTACCCTTCACCCCATTCCAAATATCTTTTTAATCTAATGAAAGACAAGCATTTATCAAATATGCTGATAGTAGATATATAAATATCTAGCTATTCACCCTATCATAAGCAGGTTTTACAGATTCCATCCCTAACATGTAGTTTTAATTATAGGCAAAAATCCCTGCTGAATTCTGTTTTAATGCTTTTTGTTCACATGCCCTAATTTGTAATTTTAAAGCTAAGGCAGTTTCAAGGAATCAATACATTAGAAATTTATAATTCATATATTTTACTGAATTCAAATCAGACTGCCATATAATGATGGAGGCATAGGATGTTTGTCATATAAGACAGAATTATTAATTTCTATGATTGCTTCACATCGAAATTAATCACTTCAACCTATTCAAAAATGGAACCTAGTTAATATCCAAAAATCTAATCCTTGTTCTAAGTCTCAAAATTCAACCCTCTAAAAAGAATTACAATACCAGCAGCTTGAATACCTTATTAAAAGACTGTGACATAGTTAAGGAATAAAAACATTTATATCCATAGGAACCTCAAAAATAGAAACCTCTTTGTCTAGTTTTTTTACTGGATGATCAAAATAACTTCTCCAAATGGACTATCTGGCAATTTATACTGCCAATCTGGTTCAACAAGGCTGTGGAAAAGCACAGTTGGAAGAATTATTTTTGCCTATTTTTTTTTTTTGTCAACTATCTCCTCAACAATGTGAGCTGATTAGCATATATCTGACATATATATGTCAAAATACCGTTTAAATCAACATCTTTCCTTTACTTAAAAACCCAGATCTATACTGCAATAGTCAGAATGACATTATGATTTTCAAAACATTAATATAAAAGTTGTCTCTGCTTTTTCCTAGAGTTGACCAATGCCCAGTCCTTTATTCTGAAATCCTATTAGTGAGACAATAGTCAAATATTACCTCAATTCTTATGTTGAAGGTAAAGACAGGGGAAAGACAACTAATGTCTTGGTATAATCAAAAACAGCAAAAACTGTCTGGTGACATAAGGATAAAGGGAAAAACAGTTCAAACTTTTGGAGAAGTTACCTCCTAAATAATTTTAACACTTCTTGTCTGTGCCAGCTAAAAGGAAGATAAAACCCTCAAAAGATCTGGGTTAAAATGACATGAGATTTGGTGGGTGTGGGGGGAGGGGATGGGATTTAGCTTTTTTTGACATATTCTTTTCATTTGAAAACAATGTCATAAACTTTAATAAAAGAAGGAAAATGTAAAACTACCCCATGTATCAGTGAATAAGGAGCAACTGATCTGACTATTTCAGCTTTAAAAATCTCCATTACTAGTGTCTCCACAGCCAGGTAAACACCCAGTAAATACAATTATACAGTTGTTCAAATCTGTGACTGAACTTAAGTACAGAAAACAATTAATTTACTGTTTAAATCACCATAATCTGGTATCAATTGGTCTGTAAAATATTTGGGTTTATAGGTTATATGGAGAATGATTTGACAAAGAAAAGATGAGGATAAAATCCATCTACTACCTATTCTCAGTAAGACAACTCAAATTTCCAATATGGGACTATTATTATTAGTTATTCCACTTTCTTTATCTTTTGGGCTTTTTGAAGCAAACTGTCTTACCCAATTACATACTTTGAAAAATTTCAGTTGATAAAAATCTTTACAAGGAAATGACTTAAAAATCACCAAAAAGCCAAAGGACAAGATGTTCAAGACTTTAGACAGTATCTAAGAAAGAATACCATCAGGGAATGGCTTTATCAAGGTGGGCAAAGTTCAGAATGGCAGAATTCCTTCCCTGTTGTCATGAATATACTAAAACTACCAGTGGTTTGGTGACTATCACTGGGTGCAACAGTAAAACAGAAGGGGAAAGCCTGGTACAGAACCCTGAATGGCCCAGAGAAAACCTAAGTGGTGACAAGAGCCTAAAGGCACATGCAGGTATGCATCTTTTATATTGGATGTGATACACTTACATGGCCCCTGTTGAATCTCTTGGGGACCAACAGTAAAGCAAGTTTAGAACTTCAAATCTTGAGACATCTATAGCAAGATGCTGATCCAATGTGGCTCCAAATATCTTCTGTTTTCCTGGCTCACCTGAAGAGGAAAAAACACTACAGAGGATGTGGGAACTGAATTTCTTTATGTAGTTTCTTCTAGAGCAACTGTCTGAAAGTTTTGGCCCAATCCTTTATGAAGTCTGGAGATGAGATACTTGAGGGACTAGTGAAAAACAAAATTCAAATGAAAAGGTGGAGTGAGGCATCTAAACTGGGAATATGAGAGCAAAAGATAATCGTCGTAGGTAAATCAGCATTTCTAATCTGTAAGTGGGAGGAGGCAGAGAAAGGAGAGAAAAAATATGCACAGATGTTTCTCCCTCCACTCCCTCACCCCAATTGCTACTAAAAATTTCCGAAGTACCTAAACTTTTTGACCACAATTAGGGAGTGAATAAGCAAGGTTATTTGGAAAGGTAAGTATTTTGTCAAGTCTCCCTCCCCTGTCTATGTGACATTATTAAGCAGCAGGGAGGCCTCTCAGATAATACTTTTTTCTAAGAACAGATTCTAGTGCAATACAGCTTGAAGCAATAAAGAAAGAGAAATATAAACTCAATTTCTGCAAAAATGGAAGTCACAGGACAATATACCATATTGACAAAGTTTAATTCTGTTTTTTAAAAGGGGAGGGACAGCTTTCATATAATAAGAAATCAGAACAAAAAGTAGTTTCTATATAATAGAAAATATTTTTAAACTAAGCAACACAAACTGCATGCTTCATCCCCTTGGGAAATATTATTCCCTGGAAAGATAATCTTTAAAAAACTAAGATTAGCAGAAGCAAATCTGATGTACATTACCACACAAAAGCATAAAAATGTAGTCCATAATATTAATTTAGATTCATTTTTAATTAACTTTTTTCCTAAAACATTTTACCTAAATATTATATTATTCTCCAGGATTCATGCAATAGCCTAGGACATAAAACAGTCTTCTTTCCAAATAGTTTTCATTTTAACCAGTTTACTTGAACTATGTCTGGTAAAAATACCAGAATTTTCTGACAAATAAGATTGGAGAGCCAATTAGATCCTTACCTGACGTGGCTGCTCATTCATTCGTTGTGGGTCTGATTTCACTTTATTACTAGGATGATTTGTGACTTTGGTTACTGGTTGTTTGAAAATTGATGCAGTTTGTCTAATTGGCAATGTTGTATTCAAGTCTGGTTTACCCTGTGGATATAAGCATGTTTTCATTAGTAAATATTACATATAAAGGTAATTTGATGAATTAATTTGTTATCCATTACTTTTAAGTTTTTATTTAAATTCCAGTTAGTTAACTTATGGTGTAGTATTAGTTTCAGATGTACAAATAGTGATTCAACACTTCCATATATCACCCAGTGCTCATCACGAGTATCTTCCTTATTCCCCATAACCTAGTTCTCTCATCCCCCCACCGACCTCCCCTCTGTCAACCAACAGTTCTCTATAATTAAGAGTCTGTTTCTTGGTTTGTCCCTTTTTTTTAAGTTTTTTTTTTTTTTTTTTTTTTTTTTACTTTTTTAAGTAATTTCTACACCCAGTGTGGGGCTCAAACTCACAACTCTGAGATCAAGAGTCACATGCTCCTCTGACTGAGCCAGCCAGCCACCCCTGTTTTGTTTCTTAAATTCTACATATGAGTGAAGTCATATGGATGGAGCTGGAGATTATGCTAAGCAAAATAAGTCAGTCAGAGAAGACAAATACCATTATCCATTACTTTAAATCAGATTATTCCAAACTGCTCAATCTCAGCATTATAAATACTTAAGCTCACATCTTTAGCACTTCGTTATGCAAGACATACATGAAGTTTTTAAAAGCTTTCTGTGTGCTTTAAAATGTAAGAAAATTATCTCTATGAAATTCATGATTAGCACGATACTCGGGATTTTTAAATGAACAAATGTATTTATGCGTAACACAAAAAAGGAGGGTTTTCAGAACAATAATCAGGACAGCAATCATCTCAACATTCGAGAACAGAGGAAAATAATGGCATGCTTGGCCATTAAAATGTGAACAAACTGGTCAGCTATCAGGAGACCAGGCTTACATAAAACCACATAAGTTAAACTTCACTCCCATATAAAACGATAATTAGAAATGGAAGTTCTAATTCTAGCAAACAGAACTCAATTTAGCAACAAACTTATCTAATTTTAATCAACCAGTAAATAAAATCTAAGATGTATGCTAGTGAAATAAAAACATGGCAGAGTTGCTATTAACTTCATCTGCAATGAATGCTCTAACAACCATGGGAGGCAGACAGGCAGGGGGGCAATGAAGGAGAAAAAAAAAAGAAAAAGAGGGACGCCTGGGTGGCTCAGTTGGTTAAGCGACTGCCTTCGGCTCAGGTCATGATCCCGGAGTCCCGGGATCGAGTCCCATATCGGACTCCCGGCTCTGCGGGAGGTCTGCTTCTCCCTCTGACCTTCTCCCCTCTCGTTCTCAGTCTCTCTCTCTAATTAAAAAAGAAAAGAAAAAGAACAAAATGTGATTTAATCACTGTATATTCTGATTCTGGCAAAAAAATTATAAAAGGTTATCTGTATCTGAAAACAATATACATCTGATATTTTTAAAGATTTATTTATTTATTTGTTTATTTGACAGAAAGAGATCATAAGTAGGCAGAGAGGCGGGGGGGGGGGGGGAGGGAGTGCAGGGGGGGAAGCAGGCTCCCCGCTTCCCAGGGCTCGATCCCAGGACCCCCGAGATCATGACCTGAGCTCAAGGCAGAGGCTTTAACCCACTGAGCCACCCAGGTGCCCCATACATCTGATATTTTTGACACAGAAGTGTACTCAATAAATCTATAGGATATTCAATGAACTTTTGTCTTTACAACTGTCCTCAGATAAAAATTATGTTATCAACTTCGACTCCACAACAATGGTTCTCAAACTTCAGCACATAACAGAACCAATCAGAGGGTTTATTAAAACACAGATTCCTGGGCCTCGCTCCTAGAGATTCTGATTCAGTAAGAGATCTGAGGTGGGGCCTGGGAAATTGCATTTCTATTAAGGTCTCAGGTGATGCTGATTCTGCTGATCCAGGGACCACTTGGAGAACCACTACTCTAAAACAAAGATTGCAAGATGGTAGCAGGAGAACCAAGTTTAACCCATAGATGTATTTTGTTCAGTTTTTAGTGTCTAATAAAATGAACAAACATCTACAAATCTGGAGATTTCACATAAAATCCAGATTATCGTTTTTATTAAAATCTCAAAAATCTAGAATACTGGACTTGATTAGGCCACAACAGGCCATAACTAATTAGTAATGGCTGCTCACAAGAAGTGTCAAGGGTTCTCTTTGAGCAAAATTTCTCAGTTCATGTTTGCATTACCTATCTGAGCCCTAGGTGTTGAGTTTGAGACCTCTGCTTTAAGAATGTTACCAATGTCCAGAAAGGTAAACATCAGATTAAACTGACAATTAGTACAATTGTGGTATTACTTGGACCCAGTACTAAATATGTCTCCATCACCCTCCTTTCCACATCCCCCTTTCCCCAACCCTTTCTTCTCTGTATGTACCAGGCATGCTTGTCGTTCCTCTGTCTCGCTCAATTTTCTTCCAATGTATGTGCTTACCTTTAGGAGATATATTCATCTTTTTTTTTTAAGTTTATTTATTTTTATGGGAATCTCTACACCCAACATAAGGCTCAAACCCACAACCCCAAGTTGATGAGTCTCGTGCTCCTCCAACTGAGTTGGCCAGGACCCCAAAATATATTCATCTTAAATAAGGCTAACAATATCTTTTAATTAGATAGGTATTTAGCTTCCTTAGGTATTTAGCTTCCTTAATTTTACAGATTCTCAAAAAATTACTTAGAAGTGAGCAAATTTGACTGACAGGTTGCAAAATAACCACTTAGAATGCCATCTTTAAAAGTGTAAAGCCTAGGAATGTGCATTTTAAAAGCTCTCCTGGCTGGCTCAGGTGGTTAAGCATTCAACTCCTGATTTTGGCTCAGGTCTCATCTCAGGGTCCTGGAATGGAGCCTCACAAGGGTCTCTGCACTCAGCAGGGAGTCTGCTGCTCTGCTTCTCTCTCCTTTTGCCCCTCTCCCCATTCACGTGCGTACACACAGCCCCGCTCTTTCTCTTTCTCTCAAATAAACGAATATTTAAAAAAAAAAAAAAAGCTCTCTTGGTAATTCTGTGATGCACAGGTTTGGATATCTCTCATTTATGACATCTAGAGAATTCTGAGGCCCTAGATTAAGCAACCCAAACTATAAAATAGTTACTATTCAATCCTAAAGCTTACAGAGAACTTTTCCTGTCACTAGTTACAATCAGTATGTATCACTAAATAATACCTTGTTTGGTTTTTAATGTTTCCATTCTTTATTGAAGAATATACTCTGCTGGTGTTAGAACAAGAAGGCATCAGTGGACATAGAAGTATATTGCAACTGTTTGTATGAGGAAACACTGGAGCCTCTTAAGATTCTCAATGTTACAAAGATGACTAGAGACAGCAGGGACTATTCTAAATGAATCCTGAATCCACAAAGACTGGAAGGAAGCATGAAACATACAAAATTATTGGTGCTAAAATGGTAAGATCACTTTTTTTTTTCTCATTAACTTATGTTTTTGGTGCAAGAAGTAAAAATTAGAAGAAAAGCTGACTGAAAGTATTCAAAATACACAATTCCACTGTCTGATAAAGAGTGCATTCCTCAGTGGGACGGAGTTAAGAGATTATCCAAAAGGCTACTGTGTTACTTTTCTCTTGATCTTATTTTGATTTTTATTATGTTTTCTCCTTTTAACTGGTTTGAAAGCTCTGAAGACAGAATTTGTTACTAATTAATTTTGTATTCCAAAACAGTGGCATGTGATCTGAAAACTGGAGTAACTGGTTTTCCCAGAAACTGTCACAAAAACACTAAATTTTATTACCACTCTCACTTGAGGCGTGCCAAAGAGTCACTGTTCATGTCCAGTTGTATGTCTGAATCCTTCTAAATAACGATCAATCCTTCGTAAACTTAGTTATAAAGCAAACACTTTTTTAATGGCACAAAATTAAAGCTATTCTTATAGTTGTAATCTTTCCTTTCAGTATAAGAAAAAGTAAAGCAGAAGTTTCCTATGTCACAAAATCAAAATAGCAAACACACACATTCTAATACTAGAAAGAAAAGCTTCCCACCTTGCTAAATCTCGGTGGGAAGATATATAAGCTAGTCCTCAAATCAAAATTTAATGTATTTTATAATAACGTGTATATTAGGCTGGAAGTATGCAAATAACTCAAGTAATTTTTGAGACTCTATTCTATCCCCTTAGGTGCTAGGAGGAATACAAAAATAAATCTTTAATTTTTTTAAAAAAGTTTACTTCATCTCTTTCCAATAAATATCTGGAAATAATAATTTCCAATAAATATCCACAAAGGTGGATCTTTGTACACTCAGAAAGAATATGCAATAATAGTTAATTTTTAAAAATAGAGAAACAGTGACGGGAAAACAAATTTGCTTTTGAAAAGACTAATAGTGATTAATACTAGCACTAAGCATCAAATGTGGATCTAAAATTTTTAGGAGTCTGGGTGAAAAGAGAAACATTAAATCATACAGATACCAGGTCAGAGAAGAGGAAACATATCAATTAATAAGGAAAACAAAGATGTTCTGGTATTAAATCTAGAAAAAAATTAAAGGCACTAATATCACAATAAATATTAAGCAAATTTTAAATGCTTTTTCTTTTTCAGTAACCTTCCTTAAAAGTCAAGAACATAAAATTTAAAGGAAACTTGGAAACAGTGGTTCATAAAGGGACTAAATACCAGTGTGGTCTAATTATCATGTAGCCTTTCAGTTGACCTGGCTTGACTAAAGCTAGAAAAGAGGATAATTAAAGAGGTAGACAAAGAGCATGTGTCATCAACCAGTGATTTTTTAAACATTTCTACATTCCTATTGGCTAAAAAATATTTAAAAATACCTCACCTACATTTCAAAGCTAATATCAAGACTATTTCAAACTTTAATGTAAGTAATTACAAAGAATGCCCTTACTACAATATTTTAAATATTGACACTTTGATAATAAACATATAGCTTTAAGATGTATCTAACACAACCTAAATATACCCACCAACCACTTACACATGAACAAATTCTTCAATATTTACATTTTATTTCACTCCTTTTTCTCTTTGAATAATTCCATTCCCAAAGTTATTTCCTATTTTAAACTTGAAAACTTTTCACTGATCATTTATACATAAGATTATTTTCTTAAACTTCTTATAATCATAAAGTACTTAGTGATTTTTTTAAAAAAATAAATTTCTGGCTTACTACCTCAGTAGTATATAACTGCCCCAAAACAGTAAAATTACACATTAATAAGTGAAATAAAAATTAGATGTATTCAAGAAGAGGTTTTTTTTTTATTTAAAACTAACTTCACAAGCTTGGATGAATATTACTAGCTGCTAGGATGGGCCAAGATTTAGTGCCAATTCTGTTCCTATTCATTTTTTAAAGATGGAACACCAAGAAACCTTGTTCACATACATGAGTAAATAGAATGAGTTTTATTGTCAATCTCTGAACTTCTTTTATGTCAAAATATTGCATCGTGAATCATCAAAAATTTTTAATAATCAATGCCTACATTAAGTTCTCTATAAATTTCAGGCAAACTATACTGGCAGAAAGACTTGACTGTTACCAAGTAATTCATTTTCATGGCATCAACACCAGTATCTCAAATTACTCCTTTACTAGAGATCACACATTCTGCACCACGGTAATATGGCAGACAAGTAAAAAGCGTGCTCTTCTGTAAAATGAGAGGTGGTGGACTACGAAAGGGGAACGGGAGAAAAAGAGCCTGTACCTCCATCTCAAGTGCATGCTCAGATCAACTACAGGAAAGAGTATACACAGAAGTTAAAGATACAGAAACATTCTTTTAAAATCATCCCTGTTGTGTATACCATGTAAGCCATCACACAGCATAGTTTGAACAGCAGGAATTTAATTTTTTATTCTAAATATCACTTTTCCCAGCCTGGCTTTGAATTAAAGCCAGTTCGAAGTTGTACATATTCTATGACTAGAGCCAAAAGGACTCATTTTTATCTTAAATCCTGCAAATTCTGTACTTTATTTTTAAAATTAGCCATGTTTAAATTTTTTTAAAGATTTTATTTATTTACTTGAGAGAGCGAGCAAGCATGAGCAGAGGGAGGGACAGACCAGGGAGCCAGAAGCAGGGCTCAGGGCTCCATCCCAGGACCCCGGGTCTGACCGAAGGCAGACACTTAACCACCTGAGCCACCCAGGCGCCCCAAGCCATGTTTGTTTTAATGTAAAAATGCTGCTCTACCTACTCAAAATGATCAAGTAAAACTGATACGCCCAAGTATCATTCAAGTATCATTCTAATTCTATGGCTTTCCATATAGTACATACCCCTCAAAAGATATTCATGCCCCAATTTGAAAAGCAAAGACTATTTTTCTAAGGTCACGTTTCTCATCTGTAAATAACCACTCATAAGATTCCTACAAAGATCAAACAAGAGAATGCACGTATGATGCTGCTGCAATGCAGCTTTCATTCAGTCACTGAAATTTGCCTACTATGTGCCAGGCACATGCTGGATACACGGTCATCATCAAAACAAAAAAGTCCTTGCTTCAGAACTTACATTCTGGGGACTAGGGAAAGACAACAATTAACAAAATAGGCATGTAAATTATAGTCATGTTGGCATGTAAATTATGAATAAATAGCTGCTATTTCTATTACCAGTATTAACATGTTTTTGACCATGCCACTGAAATTTAGGAACTTACAGCTTTTCCATGAGGAAAGCCATCTCCTGCTTCACAAAGAGGGGAGCCTGATTGGTATCTTTAGGCCAAACCAATATTATCGTCAAAAAATAATTTCAGATTTATTCCAGAATATGTACAGTAGCCTCCAGTTAATGCCTTTTCACAAAACCAAGAACCAACAATGCAAAGCAATTTACAATCTTTCAGATTTTTTAAAATTGAGATATAATTCACATACCATAAAATTCACTATTTTTAAGTATTCAATTCAGTGTCTTTTTAGTATATTCACAAAGTTGTGGAAACTCCACAAGCTTTTGCAAAAAAAATAAAGAATATCTGGGATCTATTATTTTGTACTGAAAATCCACTTGGTGGAAAATCCCAAGTGAGGAACAAGATTGTTTAAGGAGATCAATGGGATCATAAAAAAAAAAAAAAAAAAAAAATAGGTGGACCACACTTTGAGCTCATTAAAAAGGACTTGTAGTTAATTGAAGAGCTGGAGGGTTGAAATTCATCACTGAAAACAAGTTTTGAAGGGTTCTACTTGAAAAATAACTTCTTGCAGCTTTAGGGAATAGCAGGTCATTAAAGGACTTACGCAAAAGATGGGAATGAGTTTCAACCCAATACTTACTGAACAGCTCTATTCAAACTAAGGCAGCTACTGTGTGAAACTGTCTCCTTTACATCCGGGCTGGCACTAGCTGTGTACACATCCCTGGGAGAATTGTGAAAATAGTCACACATATTTTCTGTAGGGCTTCTCTTCCTGACCTACAGTGTACAATGACAGGGACTTCCTTTGCTATATCCCCAGAGTCTGCAATAGTGCCTAAGCACAGAATGTCCAAAAAAAAAAAAAACACAAACCTCTGTGGGATAAATGATTGCATAAAATGTCTATTATATGTGAAATCTTCAGTTATGCAGACCTTACCCTTCAACAGTCTCATTTTCTGCTTTAAACTTACAGATCCTAAATAGGTGGAAAATACAATTCAGAAAATAATGCAGTCTACAATATCCATCTCAATTTTATTATGTAAAGAATAGAGTCATCTGCATTGAGACTATCAATGTAAGAGAAATAGTCCCGAGACTTACTCCACCTATTACTATTTAACACATACACTTACAGGTATCTGGCCACTGTCTTCCTCTGAGTCACACGGACAGCCCACAGTCAGGACCATATTTCAACTGGGTACTCTGTTCTAACATTTATCAAAATTAATACCACTGCACATCACATTCCTATCTCGGGAGTAACCAAAAGTCAAGTTCCTCTGATCATACATTGTCACCCACCACTCATCCCCATAATAGTCTGTACATCCACTCATCTACCCCACTGTTAAGTGGCTTTCAAACTTTTTTGACCCATTCCCACCCCCAATCCTTATACTGTACAGCCCTGAGTGACCAACTAGGCTCTCCAATGTCCTCAATATTATCTCTAAACATTCTCTCCAGCTCCTGCACTTATTGACTTGGCCATCCCTTGAAGATACTATTGCCCCTCAAGTTCTCTCAAATGAAACTTTTCTCTTTCCCTCCCTCCCCCCACCCCTTTCACCCTTTTTCCTTCTCACTCTCAACTGCATATCCAAGAGCCAAGAGGTGGTATAGGTTTTATCCTTTCTCCTATTTTTCTCAAATAATTTCTCCATTTTTGATCCTTTAAAAACACCAGTTCTTTCAAGCTCACATCTGGCTATACTATCTTTTCCTCTCCTCCCTTTCTCCTTACTTCACTAGGCTTTAGTTTCCATTTCAGTCTTTCTCTCCATTCTAACTCTTATCCTCCTTCTGAGAGACCTCAAAATCACCTCAAAATCCATGTGGATAACTCACCCAACATCCTGAGTCCTTTGATCTCTTCCTCTGCCCACCCTCACTCAACTAACATTATAGTCACAGGCTTGTCAACACTAGTAACTACACTATCTCCAGCATCTCAATCAAGCATCCAATTCTCCAATTCCTACTTCCTATCCTCACAGCTCACTTTCTCAGAACTGCCCTATGCATTTTTTTCACCCCAGCAATATCTCCTATCCATTGACCGTCCTATTTTCTCACTCAGCCTTAACCACTTTCACATTCTACCCTACCCAGTACAGGTTCTATGGTCCATCATCACCATACTGCAAATGTGCCTAACTTTCTTGACCTCTGTGGTTTCTCCACTTGTGTTACAGACCCCATTCTTCTTAAATTTTTCCAAGTCTTTTAAGTTGGGAGATTAACCAAATGAGCATCTCTTTGTCTACCACCTGGTGATATTCTTTTCTATCCAAACAAAATTTACTGAAAGATTTGTCCATGCTGATTTTCTCTCTCATTCATTTTCAATCCCATAAATTCTGGCTTCTGTTGCCACTGAAAATCACGGTTATTGATTAGCTTCATGTTGCCAAATTCAATGGAAGTTTCTCACTCTTCCTCCACTCGACCCTTCAATGGCATCAATATAACTGACCACTCTTCTTTCTGAAGCATTCTCATCTCCCTTGTCTCTCCTATCTTACTAGCCATTTTTTCTCCACCCACTTTGCTGATTCCTTCTACTCTAACCAAGTTCTAATTATTGGATTTTCTCAGAGGTTGGTTCTGGATCCTTATGTCTGGGTAATCTCCTTTAGTCCCATTCCTTAGAATACTACCTATGTGCTAATGACTTTCCAGCTGAGACCTCTCAATCAGCATTCCAACTGCATACATGACATTTCCATTTGGATGTTTAATAAGAAACAAACTCTGCATGTTTAAAATGTATTTTATCCATCCATATAAATTCTCCTAAGGTGACCCCAGTGAATGGTAACCCAATCTACCCACTCATGTAAAAACTAAGGTCTCACACTTGAGTCTTTTCTTTCTGTCTTCTTCCCTACCCAATCATTAGCAAATCCTATAAATCTATATTCAAAACAGATCTAGAAACTGCCACTTCTCTCCACTACCACATGTCCTGGCCATCATCCTTTATCAGCAGACTACTATAATAGCTACTTGCTGCTCACTTCCACTTTTGTCTATTACATTTCAAACTAACAGAAACTGAACAGTGGCCCACACTTAAGGGAGATGCCAATAATCCCTTTTAAGGACTTCAAGGCCTACAAACACTAACCTGTGATCTGCTCACTCCCTCTCTTCACCCTCAACTATACCTACTAGAGAGATACCAAAAGACACTCCATTCAACAAATGCTTAATACACTGTTGAAGAGGACACCAGCAACTTTGGAAGAGACTTTAGTTACTTCCTTTGTAGGTCAGGATTACTGGTAGAAGGAATGAGGTCACAGTTTTCAGTGTGGATGGAAAGATTCTATGAAGAATCCAAGGGGAAATTCTTACCACACAGTGTGCTCTATCAGGAGCTGGTAATTAGAACTGATCCTACCACAGAGCTCGTTAGTACTAGCTAGTTGACCATGGGGTCCCAAGGACACAAATAAGTCAGGCCACTAAGGTACTACTGGAATAACTGAAAAAAAAAAAAACCCTTATCTGTTCAACAAAGGCCTAACTTGAGCCACAGCAAGTGAATTGGTCCCTCATCTCTTTTGCCAAGGCCTTGCTTCCTCTCCTGCTTCTAAAACAGTGGTTATTAGCTTTCCTAGCTACACTTTCCTTTGAGAATTTGATAAAGATAAGACTCTCTCCTCAGAAAAATGCATATAAATACTGCACTCAGTTCAAAGGTTTCTGGAGGGCCTCCTGAAGAATGTTCTCTCAGGTTGCACACCTGTCTTCTCTATTTGCCTCTTTCATCCACTGAAGGAAAAAATAACAATAATGATAATGTTCCTTGGTCATGGATTCTAAATACTGTCCTCTCTCCTCTACCTCTCATTCAAGCTCTGTAAGAGCAGTCTAACCATTTTTATGGGGAGAGGGGTAAAAATGCACATTTATGCCCATGTTTATAAATGCACAGAAGCTCTGGAAGGACATACAAAAAAACTGATGAATAATAGTTTCCTCTCAGGAAGAAGACCAAACATGAAAGGCTGGAGAGGGAGGGAGACTTTTTTACTGAATATCCTTTCACCCTGTGTATGAATTATCTAATCAAATGATAAAAAATCAAAATTTTAAAACTTTTAAATAAGCAGGCTACTTTTTGCCTGCTAATTTCTCATTTCCCAGCTTTCTAGCATTTTAAGAAAGACTTCTGGCCCCTCAAAACTGGTTATAAAAGGTCATCAGATACCTTCTAATTTGTAAGAATGGATACTACAAAGTCTTTATCCTTCTTGATCTCATCATGTCATTTATCAAAAATTTTCTTTCTTAGGCTTTCAGAACACCACATTTTCTTGATTCTCCTACCTTTCTGGAAGTTCCTTCTTACTCTCCACAAAATTAATTTATTCATTTATTCACTACCAACAGTGTGACAAGATACTTTACTCCTATTTGTACCTTTGTTAGGTGATTCTAACAAGCTATGACAATCTACAATGACAGGAGTTCTCAAAGTGTGACCTCAGAGTTCCTGGGCATGCACCAGACCCCTTCAAAACTTCAAGAAATAAAACTTTTAACTCGGTCTTCTTCACCCCATCCCCAAACTTGCTCTTCTTTATTGACCCCTATTCTTTATTGACCTTCACCCCAAGTGACTCAAGCCAAAACTGCAGCAGGCATGCAGTTCTCTCTGCAATCACCAGTGCTTATACCTATTACTTTCTCTTGATTGAATCTCACACCTTTCCATACCTCCTGCTATCGCATTAGTTGCCATCATTACTTTTCTAGACTACCAACAGCCCAACCACTATCCCTACTTCGTTTCACTTATTCCCAAATCCATTCTCCACACTGCACCCATTCTATATCCAATACCCAATCTGATTCCCACTATTACCACCTATTCACTTAAGTTTCTCAAATTGCAGAAACTGGCCCCAAGATATATTAGCTCTCTACAAGAATTTTTATTATTTTGTTGAGAATAATGAAAACAAGCACATTCTACATCACTTGGTTACATACCTAGAACACAGCAATATAGAACTCAAGGCTGTGTTATAAAATCACAATAGCCTACTACTACAAACCAAAGTAATTTATGAGAAATCAATAACAGCAGACTTATACAACTGATTTCGTTCAAGACAACATGATGCTCTTTATTTCCAAATGTATCAAATCTGTGTGAATAGAGAATGTGATGAAAGAACGGAGTCTTTCCAGGGTATTAGTAGCACTGACAAGCCAATCTAAAAAATTAACCTGCTGCATACCAACACATCCTGTAAGCATTTTATAAAATATACATATGTCACATTAATGTTAGGGAACCTGGATAGTAGCTTTAATTTATACACATTTCAGTGTTGTTAAGAACTAAAAACATAAGAATTTCATTTTAATGTTTACACATCTGAAACACTGAAACAAAAGGAATTGCTAACAACAAAGCCAAACTACCGGATTTCCCAAAACATATTTTGCACCCAGAATCACTCTACTCTTTTTTATCCAATCCTGGTCTTTCCAATCACATTTTTAAAGAAACTTACCCTTTTAAGAAATTAGCTTCCTTTTTAAAATTGAGGATCATATCTCTGAAACCTTAAAGCATCCCTCTTTAAAAGATCAGATCCTGGAAAATTCCTAAATATTTGGCTTTCAAAGCAAAGGTTTTGTTGTCTTATTTACATATTGAGAGGCATAGCTCTCAATGTTGTTCAATACAGTAGCCATCAGAAATACGTGTCTAATTAAACAAAACTAAAAATTAGTTGAGTCTCCCTAGCTACATTCCAACTACTCACTAGCCAGTCACACGTGGCTGGTGGCTACAATATTTCCATCACCACACAACTATAACTTCTCTCTCAGAGTAAGCTTTGGAGAAAGCCGCTCATCACTTCATACTTTATATTGATGACTTCCAAATCTTCATCTAGTCTTTTTCCATTAACCTAATGAAATAGCTCCAGCAACCTACTTGATAGACATTATCTGCTAGAAAGACGGAGGTAGCAATTGGAAATAACTATGGTAGTGGCAAATCAGTAAGGCACAATATGATCAAGAATGGAACAGATTTTCAGAGTAAGATTAAGACTGAGACTGGGACAAGAAGGTATAGGTACTGCAAAAACAGCAAATATTAATCAAAAGACAATGTCCATACCACTGTACCCTCTCAACCTAAAGTAATTGCCACTTTGCAAAGATCTTCAAAAGATTTTCTCAACCATACTGAAGTATTATGCACCAAGTAAACTTAATTTTGATATGGAACACATATACTAAGATCTCAGTTTATTTATTTTTTTAAAGATTTTATTTATTTGAGAGAGAGAGTGAGAGAGAGCATGAGAGGGGAGAAGGTCAGAGTGAGAAGCAGACTTCCCTGCAGAGCTGGGAGCCTGACGCGGGACTCAATCCCAGTACTCCAGGACCATGACCTGTGCCAAAAGCAGTTGCTTAACCAACTGAGCCACCCAGGTGCCCTAAGATCTCAGTTTATAATCAATCATTATAAACTACAATTTAACCTATTTCAAAATTTTGTTAATTACATTTCAAATTCTTTCAAGAGTTTGTTTGGGGTTTTTTTTTTAATTTTATTTACTTATTTGTCAGAGTGAGAAAGAGCACAAGCAGGGCAGTGGCAGGCAGAGGCAGAGGGAGAAGCAGGCTTCCCACTGAGCGGGGAGCCCGATGCGGGACGCCCGATGCGGGACTTGATCCCAGGACTCTGGGATCATGACCTGAGCCGAAGACAGTCACTTAACCAACTGAGCCACCCAGGCATCCCTCTTTCAAGGGTTTTTAAAAACCTCAAAAACAACACAATAATGCACTTCAGCCAAGTTTATAACTATATAGCAAAACTAGCTAACACTCCCATTTACCAATTTATATCTCCCAGTGTTCTCCATACTGTATTATTTTTTTAAAAGATATAATATCGAATTAGCCACAAATACATTTTCTGCTTTATAGAGATAGTCAATATTGGCATTACTCCAAAAGAGGGCTTATTTTTAAAACTTCAAAACTCCATTTTTGTGACTGCTTAATTAAAATAAAACCAGGTGCAAAAATAGGACTATGCGCCCCCCCCCCCGAAATTCCAACAGAAACTTCAGAGAACAATGACAATGAAAGGCTCTTTCAAAATAATGTATGGTATATTAATTTATTCAATATTTATGACCACTATAAACTTCTGGAATGAGGTGGATATTAACTCAAATAAACATGAAGCAAACATTTACTAAGTACCTACCGTGTGCTAGGTTTTGGACTACCTATACAAAAAACAAAAACAAAAACAAAAGAAAAAACACAGTCCTTGCCCTCATGGAGCTCACAGTCTAGTTGAAGCAGACAATCACAAATACAATGGCAAAGCACCAGGGAGGTGGAAGAAGGGACTGGTTCTGCCTGGAGAATGCAGGGGCAGGCTTCCCAGAGGTGGAGACAATGGAGCTGGGCCTTGGATGAGGAGGAGTTCACCAGATGGAGGGGAAGGGGGGAAGCGCATTCCAAGCAGAGGAAACAGCACATGAGCAAGCAGAATCTTGAAAGCACATGCCATGGTGCAGGATGATGAGTGGTCCAGCGCAGCTAGAGCATAAAGGTGCACACAAACTAAAGAGACGAATTAGTTTTTGGTTTTTAGAGAATCATAACTATCAAGAACATATCTTCATGTACTTAGCATAGTTTAATTGTGATTCTGAAAACAATAGGGCGGCTTGAAAGCATTCCACTCATTTCATAAATATTTGACCCCTTTAGATAGATAATCAGCATTAATGTTCGAATTTTTTTAAAAGGTACTTTTAGAAAACTAAATCTTAATTTTGCTCTGTATATTTAAGAAGCAAAACCAACCAAAAAGAAGGGTTTTCTTAAGTTGAATCACAGAGCTATCTATACACACTACAGTTCCTCACTTTCTTTTAAGCTCCCTCTAGCACCACTATCTTTTACCCTGAACACCTTCATAGCTATCAACCCAAAGTAACCCCCAGAGTTAAGCAACAGAAAAAGCAATTTCAGCCTTCCCTTCCCATTCCTCCTATAAACAAGGTACTTGACAACGTCCTTACGGTAAATCAATGCATGGTAACCAACGCAACAGATGAGGAAACAATGTAATCTGACCCCCATACCAATTTTTGGAAATTAGACTATTATTAACAAACTATGAAGCTGAATTCTGAATAAAGAGAGACATGAAGCAGAGACCCATATCATCTTCAGGAAAAATAAAAAGATATAGAGGAAGAAATCTTGGGTCAAAAAATTTCCATGTACACTGGCAACCAAGCTTCACCAAGGAAGCTTGGTGCTTAGAAGGGTGCAGTGGAGAGAGGAAATGAACTCACAGGGGTCAAATACTGTATTAGATGTTTTCAGATAAATTCCTATTTACTCCTTGCAATAATGCGAAGGAAATAGTTCATTACCTTAGTTTCACAAATGAGAGATCTGAGGCCATCAGAGGTTAAAAAGAGTTACCCATGGCTGCCTGAGCTAATAAGCGGCAGAGCCAGTACATCAAACCACGCCTGCCTAGTTCCAAAGCCCATCCCATCCTACACATTGCCTCAGGGATCCTAAAATGAACACGGTACTCCCAAGCAGCATGAAAGGTTGTATCAAGGTTATATACACCCTGGAAAGAAAAGCCCTTACTTTTCCCTCCACTATTTTCACATAGTGTAAAATGACAGTGGTGGCAATACACATAGATCTCTGAAATTCAGAGGAAGAAAAACTGAGACAAAATGGTTATATAAGATTAGCTGCCCTAGCCAGGGGAGGGAGGGAGGGAGGCTTTCTTGGTAAAAATACTGGGGGGCTCCGATAAAATTAAATTAGCATAATACTCCAAATGCTACTGTTTAAATTCTTATACAAGAAACCATCAACTAAGCAGCTCGATAAAAGTAAAAGCTAATGGAAAAAATCTCCAGTATTAGGATGAGAATATTATTGCTAAAATTCATTATCCTCAACATCATCAAAAGTCAAAATAAAAATTGCCCTTTCTCAAATCCTAATTCTGAAAACTGATAGGTGAACATAAACTATGTGGTAAGCATACTTGCCACATTAACATTTTGCCTCTTTTTTGGGAAATAGGAACTATTTTAAGAAAAAAAAATGAAACAATTAACATCAACACAGAAATCTTTTGTAAACAGTCCCAGTGGGCCAAAAATGTGATGTTGGCCTAGACAGATATTGAAATTTTCAACTGTGCACAATTTACTTATGCAAAGTACTGCCAACTACCAGAAAATTAATCAGATTTGTAAGTCCAAATACTTTGGGTGGGGGGAAGACATTGGGATGTTCAGGCAGCCAAAATTCTAGTGACATAATTATAATGTAAGATACTTTGTGGAGAGCTTCTGAAATAGCATCCACATGCTCTAAGTAAATTCACCAACCTTATTTTGATTGAGAGGATCATTCCGCAGTCTCTGTTTGTTCTTCTGTAATTTACTAGGCATCATCTTTCCAGTTCTGAAGTCAAAACTGCTGAGGTCAACAGTATTTCCCAGGTACCTTGCCAACTGAGGTTTGCTTCTGAACTTCTTACCGCTTGGACTAGAAGAAAGAGAACATTCATTGTACAAAAGATAACAATGTTTCCCCTAGATCTCTACATAAATCTTTCTCTACATCTTTCTATCCCAATTGTTACCACACCAGAATTTTACATTTTGTTCTGTTTTGTTTTCAAAGAAATGGCAAAGTTTTAAAGGAATTTCATAACTTCCCTGTAAGAAGAGATAATGTATCACGGAATATTACAGTCCACTGGGTATACCAATGGAGTACACAACAGATGTTACTGCAGATTAGCCAACTGGTCACTCAGCAGCCCCTGACAGAATCGCCGTACAAACTGCATGCACAGCACATATGTACACTGCAAATGTCTTCAATATTACAAACTTATTTCCAAACTGACTTCTGAAGTGCTTTTTCTTTTTTTTTTTTTTGGTAAGTATTACATACACACAATGGCAGTAGTGATCAGAACTTCAGAACAAATTCTTCTGAAGTCAACAATCCTTATTAAAAACACACAAAAACACTTGAAATCCATATATTCTTTGGGCTACCAATCTGAACTCACAACATTTACAACAGAAAAAAAAATATTGAATTCTGACAATATTTAAATGCTCCCTAATGCAACTACTCAAAGGAGGAAATAAGGCAAACATTTGCAAATGTGTTTGTACATTGCTGACATGAGTTTTATTAGCCAAACTCCCACTTTGGAGAAGCTTATCAAGAATAACTTACTTATCATAAGAAATATTGTCAAAGCTGGAAAATTATAAAAGTGCCAGAATTATACAGAAAACTAGTCTTTCCTAAAACTTTTTTCCTATATGGCATTGATCTGTAAGAAACTTTTTATAGGAAGAATGCCCCCATCTTATCTAATAAATTTTCTGAGCCAAATTTGGTAAAATCAACTGTTAGTGTCAGCATAAATATGTTACCAGAAGAAAACTGTAAGAATTCTCAAATATTTCTCCAAAAAGCCAAAATGTCCTATTTAGAACTTAACCTTGTAGGAACTGACCACAATAAAAGAAAAATAATTGAAGAGGAAGACAAAAGAGAATTTTGGCTGGGAAACCAGCAGTAAAATACTGCCCTGGAAGAACAAAATTTCTCTCTGGGTCAAATTCAAACCAACATACTGCACTCTGTCATAAACTCTACGGTATTCTGCCACCAATGACTTCAAGACACAAGAGGATCATAACAGCATTTTGTTCCATAATCTCAAAATGTAGGTATTCCCGAAACACAGTTCTAAAATTCAACCTACAGATGGAGGTAACAACCGACATTCTCAATCAGATATCACTCTAATGAGACATCTCATTAATGCAATAAATGCTGAGCTTAAGAGTGGACTTAGTTTCGATAGACTAGTGTTCCAGAAGATGAAAATACTAAGGTAGCAACTTCTACCAAAAAGATAAGCACTATTATTTTTAAGGATTTGGCTTAGAGACAACTAGAAAGTCATTCTTTAAGAAATCAATTGACTAATTTCTCAAATGGGCCCCGCAACGAGTCATTCCTATGGAACAGGTGAAATGCCAGTTACCTACGGCAGCTGAAAGCATACTAGAGCCTCACTACAACATTCCTCCATAGAAAAAAACTCATTAAAGATCAGTTTTAGACACTCCTCCCCCAATTAAGGAAATCTAAATACTTAAGAACTCAGTTAAAAGGCCATACTCATGAAATGTGATTGCCTAGTTTATGATCTAGATTAGCAATTTAACATGGCTTAAATTGTTCCTATGTTTATAGATTTTAAAAACCAAATGGAAACTGAAAGTCCTGAGACACTCTACTGATAACTAAATTAGCAATGAAGTAAGAAAGTGGAAATCAAGTTTTAACTATTAACATATCCCAAAAAAGGTGGAATATCAATTGGTAACAGTCAGGTATTCACACCAAATTCACTGTCCCCTGTGTCATAAGATGGAATTCTACGAAGCATCTACATTGGATAGCTACAAGTACTCGCCATACACACTGTTGCCTTCAGAACAGTGACACAAGCCATTTTCCTCTCTGTAACTGCTATAGTTTGTGCTTGGTGCTTTAAGGAAAGTCAGCCTGGAGGCGCCTGGGCAGCTCAGTGGGTTAAGCTGCTGCCTTCAGCTCGGGTCATAGTCCCAGGGTTCTGGGATTGAGCCCTGCATTGGACTCTCTGCTCAACAAGGAGCCGGCTTCTCCCTTTGCCTCTGCTGCTCCTCCTGCTTGTGCCCTCTCCCTCTCTAAATACGTAAAATTAAAAAAAAAAAAAGGACCGTCAACCTGGCTGCCCCAGGAGATTTTAAACAAGGGACCAACCTCCGTGCAGGATGAAGGCAAGCATATAGAAAGGCAAGGCCCGAGGGAATGGTTAAATAAGAATAATGCCCATCAGATATAAAATATTTGCACAGCACCAAAATGAACCTGGCAGTGGCAGATGAAATAATGCTAGATTAACAGAAAGACTGCCTGTCACTTAAGCTTTGGTCTGAACCTAGACTAAGTTATGAGTATGCCCTCTAAGATGGCTGCGGTAAGTGGCAGTCCCACACACACCAGAACTTAACGTGACTAAGCTTTCATTCTAAAAGCAGCAAATTATAACTTAGGAAAATTACTCTTTAAAAAAACGTCTAGTAGACTAGTGAAGGATATTAGTCATTTTCAGTTTCTAACCAAAGTGATTACTTCTAATCCCCGTAATGAAAAACTAATATTTCACTTTCAACCACAAAAAAAAATTCCCTACCAACTGCCCCCAGATATGCCAGCCCTGAGCCGACTTGTGATTTCACCTTTAACTTCTCCTACCCTCCAAATACTCTAAAGCAATGATTAAATTAAAATCAAATACATGAATTTCTTTTCATATAAGAACACTTCATCATTTGAACTGTCTTTGCTTTCACTTTGATTAAACTGTTTAAAGCACTTCTTAAGCCTAACTCTGTCCTTAGAAGTTTCTAACTATAGATTATCAAAAAGAAAGAAATTTTATTTGACATCTGACTTTCAACTTCAAAAGAACTTGACTGAGATACCAGAAAGTACTTAAATTGTGGTCATCTTAATTTAGTGGTATTCCCATTTTATCACTCTATAAACTCACCTGTAATCATCATTCCCTGAGCTAGACAACTGTAACATGCTCTGCCAGTTTCCATATAAAAACTAATTCCTCTGAAAACCTGTTGCTTGCCTGTGCAACTGCATTCTGAAAACACTCCCCTAACAGAGCAGAACCTCTTTTTTCATGTTACTTGGGTAACACGGACCATCATGACGTTTAGTCAAACATTATGAGGAGACCATATATAAACATAAATATATCTTCAAACCAGTTTCTAACAGGATGAACTGTGGGGGTGGCAATAATCAAGAGTGCAATAAGGTGAAACTGGCCTATGAGTGACAAGGAGCACTGTGGACAGCAGATGGTAGCCCTACGGCTGAAGATCATGTTCAGAAGTGCATCACTTGCCAATAGTACTTTGTGAGGAATAATAAAAACCTCCGCACTAAAAATTCTCTAAACTACAGCACTGGAAAAGTTCTGAAAATAAAGAAACATCAACTTTCTATTGTTTTCTACCTTCTTTAAATGTTAGAGCTTACTTGTTAGTTACAGAGTACATATTGAAAGAAAAAGAGTTCTCTAACTTTACATACCAATTGTCTGCACAAGTCAAGTTTTGGCTGAGACTAAGATCTGAAATTAAAATTAACTTTTTGTACTTCAGTACAAAAACATGTAATCCGAAAACTGCCAAATCAATTAATTTAAATAACATATGCCATTGCTTCAAAGCTGAGTGCCATATACACAGAGAAATCTACCTACAAGTCATCCCCCTTCTCTAATTTCTTTCCTCCCAATCCTTACACACAGGCCCTTCCTAAAGTGACCGACCCATCCTCAGCCCGCCTCTGCAGATTGTATCTCCTCTTGCCTTTCTTAGATCTCACATCTCCTGTCAATTACTAAATCCACTTCCTTCATATTCACCTTTGAATCAATCCTTCCTTTCCATTGTTGTTGCCTAAATCAAATCTTTATCACCTTGGGTCTAAATGACCAGGACAGGCTAAGTGACTCTATTTGCTTGTCTCTGCATTCTCAACTATCAAAATTACTCTTCCTAAAACACCACTCTGACCACAGTTCCAATTTAAAAGCCTTCGATGACTTTAATCCATTAGCTAATGGGAGCCCAACATCTTAGCCCTGCATGTAAGACCCTTTTTCATCTAGCCTCCTCAGAACCTTTAAACCCTACTTTCCACTCTTCTTACCCAGTGACCTTTGCTCCAACTATATTGGTTTATTCATTCCATTCTAAAACAGGCTGAATAGTTTCCCTCTTCGGCCCTTTGCAAACCATATCTTTTACCTGATCTATAATGCATGACTCCAACCCTGATCCCCAAGAGCCCAGAAATAACAATTCACATATTTCTTCCATAAAGCCTTCCCAGAATGAAGTAGTGGAATGTTTCCTTCCTCTGAACCATACAACCATTGTTGCCAGTATCAGGTAAATAATCATGAACTGCTTATTGGCATCTCTTGTATTCTAGTTTTGAAATACTGAATTCTTCATGGTTATAAAACTTCTACAAGTTTAAGTTTTATCTTCACAAAGAGCATACTGAAGTTATTTATGAATGAAATTATCTGATGTCAGATTTGCTTCAAAATAATGAAAACTGAGTCAGAGGTAGCGGATTGAGGTATGGAAGAAATAAGATGAACAACTGTTGAATTGGGTACTTGGTAATTTCTTATATGATTTTCTCTACTTTTATATATCTGTTTGAAAATTTCTATACTGAAATGTTTAGAATATAAACATTAAAGTATATAAACTGAATATATTCCCTGAAAACTGGAAAGTCATTTTTATTTTTTAAATGGAGTTTGGGCAAATTTGAGCATTAAAGAATTTCCTTAGCAGTTGGGGCTGGAGTAAAGAATTATTTTTTTTTAAAGTATCACTAAGGAAAAAAATTATTTACAATTTGACTGCTGGTAAAATGTGACAGCATTCCACCCTTTCCCTTGGCATATATGTTTAAGGAATCACCAACACAATCTTAAATGGTATAAAAGAACTTAAACATAATTCAAATTCTGTGCCAATCATTCTCATTTCATAAACTAGCATTTATGTAACAAATATTATATGCAAACAGAATATTACTGGTAGCAAATTCTATTACCTCTATATCATAGTTGAGAAAAAAATGAAAGCCAGGGTGATCTGCCAAAAAAAATTTAAAATGACTAAATATAGAATTATACCTAATTTCAGCCCACTGCCTTAACGTACTCACTTTTTGAGAAAGAAAAGAGGAAAAACACTGGTTATTTTGGTTGAACTGGGGACTGGACACTTATGGAAATGTCAGAAATTAAAATCACCTGGGAGTTATTTCAAAATATAATGGAGGAAAGGGGGCTGAATATTGATGAAACAAGGTTGGCCAGGAGTTGATAATTGTTAAAACTGATTGATGAGCTCATGGGAGATTCATTATACTTTTCTAACTACTTTTGCTCTTGCATATGTTTGAATTTTTCCATCATAAAAAATACGCAGGTTAAGTATACCCAAAAAAACAGACTATATTTTGAAAAAAGGGCTAGGGGTCTCTGGGAAAGATCTTTTTAAAGACATGCATACATGTTAAAAATAATTTTAAGAACATTCATCCTTGATCTCATCTATGGATTCTTCCAGTATAAAAGGAACAATAAAAGAACAAAAACACATATACACACAGAATGGGAGGCAGTATGTCAAAATATTAACAAAGTATCACTGCCTTTGCAAATCACCAGCTTCTATCTCATTAATTTAAATTATTAAAAATTAAATTATGACTTTATAGTTCACAAGTGAAACTTTAAAAGCAATTTGAAAAAATCATCAATTTCTGCTTGAGATTATTTTTAGAATGTATGTGTATCGGTTCCTTTTGAGCTATGTATTTCCTCTCTTACAGGTAGTGTGGCGGTTCTGGCAGGTGAGACTTTGCATGTCAGATTTTAAAAATCAGATGTAGGACAGATGGCAATGTTGCACCCTAACAAATTTCCTCTAGCACAACACAAAAAGCTGTGATGGTACGGCTGAGAGAGAATTACCAGAGCACAGTTTCCACCATAGCTGTTTATCTTTTATTTCCAGATCCAGGCTTCAATCAGGCAACCAAGAAAAAAAAAAACACACACACACACACAACTAAAAGGGCTCTTGGGTGGCTCAGTCAATTAAGCGTCTGCCTTCAGTTCAAGTTGTGATCCCAAGGTCCCTGCTCAGCGTCCAGCTCCCTGCTTGGCAAGCAGTTTGCTTCTCCCACTGCCCCTCCCCCAACTCGTGCGTGCACTCTTTCTCTCTCTCTCAAATAAATAAAATCTTTTAAAAAAAAAGAAAAAAAGGCTAAAAGCAAGTCAAAATTGCAATTACGCAATAAGCGCTTAGTAATAAACATTACATTTAGTTTTTCCCTCCAACTAAAGAGATTTTTTTTAATTGGTCTGTAGGGCACATTTCAACTGTACCTCAACTCTGAAAGAAGCACATGAGCTTTTTGCAGGAAACACATAAAACTATCTTATAAGCTACAATTTAACCCTCAAGTTACAATTTGATTTCTTCTAACTTAAGTGAAAGCTTTTAAAATGAAGATGACCTATAGCTTGCTCCTTAGGGAACATGTTGCCTATATGAGTATCTGAGAAATAACAGGGTCAATCCTAAATTAAATACATATGGAGAAAGCGAG
Organism: Nasua narica; assembly: GCA_028533885.1. Taxonomy (NCBI): domain Eukaryota; kingdom Metazoa; phylum Chordata; class Mammalia; order Carnivora; family Procyonidae; genus Nasua; species Nasua narica. The sequence continues at coordinate 61,760,276 of CM052808.1, forward strand.
TAAGCGATAAGGCAGGAAACATTTCTGAACAAAATGATCACTTCTATTATCCAGAATAAAACTGCTTTAAATTATGTTAATTTACCACAATTTTTCCATTTTTTTTTTTCTTTCCACTATTACACAGAGCTGGAAGATCATCTTTTGGTACAATAGCTTCACTACCAAAGAAGATTTAAAATTTACCCTTCATCAACTTAAGGGTTCAAATATAATAGTAACTAATTACATGGTTTAGTAGCCTGCCAAGCTCAATAAAGTAAATCAGGCATGAAATGTTGCAATATTTGAGAATTACAAGTAGGGATCTCTATGGGAAGCAGCACAGCAGGGTGGTTAAAAGCTCTGGGGTTAAATCCCCTGCATCAGGAATCTAACTCTGCCCTTACCAACAGTACAACCTCAAGCACATTACTTAACTTCCCTGTCCCAAGTCCCCGTTAGTAAAATGGAGAATTGTACCTATAGCTAATAGGGTCATAAGGACCTAATAATATATGGAAAGTGTTCAGTAAAATAATACTAATGGCTGCCAAAACTATGAGCGCTGTGACACAAAACACACACAGAATTAAAACACATAAGACCCTATGCTTAAAAAACAAACAAAAAACCCTATACTAAGGCACAATGAAATTCAAATGTTGATTTCTCACTTGTATCTTTGCACTATGAGCATTTTAATTACCATTTTCACTGTATCTCTAAAATGGTTTCTGACCTTCTATAATATCCTTAATATTAATGATAAAAATAAGGAACTAGAAAATGTTTAAACTTAACATCTCACCCAATTTCATCCTAGCACACCACCAGAAAATATAAAGGAAAAGCTAAGAGGTCATTTAAGACTTGTTTCACAAATTTTTAAGAGTCACATCAATTGGTAAACACCATACTAGGGGAAAATACAGCTATGTGAGCGAGCCACAGGTTCTACATAAATCAATATTACAGTGACAGAGGAGATGCCAGGCTGAACTACCTAGGGATGACCAGAAACCAGATTATGAGATGAAAAGACAATTTACTGAAAGCCAAAAGACTTTAATATTTAAGAACTGTGATGATAAATCTTTCCCCTGGTCCATTCAGCTAGTTTTTTCCAACAAAGACTACAAGGCAGAGTTTTGTTGTTGTTGTTGTTGTTGTTGTTGAAGACAAAAGACAAAAAAAAAAAGAGAGAGAGGGAAAAGTCTGGTTGAACTTTGACCTTTGACATGCTCAATGATTCAGAATTCATGCCCTCAAATCTATCATACCAGTCTTTGGTAACAAGTCAGATATACCTATACGTTTTTTTAAACCTATGTATATGTTCAGCCCATACAACTTTAATTAATGAAGTTAAATGAATTGTTTTCCTTAATTAGTCCCTAAACATATCTGAAGCTTCAAGAGATCTATGTATTTATTTCAGTAATCTGAAAATGAATCCTTGTAACACTATGAGGTACAGGTAAAATCATATGCACTTTACAAACTCACAATCCACAGGATCAGGAAGTGTAAGTGACAAGCTCAAGGTTGCACCAAATGGTTAAATGCAGAGTTAGAAGACCAGCTCCAGACCTCTTCATCCCTGTGAGCTGCTGCCTTCCCTAGAGACTTCTACTTTTATCCTATCACTCATGATTTTACAGACCTCGGTTTTACTGCCTCTGAGTCCTCTACTTTCCAGATCAAACTGAAATAACTTCAGTCTCTCTTCATGCACCTGTTCCCTATTATTATTTTAATTGTACTCTGGTTCCCCTGTATCCTTTTTTCAAGGAAGTGATCAAATACAAATGCGTCATAATTTTGACACAAGAAACAAAAATGTTTAGTATTATGTTTCCAATATCCAACCGTAAATTTTACGACAGCAGCTTAACAGTTTACCATGACTTCCAGATCTTTAACCCTAATTATAACCAGAAGTCTAGAAACCAACAAGTTTAGACTTGATAAAAATGGCATGAGTTGGCTCCTGTGGGGTCCTATGCAGAGGAAAATAATATTTCAAAAATATCAGTCAGCAACTACAGCGAACCAAAAACTAGAAACGACAGGAGTCAAGTAGACCAGTTAGAAAATTATTGTTCACATAATGAGTTCATATGATGGCAACAAACTTTTCAGAAACTATTACCAATGGATCCAACACTTTATCTAACCACACCTTTTTTAAAAACACACTTTGTATGATAATGTATGAACTGCCACACACTATCAGTAATCCTGACAGAAGGCATAATTATATTGCTTAACTGGCAACTCAAGGCACGCCTTCCTATTAGAACTTGGCAGTCTCAGGAAACAGCCAAAACACCGTTTTACCAAAATTTGAGGCTTTCCCAATGAGCTTAATTTCAGCCCAATTAATAAGTGTAAGCCACACCCTACGTTAACAGGCACAGATTTAAATTAATCTCCCCAGGGGCAGGCTAATTCAAGAGTTAGCATTATTAGAATCAGTGTGAGCAAATGGGTGCAGGTGTTCACATTACCAATGGGAGAATTAACTCTTAACCCACCTATTAACAGAGATAGCTGGGGTTGGTGAGCTACTGGTTTTTTTAAAGGGTGAGGCATATATGGGGATGCTGACATGCAAAGTGTGACAGTTTGGTTGAAAAAGAATGTGTTCACCTTCACTATGAGTAGGTGCCCCACATCATTCATCACTGTAAGCGGAAGTCAAAGTCAGAATAACTGCTGTATTACAAATACCACATCATGCTACCCTGTGTCCTACTAGCTCTGAATGTAACCTCTCAGAAGGGTATCAAGAGTGTTACAATCCTGAAAACTAACATTTCGTAGGTAATCAGTAAACAATTAGACAACATTCCTTCCAACCCTGAACTAAACACATGGAGCACAAATCTGTTCAAAGTATCTTTTCATTTTGTATAAATAAGTAAAAAGCAAATCATGCTGCACTAATATAAAGACTTTAATTCTGAAATTATCACTATACTGGTTTCTCATTTATTGTAAGATAAATTTGTTTGGAAAGTTCTTTTTAAATTGATTCTATCAACTTTTCTACCATAAAATATTTACGGAATTTGTATTTAAAAAGTTAACACTGAAAAATTTACAACACATTTAAAAAAATAATTGAGTGACCACAAATCAAAATGAGTACAGCAAGATGTCTTTTTGAAATAATTTTTCCAGATACTGCAAGGAAAACAACAAAAAACACTTTGCAATAACCCAAAGTTAGTCTGAACAAATACGTCATCCCAAAACCAAACAAACTATATCCCAGGAGAAATGCCATAGAGAGTGCAATTCAGTCTAAGACGCTCTACTGAGAATAGACTAGTCACCTATTCCTCGAGGAGTTCAATCCCAGACACAGAATATTCTTGTAAAAAATAATTGGCTACAAGTCAATACATAGTTCACAGAAAGAAGGTAGCATACTACCTGCTTAGAGAGAAAATATAAGTTGTTAATGAAAGAATGTGCAAAAGTGAGCAACTGTGAACAGAACTAAATGAAACAAGTGAACTTAAGAGGAATAACAATCTGTTCCACAATAAGCTTTTCAGTATTACTGAAGTAAATTTAAAATTTAATAATGGGGAAATATATGATTATCACCTTTGAATGTTTAAAATAAGTTTGCCATTTTTATCATTTAAGATTTCAAAACAAAACAAAAAAAAGATTTCAAAACAAGTGGTCTCTGATCAAGTGACAAAATAAGTCCTAATGTAACACTACATTTTCATTTTTTCTTGAAAAGGTAAAGTAAATTTACAGAAACTACTCTTCCATATATTTGAGCCACCATCAGGAATATGTTCATATTTACGTATTTTCCAGTGGTGATCACAGTCTTATATATATAAACACATACACACAAATGTTTGTATATTTTTTAAACTTTCAAGTCTACTTAAAAGTACTCTCAATTCATAAACATTGTAGAGTGTATGTATGTAGACCCTTGACCCCTGACCTTCCCCTCTCCTCCCTCAAGAAAGGGCAATGTATTAACCTACTTGATGAATAAAGTAAATCCTTTAGAACATTATTCAATGGTTAAATGGCTGGCAATAACGGGCTCCAACACTCGAATGTATTCCATGAAAAATGGTTCAATCAGCCCACAAAAATGGCCCTCCACACCACTGAATATAACACGTTTATATTCTCTTCTATAAATAGGATGGTTTATTTTTAATAGTAAATTTGTTGATAAGAAAATTCCATAGGTATCAATAGCCACAGGCACTTTCCTGAGCTTAGTGGATCATCCAATGACATGGACAGCATGACCACAGGATTGCAAGATAACATCAGGATGAAAACCTGAATCATGCAGAACAAGATTTCTCAAACTGGTGACATTCAGGCCAGGTAATTCTTTGTGTGGGGACCACCGTGTGTAATACAGAATATCTCACAACATCCCTGGCCTCTACCCACTAGATACTCACACCCTCCCAAGGTATGAGAACCAAAAATGTCCCCAAACATTGCCAAACATTCCCTGGGGGACAAATTTTGGTCTAGGAGTCTAACAACATATTATAGTGTTTCAGTTTTCAAAAGTGAGTAACTTCTGCAAAGCTAAGACAGTTCCAAGAAACTTCAGGCATTCCAAGTAGCTACTTTATACCAAACTTTTCTGGATCTCACAAAGTAACTGAAACCTTATTACTGCAGATAGCGAATTCTTCCACATGTGCATGATTAAACACTCTTGTGATGATGAATCTGGGAAAGGCTGGGACAGGAGCCAACAGTGACTGGGTTTTATAGTTTCGATGAATTACACCTTCTTTTAACCCTTCTATGGACTAACCATCCTTACCAGAGTACCCTTTTTTCCACAAACCACTTTCTCCAGCACCGTCAACAGTTAGACGCCCTCCTCCGGGTTGTCACCATTCAGACACTGTCCTGTCACTGTACTGGGGTCAACTCTAGGACCTTCCACTACCAGGCCAGCCTGTCTTTGACACTTCCCTCGGGCCCTGCTCTCATCAAGACGTCCCCTACCCGGGTCAGCTGCTGACCCTTGACCCCGACCTGACCCCGCTGACCCCTCCCCGCCCCCAGGGCGGTACCTGAAGTAGTAGACATCGCTCTTGCCGGCACTGAGCCCAGATTTTCGGATCACTTCCTCCTTCTTCCATCCGGGGGGGAGGGCCGGGCAGTCCATCCTCTTCCCGCTCTCCGTGGCCCGGGGTCCCCTGGGCCCCGGCCCCGCGCTCCCCGACGGGAAAGGGACCGGCTCCCGCCGGGGGGCGCCGCCGCCACCGCTGCTGCCGCCGCAGCCGCCGCCGCCGCCGTCGCCGCCAAGGCCGCCGCCGCCACTCGGGGGACGGCCGCGGCCCCGGCCCCGGCCCCGGCCCCGTCCCCGGCCACGGCCCCGGCCCCGGCCACGGCCACAGACGCCGCCGCCCCGGCCCGCCTGCTTCCACCGCCCCCGGCCACGGCCGCCGCCCCGAGCGCCTTCCCTGCGCACGCCGCTCACCGGGGACGGGGCGAGCGCGCTGCCCTGGCCCCCCTGCTCTATGGCGGAGTCGCCGCCAGCGCCGCTGCCGCCCGCCGCGCTCTCCCCCTCCTCCTGCTCCGGGCAGCAGCGGCCTCCCCCCGGGTGCGCGCGCATCCAGCCCCCTCCCCAGCCGGCGCTGCGCTTCTTCCGTAACCGAGCCCTTGGAATCCCGGAGACCCGCCCCGCCCGCAGCGCGGCGCGCGGGGGACGCGCGCAAGCATCATAGAGCGGACGCGCACAGAGCGGCCCTCCCGCTCGGGGCGTGGCCCCGGCCACCGCCTCTTAGGTCCTCCAAGCGCTCTGGGCCGCCATATTGTCTCCGCCTCCTCGAGGACACGCCCCCGACCCCACCCTCTCCGCCCCCGGCCGCGCCCTTCCGGCCCCCACCCCCACGGCGTGCGCAGAGCCCGGAAGGCGGGTCGGGCTCGGAGTCATCTGTGGAGGAATGTCAGAAGAACGGCGGTTAGTTTATTTCCTGTAGGGTTAACTTCCCTCTGTATATGATTTTACCTACGTTTGCTTCCCAATTAATGCGTAACAAAATATCTCATTTTATATTCACTAACTCGACAATTCATTTAAGGAGGTAATGCACATCCAACATTCCCTTTCCCGCCTCTCTCTACCAAAACTTGCCAGGGAGCTCAGATTGAAGAAGTGGATCAAAGTGTCCCATTAGTTGAATATCACTCTGCTCCGAAGCCTTCTGGATTTAGGTCCCTGGATTATCCTCCAGAAACTTTGTAAAGCTATAAGGAGAAAAATGGCAAATTGGAACATTTCTACCACTTCTATGGGGTTTACCCTTAAATTCTTAAAATGACCAGAACCCCTGAATCCACCTAGAATTTACCATATTTCTGAGAATTTTTTCTTAATTTGGACTTCCTTGTGTAAAGGCCTTTGGCAATTATCAGTGGCCTTTGGTTTGGTAACTAATCCTTTATGTTGAAAGACTAACCTAACCCATTATGACCACCCTTTAGGAATCTTGTGTGGAATTCATTTGGATCTGCCAACTCATCATTAAGGATTGAGTATAAAGAATAGTGTCAAAGTGATTAAGAAAACTGATCTATATTTGGGCAAAAAAAAAAAACTGATCTAAATTCCAGAAAAGTACATTTTCTATGTGATGCTTAATACTTACAGAAATGTACTATCAAAATTAAAAATATGTGAAGAACTGTTTGGAAGACCAAAAACCGTAATGCACATTTTATCAGATTGATGATAAATTTCAGTTTTTGTACACATAGGACTTAAAAATTGAGGGCTGAGTTTATTATAGAGAAAAAATTCAAAATTTATTTGACTAGCCTTTGCAATATATGTGAACACTAGCTCATTCACACAAATTTGACTCTGAGCTTAACCTTAGATCTCTTTTGATGTCTTTGATTTGAGAAACACTAAGTTATAGCTTCCTGCAGGAAAATATTCTAAAAATGTGTCTAGCAGAGAGTTGGAAATTCAAGTCAAATTCTCAGGAGAGTGGTCAATTCTGATGTTGTGTTTTTAGAAGTGATCTTGTGAAAGTGGCAATTGAAGGTAACTGCAAGCAAATAAGATGTCCAAGGAAGAACATACGTGGTTAAAAGTAATAGTAATAGTAATTTAAAAATAATAAAAAAATAAAAAGTACACCAAGAATTAAATCTTTTTTTTTAAAGATTTTATTTATTTATTTGACAGAAAGAAATCATGAGTAGGCAGAGAGGCAGGTAGAGAGAGAGAAGAAAGCAGGCTCCCTGCTGAGCAGAGAGCCCAATGGGGGGCTCAATCCCTTAACCGAACAGAAGGCAAAGGCCTAACCCACTGAGCCAACCAGGCACCCCTCAAGAATTAAATCTTAAGGAACTCCTACAATTTGGCTCAGGTGAAGGAGTTAAAGTCAGAGAAAAATGAGATCAAAGTTTGGATGACAAACACTCTATAAAACAAAGGGTTTTGATTTTTACACCTAATTAAACCTCAAGGATAGACAAAGCAAAAATCTTAATAAAAATGGTAGTTGAGACAATACATGGGAAAAGATACTTTTGGAAGTTTTTCTTTTTCCATGCTTTGTCATGGAAAGGCTATATAGATCAAGTGACATAATAAATATAAAAGGCATGTTTAAAGTAATAGATTAGTATAATTACTTTGACTTCTACTATCATATTCCATTTACTAAATCATAGTTTAATGTTCCCTCTGTTAAGAAAAATCTCATTTAGTTATTTCAGAAGCTTTTCTGGGTCACAATTGAATTTTTCTGCTGTGATACCACAATGCAAAGTATAATTTTTTTTTATTTTTTTTTATTCTCCCACTAAAAGAAGAAAGAAATCTAATTAAGGAAACATTAAGTTCTTACAGAGTCTGGATTGAGACCCTAAAACTAATTGAGAAAAGGTGCTAAATACTTAAAAGATAGATCACTTTGTTTCCCTTAAAATATTGGACAAATAATACACCACTTACAATTAGGGGGGAAATGCATTTTATATGACCCCTTGACAAATGGCAACATTGTTTTTCTCAAGCAGTAGAGTTGTGACCAAATTTTTCAGTTTTATCTCTCTTAGAGTGGAAAGGGTCTTGCTACCCTTATTTTATGGCAAAAGCGAAAAACAAGGAGGGAGAATTAAGTATGAAATCTGGGCCACTAAACAAACAATAGAGATTTAACCACCTCTGATCTCTGCTTCCCAGGTGTAAAAGCAGGTGCCCAAACACCAACTGTCACCTCTGGAAAACTATCCATTCTTTCAAGTGTTTTCTCCTGTATTGTCTACCTAGAAAAACTGAGGGTAAGCCCTGAAAGAAAACGAGGTTCCCGAGAAAAACACCATACGTGTTAGTTTGTGTTTTTATTAAGAAAAATAGAACAAATTCAGTGAATGAAACTAAAAAGACCTGTTAAGAGGTGATGCCTGTTTTGAGATCTGTGTATTTTATTGATAAATATATAACCTACATTTGAATTTATGAGTATAATAAGATACTCAGTAAAAGACGGATTTTAATAATGAAAAACCTGACTTTTTTCCATGAGCACATTTGGATCAAGTGACGGCAGGGGCATCACTTTCCTCTTTTACAGAGTTCAAGAAGCGTGGTCAGAATTTATCAAGATATTAAATACAAGCGAGGGCATAGCCAAAAAAACATGTTCCAGTTCCAATTAGCAGGTTTTATGATTCACTGAGTTGGCCCAAGTACTGTTCACCTAATTCCCAAGCAAAATGAAATGCTGCTGGCCTGGCGTGTCAGGAAGCCAATTGACACTTTCAAGTACATGCAGGATAAATAAAGGTTTTTTAATTGCTTTCCACTTGGAATGACTACAGAGGAATCTTACACTGCAGAGCTCAAACTAAAAAGAGAAGAGTTAATTATTTGAAAGGCGAGAGAAAACAAGGAGAGATAAATTTTGAACCAAGGAAATTTATTTCAGAAGACGGCATCATCCAGTAGTTTAAAATTGTTCTGCTCATTGTTACATTAGCTATAGGTAAGTGGCTGGTATTAAGTGTTCAGGATTAAGGGATGGAGAGATGCTTATTTGATTTCACTTCCTAAAAATAGAAAACACAGTACTACCAGTAAAAAGAAAATGCTCTTTAGGTTTCAGAGCCCCATGGTACCACTTAACACGATAAACAGTGGTTTTTAACCTTAATTCTGGCTGCAAAACACCAGAATGCTAGGACACATGATCCATGAAAAATGAGGGCTGAATGTGGCTGGTGTTCACGAGAGGGGGAGGGGCAGCAACCAAGTAAGTAGATAAATGCATCTTGCCAGTAGATTCTGTGCTGTAAGTGGCTTTCACCTATGTCTCTGGAAGTAGGAGCTAGGACTAGAACCCAAGTCTCTTGACCCCAGGTTCAGTCTCATGTGCTTAGTTGCTTTCAAATGGCCATATTATCTCTGGCTTCTTCACCCTGGACTTTGCTCCTTTGTTTCCACCTCCACGTGTCCCCTAACCCCCAACCTCAGTGCCTTTCTTTTGCTGACTCCTACTTACCCCTGAGGTCTCATCTGAGACATCACTTCATCCAAAGAGCCTTTCCACAATACTTCCACTCCTGCACCCCCTGGGCTGTGTGCTACCATTAGGTATTTCCCCAGTCCATTTATTGCAAATAGTTGTTTCATTGTCTTTCCCCTTACCGACCTAGAAAGGTATTCTTCATGTTCACCATGGCGTCCCCCTGCAGAATAATAACAGCTGTTCTAGTCAGAAAATACGATTAGGTTTCCATGTCCCAAGAGATATTTAACAATAAATTTGACTTAATTAAAGGTGAGGCTTAAGTTCACTTTACAAACATGTTTGATTGTAAGATTTTCTTTACAGTAATATCTTCTACATGAATTGAAAGTAATTTTATTCATCAGTTCCTCAAAAAGTTTGTGAAATACGTACCATAAAAGACTTAATCACAAAATGAGAATTTACTTCTAAACAACCATTTCTGAAATTTGTATGTTTCTCTACATTTATGTTTCTGCCTCTTTGACTACAAATAAGTTGATTCTTAACAGTCTCTAAAATAATGTATATACATATATATTTCAATGTCTTTTGTTTATTGTGGAATCTTTTACAAAGTTTTCCTCAGAGTATTTTCATTTTGGCTTTGCTAATTTCTAATTTACCCCTTGTCTGTGTTTTTAGCATGGCTTAAAAAAAAAAACTAATAAAGAACCCATGATTTGACCTAATGATCCCATACTGAATTACTTTCAGATTTTATATCCCAAACCTTCATCTACCTCAAGACTTCCTAACAAGTTCATCACAATTGTATAGTTAATCTTGAGTCCTCATATTGCTTATTTCCAGGCATCGATTATTATTATTATCTATTTATGTCACATATTCTTTGCATATCTTTGAAAGTCTATCTGCTGAGGTGGAAGATGGGAAGACCAGTGATCAGGCAAACTTCTCTGTCACCATCTGTGAGAGACATATTGCCTAGTCTAATCCCACACCCATTACCAACCTCATTATAAAGACTAGGAAATCTAAATACTCACTTTCCCAGGCTAGTTTAGGTGAGAACGGGGGAGAGCTGGGAATGATTCTGAAGAAAGTTTTTACTTCTCTATTAAAACAAAACAAAATAAAAACAGGGTTGGCCCTATCCTCTTCCCTTTGTTCCTGCCTTAAATATGGACATGATTTCTTGAGCCATGACAGCCATCCTAAAACTATGAAGCAAGGAACATAAAGATAAAAGGTAAGCACCATAAGAATAGGAGAGCCAGAGGATGGAGAACTTGAATGAACTTCCTGAGCAGCTGAACCAAGTCTTGCAACTATTTATTTCCAGGCTACTATATTGTATGAGAAACTAGACCATTTTTGGATTAAGCCACTGTTGGGTTCTTAGACAACTGCAGCAGAAAACATTCTTTACTGAGATACAATTCCTCCCCTCAATGGGTATATCTTACTGAAAATCAGGCAGTTCCCAAGCTTAAAACCCCTGAGTAAGAGACTGTAAAGAGTAAAGGAGAGAGCCAGAGAGAAGGGGCGAGAACAAAAGAGCAAAGGAGAATAGTTGGTTAATTGGGCCCCAGCAGTAGCAAATCAAGAACAATCTCTCTTTCATACCCTGATGAAAGGAAAAACATTCCAAGGAACCACCTCTACCTCAGCTCTAATTTTTCTTGTCTTCTCATTCAACATGCTCTCCCCTGGCAATGTCATCTACTCAACAGATTTAGCCACAGGAATTGAGCCCTACGCTGTGATGCTAGCATTGCTTGGGCAGCATAGGCAAGATCGTCCGACTACAAATACCTTATAGTAGCTCTTCAGATGAGAAAGAGAATTGCACTGGTTGGCTACTTCTGAGGTTTTGAGGGATCCAAAGCTTGGCACCCCGTCTATCGTTCTTGAGTAGAGAATCTCATCAAGAAATAAGAAAAGGGGGCGCCTGGGTGGCTCAGTGGGTTAAAGCCTCTGCCTTCGGCTCAGGTCATGATCTCGGGGTCCTGGGATTGAGCCCCGCATCGGGCCCTCTGCTCGGCAGGGAGCCTGCTTCCCTCTCTCTCTGTCTGCCTCTCTGCCTACCTGTGATCTCTCTCTGTCAAATAAATAAATAAAATCTTAAAAAAAAAGAAAGAAAGAAAAAAGAAAAGGAATAAAAAATGTGATGTCCAAAAAAAGAAAACAAACAAACAAACAAACAAAAAACCTCCTTTCTCACTGAGAAAGTTTAGGTCAGAGGACCTATCATTGTAGGAGAGCTGAATGGGCTTGCTACCAAAGCCAAAATTTAATAGACTAACCAGTAAACCAGTAAGCTTAGGACCAGACTATATAGTCTCTCTGTCCACTCTCTAGGGGTCCAGTCTTTACTGTTCATCTTTATAATGTGACCAAGAACAATCAAGAACTAATGGCTGGGCAGGCAGCAAAATGCCAAAGAGGAAGAGAGAGAAGGGGCTGAGCTGCAGAGATTCTATTTCTTCCCAAATTCCCTATTCATTCTATCTCTTCAGAGAATTGAAGCAAGAGACCAGAGTGTTTAGGAAAAACAAAACAAAACAAAAGAAAACAAAACAAAACAAATCTCTCCGTTTGAAAACTAAAGAGGCATTTCCTTCTAACAGTAGTATCATTTGTAAGCACTGAAAATTGTCCCTTTCAATGTTGCATTTCAAAATCATGTGGTTTTTTTTTTCTGAGAAGTTTGGAAAATATTCAAATGAGCTAACCCTAAACTTAGAATAATAACTAGATTAGAAAATCTGAATGGTCTAATAAGATAGAAGGACAAAATACTGCCATAATATTTCTGTAGAAGGAAGCAAGTTTTGATATTTCCCTGGGATATGTATTGCAGGGGTGGGGGAATGCAAGGAAAGAAATGTAATTTTATTCAGGTCTAGTTTTCTGCCTAGTCTTGCTTTATCATGGAACAGATGAGATAAGGGAATAATCTCTGAACCTACTTTGAAATGTAAGCCTCTTGTGACCAGCATGAGAACGTGAATTGTCTTCACCAGAGAAATATCATTTTATTTTTTTATTTTGTATTTCTTAAAAGATTTTATTTATTTATTTATTTATTTATTTATATTTATTTATTTGACACACACACACACACACACAGATCACAAGTAGGCAGAGAGGCAGGCAGAGAGAGGGGGGAAGCAGGCTCCCCGCTGAGCAGAGAGCCTGATGTGGGGCTCGATCCCAGGACCTGAGATCATGACCTGAGCAGAAGGCAGAGGCTTTAACCCACTGAGCCTCTCAGGCACCCCTAATTGCAGAATGTTTTAAAAACTCAGAAGTACTGAAAAATTAAGTTAAGAAACTCTTCCAGAGGGGCACCTGGGTGGCTGAAGCCTCTGCTGAAGGCTCTGCCTTCACCTCAGGTCATGATCTCAGGGTCCTGAGATTGAGCCTCAAATCGGGCTCTCTGCTCAGCAGGGAGCCTGCTTCCCCCTCTCTCTCTGCCTGCCTCTCTGCCTGCTTGTGATCTCTCTCTCTCTGTGTCAAATAAATAAAATGAGATTAAAAAAGAAAGAAAGAAAGAAAATCTTCCAGGAAAATATAAAAAAAAATCAAACTAGGAGATCCAACGTCTGACCAATAAGAGTTTCAGAAATGAAGATAAAAAAAGCAAAGAGGTGTAAATAATCAAAATATACATTTAAGAACATTCCTTGGTCATGAGTCTCCAGACTGATAGGCCCCAGTACAATAAAGAAAAACACAAACTCACCTCTACATAGAGCATCATGGAATTTCAGAACACTATAGGTAAAAGAGAGGTCCTAAAAACTCCCAGAGAGAACAAAATTCACATACAAAGCATTGAGAATAAGAATACCAGTGAACTTCTCAACAACACTGAAAGCTACAAGGAAAAAAAAAGGCCTTAAATTTTTAAAAAATTATTTTCAAATGTGGAGACAGCCGAGATGTCCATCAACTGATGAATGGATAAAGAAGATGTGGTATATATATACAATGGAATATTACTCAGCCATCAGAAAAGATAGATACTTTACATTTACATGGATGTGGATAAAACTGGAGGGTATTATGCCTAATGAAATAAGTCAATCAGAGAAAGATAGTTATATGGTTTCACTCATATGTGGAATATAAGAAACAGTACAGAGGATCATAGGGGAAGGGAGGTAATTAATGGGAAGTAATCAGAGAGGGAGACAAACCATGAGAGACTCAGTTATAGGAAACAAACTAAAGGTTGCTGGAGGGGAAATGGGTAGAGGGATGGGGTAATTGGCTGATGGGCATTAGGGAGGGCAAGTAATTGAGCACTGATGGGGCATTAGGGAGGGCAAGTGATGAGTACTGGCTCTTATATGCAACTGATGAATTATTGAACTCTATATCTGAAACTAATGGGACACTATATATTGGCTAGTTGAATTTAAATTAAAAAATATTTTCAAACTAGAATTCTATACCCAGTCAAAAACCATTTTTCAGAACTTCAAGAGAGGTATCAAAACATGAATTTCCTAAGGGGTCTTTCCTGCCTTTAGTGGCAGGAAGCCACTAAAAGATGCACTCTACCAGAATAAGGAAGAAAAACAAGATTGAGAAAGATGATCCAGGGAAGGATTTCAGTGACACAGGAGAGAAGCCAAAGATTCTCCAGGATGATGGGAAAGGAGCTTCTAAGAATTGTGCAAGTGCCCAGAGAGCAATATTCCAGGTTGGAGAGAGAAGACAGAGGTTATAAGGAGGCATATCTCTGGGGAGAGGGGAGAGAGGGGGCACAGAAAGAGGACTGGTTATCTATGCTGATGCCTATGCAGAAAATCATCTTAAAAACCCCTTGGAGACTGTAGGGGGGAGGAAATCAGTGAAAATTACACAGAATACAGAAAAGAAAAGGAATAGAATCATGGTCATAACATTGTGATACTATGTAATATATAGTAACTTTTTTTGTTGCTTTAACCACCAACTGGAGAGGTGAACTATATTAGAGGAAGCAGCTAAGAAAGCAGAAAACTGTTGCCTCTGAGGATTGGGACTGAGGAACAGAGAGAGATGAGAGTAGTACAGCATATTTTCTTTTTTTTTTTTTTTTAAGGTTTTATTTATTTGACACAGAGATAGAGAGTACAAGTAGGCAGAGCATCAGGCAGGAGAGGGAGAAGCAGGGTCTCTGCTGAGTAGGGAGCCCTATGTGGGGCTCGATCCTAGAACCCTGGGATCATGACCTGAGCCACAGGCAGCCGCTTAACTGACTGAGCCACCCAGGTGCCCCTGCATATTTTCTTTTTATACTTCTTAGCATTTAGTTTTTTGAACCACATGCTTCTATGATTTTGTAAGATTATAATCTTTTTTTTTTTTTTTAATTATAATGTGGCTACTTTTTGGTACTTCACTCACAACCTCATTGATATTCAGGATAATTACCATTTTTTTCCTGGATAATTTACCATTTTCCCCTCCAACTTATAGATGAAGAAACTAAGCCATTGAAAGGATAAATTACCCATCAGAGATTATCTAATGATAAATAATAAAGCAGTTTTAAAACCTGGGATCTTTCAGTTACACATTGTGGTGAACTAGAGCTTCACCTCTGTGAACATATTTTCAGTTTTGCACATGGTGATTAAAGATTCCTGGTGAGGGCTTTATGTATGTGTGGGCCAGTGTTGTCCATTATACTGTCACTCTTAAAGTTGACATGTTCAGCACGTAGCTTACTTGCCTTCCTCAGGCTCCTAGTGTATAATTTTTAATAACTCTTCATATTGTTTCTTTATTAGCTGATCTGAGTTTCAGAGATTACTCTCAGCTCTAATTCTGCGCTTAAAGACATTTTAAGGACGGGGCGCCTGGGTGGCTCAGTGGGTTAAAGTCATGATCTCAGGGTCCTGGGATTGAGCCCTGCATCTGGCTCTCTGCTTAGCAGGGAGCCTGCTTCCCCCTCTCTCTCTTCCTGCCTCTCTGTCTACTTGTGATCTCTCTCTGTATCAAATAAATAAATAAAATCTTTTAAAAAAGACATTTTAAAGACAGAATGATAGTCCCGAACTGTTCAGTATCGGTTTTCAAGTATGATTGCTTGGTAAAGCATTAGTTGAAGGTGAGGTGTGTCTTGAAAATCACTTTCTGTAGGCTCCCTGTCTGAAGAATCAAATATTACAGTGGCAGCCTCAGGAGAAAGAGTATAGCTTGCCTTCTTGATGTCATTTCTTTCCCTTATTCATCTCTATCTCTTCATCAGGGAATAATTATTCCAATGTAGGGGTATCATTATAGTAAAAATATATGAAAGTATTAAAGAAATGTTAAAAAATTAATGGGAAATATTTTCCTTTAAAAGATGTATAAACATGAAAATGTTTATAAACTTTTCTGCACATGTAACTTGTCTCTGGTAATTATACATGAAGAATATATTTCTTGGAATCTAATTAAGAATAAAGAATTATGTATTGATTTCTTTGCATCTAAACTATGTCAGAACAAAATGGTTTTTCCATCTGTATATTTTTTGTGGTTTACACTAAAATAACATTTGAATATCTACAATAGAGTTGCTGTTAGCCGCCACAACTTGCAGAATCCTATAAATAACTGAATAATAAATAGTGTGGGAGGATGCATAAGGAAAAAAATCTCAAACTACATTACATTTTACAGAGAAGTGGAGAACTAGTGCATGAAAACATAATAAGAGAAATTTGTTTTTTTCAAGATTTATTTATTGTAGAGAGAAATAGCGGGGGAGGAGCAAGGAAGAGGGAGAGAGAGAATCCACGCTGAGCACAGAGCCCAACTCGGGCCTCAGTTTCACGACACTGAGGTCATGACCTGAGCCGAAATCAAGAGTCGGGCGCTTAACCGACTGAGCCACCTAGGTGCCCCAAGAGAAATTTGTTTTCATTCTAGCAAATATCTCCTGCAAATTTTTCAAAGCTTATGATTATACAAATCATGATCTATTAAAAAGGGGGAAATATTAAGCAATTAGCAAAACCACAGAAGAGAAAATTGATAAATTTTTCACTTCTTAAAATAAATAGAAAAAATTGTATGGTTGCCATGTAGATTAGTGATAGTTTTATTTAATATTGCATCCATTTTGGAGAAAAAAACAAAACAGATTTTTAAAATCAGAACTCCATGAGAAGCACTTTAGGGATTCCCCAAATGCATACTTTCTTAAAGGTCCAAGTATATAGTTTTCTGCGTACCTTTTTTTTTTCTGTGTACCTTTTATTTTAAAACAATCTCAATCTACCAGAAAAATTGTAAGAATATTTGCTTCCTCACTATTTGGAAGTAGATTGCTAACATAATGTTCTATAACCCCAAATACTTTAATGTGTAATTCTAACAAACACGGACATTCCCCTTTATAACAACCACAATAAAACCGTGAAATCAAGAAATTAACATTGATAGACAACCACGATCCTCAGATGTCACTCAAGTTCTACCAGTTGTTCCAAAAATGTCCTCTGCAGCAGAGAAATCTAGTCTGGAATCACGCAGCACATTTGATTGTCATGTTTTTTTTGGTTTCCTTCAACTGTGTAACAATTCTCCAATCTTTTGGCGACTTTCTTGATCTTGAAGTTTTGAAGATTTCAGGTTGGTTATTTTGTAGAATGTCCTTCAATTTGGGTTTGTCTGATGTTTCTTCATGATTAAATTTAGGTAATGTGTATCTTTGCTAGGAACATCTATGACACTGTATTCTTTCTTCTTATTCAGCCTATCAGCAGACACAGGATTTCTTTTTGTCCCATTACTGGTGGATATACACTTTGATCACTTGACTAAGGTGGCGTCTGGAAAGCTCCTTCACTGTAAAGTTACATTTTTTAACCTTTGTAATTTATACCTATTTAAGTATGTAAACTAAACTTTAAAATGATAATAAAACACATTTGAATATGTTATAAATCAACTTTTAATTCATTGGAGGCCATTTCAAATTGGTGGCTTAACTCATTTTTGCAGAGTTTAGGATGTTGCTTACTAGATCCCTCCGGTTCCTACCATATAATTATGAATGCCTCTTCATATTGTTTTTTTTTTTTTTTTCAGTTAACCTGAGGTTGCCAAGCTGATGAGAGATTACTCTCAAGGATACTTCTGAGCTTAAACAATGTTTACACCGAATGATAGCCCTGAAATATTCATAGTATTTAACTGCCTGGGATTAAAGCATCTGCATTTGTTTTCTATTGTGGGATAACAAATTACCAAAAGTTTTGCATCTTAAAACAACGCACATTTATTACCAGAAGGTTTCCATGGATCAGGAGTCTGGTCCTCTGGTTTCCATGGATCAGGAGCTGGGTCCTCTGCTCCAGGGAGTACTGAAGGCCTTCACTGGGACCAGGGTCTCAAACTGAGGCTTAGGTCTTTCTCCAAACTGACCTGGTTGGCAACAGTATTCATTCCTTGTAACTCAGGGTGGCCTATGTCTTCAAGGCCAACAGAAGAGTCTCTGATTTCTGCTTCTGATCTCTAGACCCTCTTTTAAAGGGTTCAGTTGGTTAAGTCAGGCCTATCAATTATAATCTCTCTTTTGATTAACTCAAAATAAAATAATCAGGGACATTCATTACACCAGCAAAAGCCCTTCACCTTTGTCATCTGGATTAGATACTTGAACTCCTGTTACTTCACTGGCTATTGACTCAGTTCTGACTCAGCTTTTTCTTTTTTCAGTTTTAATTTAGAGTTTCACATGTCTGAACACATAAAACTGTACAAGTAAAAACACTGTTGCAACATATGTCCACCATTGTGAAATATCAGGCCAGACTTGAATGTGTCTGCTTTATGTGTGCTCACCACAGAATAAAAGTTGTACAATAATAAATGTGCAGCACACTGAGTTGTGATACTTTCATAGTAAATGATTTTAACACTTATTGTAAATGTTTAGTGCTTCTTGCCTGCTTTTTTTTTGGTAAGGAATGAAATCAGTTGTCAGATACTATTGGTGATTCCATCTAGAGGCAAACATTTATTAATATCCTCTCCGGTTTCTGGATTGGTTCAACTGAAGAGCATACTCAGTTTACAATGGGCACTGATAAAAAATATATATACCACTTGAAATTGCTTATCAATATTATTCTGGAATTTCTGAAAACTCTGTAATCCAAACCAGATAAAGAAATAGGTGCTGCGGTTGATATATGAACAACAATCACCCACAAACCTGTATGGCAAATCTATGGTTACTATTCTCTAGTTACATTGCACTTATTGATAAGAATTAAAAAAACATAACCTTATAAAATAGACATAGAGCCCTAAGTCCCAACTTTAATCTACAGCAGAGGCAATGATTGAGGTGGGTGTTTTGAGTGAAATTTTACTTGATTAAAGAATCTATTGTTTTAAGTTTATTTATTTGTTTATTTATTTATTACAGAGAGAGAATGAGAGCGAGAGAGGGAACACAAGCGCGGGAGAGCTGGAGAGGGAGGAGCAGGCTCCCAGCAGGGAGTCTGATATGGAGCTCTATACGGGGCTCAATCCCAGGAGGTGGGGATCAGGACCTGAGCCGAAGGCAGAGGCTTAATGACTGAGCCACTCAGGCGCCCCAAGAGTCTATTGCTTTAAAAGAAAGTTTGAAAGTCACAGAAACATTTGAACAGAATAGCAAAGGGAAAGCTAGATCTACAGTTAGTGAATGAATCCAGGAAATTCAGAGCTTAATCAATTAATACTTTAATTCAGTCATTTCTTGCCCCTTGGTAATCCCTCCCTAACTTTACCCCTTTCCACAGAAAGCCACTGATCTGCTTTGTGTCATTATGGATTAACATTTTCTAGAATTTTATATATATGTTATCATCCAATTGCTCTTTTTTTTTGCCTGGCTTCTTTCACTCAGCTATTCATTTTAAGATTCTCCCATGTTGTGATGACTATCAATTATCCATTCCTCTTTACTGCTGAGTAGTGCTCCATTCTATGGATGTATCAGTTTTATTTGTTCATTACAGATGGACATTTGGGTCATTTCCAATTTCAACTCTTTCAAATGAACCTAGTAAGCACTTCCACGTACAAGTCTTTGTGTGGGCATCTGTTTTCACTTCTCTAAGGCAAATAGTTACGAATTGAATGACATATGGCAATGCTATGTTTAACTTTTTAAGAAACTGCCATACTGTTTTCCAAAGTCATCGCATCATTTCGCATTCCCATGAACAATGTCTGAGAGTTTCAGTTGCTCCACATCCTCATCTACACGTGGGATAGTCAGTTTTTCTTGAGTTTTCTCAATGGGTCTGCAGTGGTTAAGTTACAGTGTGGAATGGGAGAAGGGTTTTGTGTCTTGATTTATGATCATCCTTTCAGGGAGAGCATGTCCACTTAAATGGAAAACTTTACTCTAGTTGTCTCAATAAATAAATGAGATATTGCTAGTAGAAATCTAAGGGAAGCCTTTTATTTACCCTTAGACTTAGCATTACCTATTTAAAACAAGAGAGGTTGATTGAAAAAATAATTAAACTCTCTTTGCTCACTACCATCCTCAGGGTAGATATTTTGGATTCTATAGACAGTGACTGATACCACTTTACTCTAAATCTTGAATGGCTGTCTCCAAGCAAAGTTGTGTGCATAACTGGACTTTGAAATCAATATTGTCTGATACAACAATATACAGATAAAAGAATGAAGTCACACCCAAAATAATCGTGGTTATCTATTTTTCCAACTGTTGTAGATTGGGCAGGGGTGGGGGGAGGGTCTTAAACATTTGCTCTTAATATTTTAGTGATGGAAAGGACCTCTGCTCTACTCCGCCAGAGGCAATGTATTTACTTTCTCTCTGTCTTTTTCTTTCTTCATTCTCTCTTTGCCCTTCCCCCAGGCCAGAATAGGTATTTATTTAATTAGTGAGGAGGAGGGCCTGACAATCATAAGGCCAGGTGGGGTTGACGTGCTGTGGCTCAGCCTTCAGAATCCCTCCTGGCTCCCCTCCCTGGAGGCATTGCTGGCTCGCTGTGTTTCCAGGTTCTAACCAGTCAACTGGCAGGTGAGTTGGGCCTCCTGCATGCCTGGACAGGCCTCTGCTGTCTTAAAACTAGCTTCTCACCCTGTTAGTGGGTGAGAAAGTCTTGTGGTGGGGAGGGCAACGCGGGAGGTAGAGGGAAATAAACCACTTTTTCCTTCAAACCTAGTTTTGTGGGGCACCTGGGTGGCTCAGTCATCTAAGTGTCTGCCTTCAGCTCGGGGGTTCTGGAATTAAGCCCCACGTCGGGCTCCCTGCTCAGCAGAAGAACCTGCTTCTCCCTCTCTTCCTGGCTGTGCC
>CM052808.1:61781195-61829264 GCA_028533885.1 Nasua narica
CCCCCCCCCCCCCCCCCCAAGCAGGCTCCCCGCTGAGCAGAGAGCCCGATGCGGGGCTCAATCCCAGGACCCTGAGATCATGACCTGAGCAGAAGGCAGAGGCTTTAACCCACTGAGCCACCCTGGCACCCTCCTTGGGTCTATTTCTGAGTTAGCAGATTTGGAGGGGATTTGAGCAATGGGCTGTGAAATTTAAAAAAAAAAAACAAACAAATCAAAAAAACCTTGAATTGACTTATAATAAATGCATGACTCGATTCTGTTCCCTTTATGGAAGCATTGCCCAATTCAAAGGACACATACATGATGCCGTTCATGGTGAGCTCTGTTTTTTTTTGCCCCACCCTCTCTGTATATTCCTTCAAGACTAAGCTCCCTTCTCCCAGCTACTGCTGAAGTATTGCGATTCTTTGTAAAAGTGCTGTGTGTTACACAAGCATTTGCTGAGACTTGCAAAAAACAAAGGAAATCATAAGTAAAAGAAATGTAAGTAAAAGAATTTTCAAGGTAGAAAGGGCTGATTCAAAAGCATTAAATCCAGTTACAGTCTGATAACATGATGTTCATGTGAGAATCTACTGCAGCAATTTTTCCCAAACAGTGGTTAAAGGTGATGCACCTCAAGGGTGACCCTACTGGAGAAGGTATTTAATGCCAGCAAGTCTAGTTTGTTGCTGAAGCAGATGCATTCTACCTTGTTGAGTTAAACACATACATAATATTTTTATGGCATGCATTTTCTCCTCATGCTGTGTGTTCTTTGTGATCGGAATTGGAACAATACTTTATTAAATGGCCTGATAAAAAATCATGGGCTTTCAAATTCTATTATGTCTTAAAATTTGCCTTAGTTATAGAAAAACAGATCAATAGCAACCTAAAACTGACTTTATCCTTCTCATGTTTAAACTGCCAGGACTAGTGAGCCAACTAGCCTGAGGCCATCAGAGAACTCAATAATTTTCATTTTTATTATGAATTTATTATCTATAAAATATGTATACAATCCCGAATCTGGCCATTAAAACTTCAGTAGGGCAGTGGAATAATGCTGGCATGAGATTGTAGAAGCCCAACTCTGACAAAAATTTGGGAGGCCTTCTCAGTTCTGATATCCTAGGACAATTATCCTGAACTTTGTCCACTGCAGTCTTTTCTCTAATTTGACAGCTAGTAATACTTCCTTATTCACTTGAATAAGAAGTTTGAATTAAATAGATGATAGAGAGAAGACTTTTGCGATCAGAACAGTTCAAAGATCTGAGATATATGAATTTGGAGGCTTGCCAGCTATATCTTTCTTAAATTCTATGAGTAAAATTCTGTTCAAAGCGACAAAGAATGAACTCAACCCAATGTCCAGGAGAGTATTCTTCCAAAATTCAACACTGTAAATAAATTAATCTGTTGCCTATTTCATCTAAAAATTATGTCAGTATCCTCTTCAATAATTCCAAGTCAATTTTTCCATCAATTTGAATTAAACTTTAGGCAGAACCATTCCACTATTAACCTGTTATTCCATGTTAGCATTTTTGTAATGAAACCATTTGAAAGTGATGATTATTGACAACTTATGTTATCCGTTGATTGACCCTGAAGCAAGGGCTAATCTGTTTAAGCTTAATGTAAATCCTTCTTATTGAAGCTTTTACAAAACCTGCACCTCAGTGAGCAAGAATCCTTTCCAGACAAATATTTCAAATAATGTCGAATAAAATTCCAAGCCATCTATAATCCTTGTGCATTCATCTTTAAATTGTCCTTCTCTTTGTAAGCTTGTATATTTATTTATATTCTGCAGAACTGGTGCTTTGAAAGTATTTGGCCGAGGTGCCTGGTTGACTCAGTTGGTTAAGCAACAGCCTTGATCCCAGGGTCCTTGATCCCAGAACCCTGCAGCAAAGAGGCTGCTTCTCCCTCTTCTACTCCCCCTGCTTGTGCTCTCTCTCTCTCTGTGTCAAATAAATAAATAAAATCTTTTTAAAAAATAAGACTAAGAGTATTTGGCTCTTGGGATTGTGCTTTTCACACCATCAAAGCATACAGCTGAACAACCTGAGAGATACACTCTATCTAGGAAGAGTTTGCTGAGATTAAAAAAACATTGGTTAAGGAACCAGGAAACCTGGCTCTGCTAAACAGCTCAATGACCACAAGCAAGTTATTTAATCTTTCTGGGTTTTACTTTCCTCCTCTGTAAAATGACCCAGCTGGATTGGATAATTTCTATGACCTCTCCCAACTCTGAATGTTCGAGTGAATACAGTTTTAAAATGGTTTAGCATTCATCTGCAACAACGTGGATGGAACTAAAGGGTATTATGCTAAGCAAAATACGTCCATCAGAGAAAGGCAATTATCATATGATCTCACTCATATGTGGAATTTAAGAGACAAAACAGAGGATCGTAGGGGAAGGGAAGGAAAGATAAAACAAGATGAAATCAGAAAGGGAGCCAAACCATAAGAGTCCTTAATCATAGAAAACAAACTGAAGGGTGCTAGGAGAGAGGATGGGGGATAATTGGGTGATGGACATTAAGGAAGGCACGTGATGTACTGAGCACTGTGTATTATATAAGACTGTTGAATCACTGAACTCTATCTCTGAAACTAATAATACATTATATGTTAATTAATTGAATTTAAGTCTTAAAAACTTTAAAGATAAATAAGAGAAGAAGCAAAGATGAAAGGAGAAAAAAAAAAAACACTTAGAAATAAAACCGGTAAGTGTTGCTTCTTATATCTAAAATAAAAAAGAATAAAATAAAATAAAATATTCTGGCATTTCTTATAAAGTCCTTTCACATATACTTTATCATTTATCCTCAAAAAAAAAAAATCCCTAAAGTAGACAAAGCAGGCCTTTAGAGGATAGAGGAGTGGGTATCATTTTATTTATTTTTTTAAAGGTCTTATTTGTTTGTCAGAGAGAGAGAGAGCGCGCATAAGCTGAAGAGGGGCAGAGGGAGAAGCAGCCTCCTCGCTAAGCAAGAAGCTCAATGCGGGACTCTATCCCAGCGACCCTGAGATCATGGCCTGAGCCGAAGACAGACGCTTAACTGACTGAGGCTTCCCAGGAGTGGGTATCATTTTAGATGAGGTAACTAAGGTTGAGGGAAGTTTGGTGATCAGCAGAAATTACCTATGTGATAAATAGCAGGACTGGAACACGAGCTCAGATCTTCCAGTTCCCACAAATTTCTGTGTAGGCCCCAAAAAGACATAAGAGAAAACATAACTATTTGGAATCCCTAATTATATGCATGAATTACTTCTACTATCGATACTGACTTTAGTTACTAAGACCAGGTTAAGCTCAAAGTAAACGTAAATAACAGAAATAAAAGTAACAAAATCACCCGTGCTCTATTGTGATAGGAATATGGGAGTAATTACGAGAGATAGAGAGATAGCAGCCGTGCTCTGGGTGGGTAAGTCTGAGACGGCAGTGGGGAGCAAAGTTATGATTCAGTTATGGCCACTCCTTACCAGAAATGTAGAGATAAGCCACCGGAGGCAGTAGGGGAACAAAGCCATGAGCAAAGACAAGGAATTGGGAACCCCTCACTAGTCAGCTAGGTAAAGTGGAATATCAGTCTACAGAAAACTCATAGACTAAAAGTATTTGAACAGCAAAAGCATATGGAAAACATAAAATATGTTACAAAGAATTAAAATTAGGAAAGGATATAAATTCAAAAGTTATATTGCAATAAAAAAGATTTGTGGCATAAAATCATATGCCAAAATGAGTTATAGGATTTAGGAAATAGATGCTGGAATATTAAGGGGTAAAGGACGTGATATATGGTTCCCCCCTTCTTGAAAACAAAATCTTTCTCCCAAAGCTGCCAAACCAGCTGATCTTTAAGAATGATCTCAATAATGAATTGATAGAGTTCAACTGTTTGAGGGAAGCCGTATTGTATCAGAGATTTACAATGAGGATGCATGAGCCAAATCCAGCCTACAGAGGGCTATTGCAGGACCCAGAACTAAAAATGGGTTTTACATTTTAGATGGTTTTTTAAAAAGGATATTTTATGACTCATAAAAATCATGAAATTCTGGGGCACCTAGGTCGCTCAGTCGGTTAAGTGTCTGCCTTGGGCTCAGGTTGTGATCCTCCAAATTGGGCTTCCTGCTCCTGGCGAGTCTGCTTCTCTCCCTCTGCCTCTCCCTCCTCATTTGTGCTCTCTTTCTCTCTTTTACTCTGCATTCTTTCTCTTTCTCAAATAAATAAAATCTTTTTTTAAAAGATGAAATTCAAATTTCAGTGTCCATAAATAGTTTGGAATATAGCTATGCTCATTTGTTTATATATTGTCTCCGGCTGCTTTCACTTACAAAGGCAGAGCTGAATATTTGTGATAGACACCAGAGATCTTATGTCTAAAAACTTAGATATTTACTACTTGGCCCTTACAGGAAAAGTTTGCCAAGCTCTGTGTTACATAAAAACCCGTATAGATTATAAATTTTAGGAAACTCTGACTTTTGTGCAAGAAACTCAGTGACTTCTGTGTAGATATTCAGTTCAACAGGAAAGTGGCCTTTTAGGACAGTTAGATTAACTGGGGCGAGCCCTTTAATTCAACCAGGAGGCGACAATAAACTGCACATACTCTGTCTGCATTACAAGCGTCATTTTTAAATTGGTTTTAATTGGACAGTTAATCTTTGCCCTTTCCACAAGTCTTTGCCTTTTCCCATACAAACACCCAAAGGAAATTCTACTGTCAACTCTACAACTCCCCCAAGGGATATTTGCACTGTACAAAGGGCTCTACCAGAACCCTTTTCCAGGGTGGGAATTTAGGCACTTTGGTAGTACTGTGGAGATGTGAGAAGGTGTGATGTCCTTAGGTAGTGCCCTTTAGGTCTCACCATTTCCATATCAAGAAGACCTTAGGTCCATCTCTCCTTTGATTTGCCAGATAGCCAATTTCTGCACAAACCAGAATAGATATGTTCAGCTTTCTGTTCCTATCTGAGACAATTATGCCTGACTGGTGGGGGGGGGGGGGGGGTTGGGCAGAATCCTACCCAGTTCCATAAGGATTCCAGCAGGGCTTATAGACAGAACGTATCAGCAGTGAATGTTCCTGGTACTTGGTCCCATTCTTGAAGGTGATATGCTAAGCTCCTGTGTGGCTCAAGGTTTCTGTGAATATCAAAGAATTAACAAATAAGAAAGTATTTTGTAATGATAATGAAATAATACACGTTGAAAGCATCCCTGAACTGTGGGAGGCAACATGACTGTAAGAGTTACTATAAAAGGGGCGCCTGGGTGGCTCAGTTGGTTGAGCAACTGCCTTCGGCTCAGGTCATGATCCTTGGGTTCAGGGATCGAGTCCCACATCGGGCTCCCAGCTCCACGGGGAGTCTGCTTCTTCCTCTAACCTTCTCTCCTCTCATGCTCTCTCTCGCTTTCTCTGTCTCTCAAATAAATAAATAAAATCTTTTAAAAAAAAAAAGAGTTACTATAAAAAAAATAGTTACTGGAGCGCCTGGGTGGCTCAGTGGGTTAAAGCCTCTGCCTTCGTCTCAGGTCATAATCTCAGGGTCCTGGGATCGAGCCCCTCATCGGGCTCTCTGCTCGGCAGGGAGCCTGCTTCACCCCTCTCTCTCTGCCTGCCTCTCTGCCTACTTGTGATCTCTATCTCTCTCTGTGCCAAATAAATAAAATATTAAAAAAATAGTTACTATAGTTATAATAGACATAGTCGTTATTCAGCTAAAAACAAGCCAAGGTTAAATTGAAAAACAAAACAAAACAAAATATATCACTAGTCTTGTTGTTCTACACTATAAGCACATTATAGACAGTTTAGCTAACCTAATCCTGATAGACACAACGTCCCTTGCTGTTTGCTCTTCCCAGTGACTCATGAGGTATATTAATTTGCTAGGGCTGTCGCAACAAAGTATCACAAATCGGGTGGCTTAAACAACAGAAGTTTATTGTCTCACAGTTCTTGAGGCTAGAAGCCCCAAATCAAAGTCTTAGCAGGGTTTGTTTTTTCTGAGGTAAGAATGTGTTCCAGGCCTTTCTCCTTGGCTTGATGGATGGCCATCTCCTCCCCATGTCACTTCACAGCCTTCCCTCTGTGAGTGTCTGTGTCTAAACTCCCTCTTCTTAAAGGGACACCATTCATATTGGATTAGGATTCACCCTAGCAACCTCATTTTAACATGATTATCTCTGTAAAATCCCTATCTCTAAGTAAAGTCACATTCTGAGGTACTGAGGGTTAGGACTTCAACATATGAATTTGGGGACAATATAATTCAACCTATACCATGAAGAATGTTTTATTTGGTGAATTTCAGTACAAAATTCTTTTTGTTGAAGACCTAATCCTTTGGTGACCCATTGATCTTAGGGAAAGATATTCTCCCTTACTTTCTCAATTTCAAGGCATATCTCATTTTCACTGCGAAATCTATCCAACCAGAATGGAAAAGAGCAGATAAGCTTGCCCTCCACAACACTGCAAAGGATGGATACTGAGTTCAAAGACCTACATGTGGAAATCAGGCATACTCAACTTGGCTTTCAGTCTTTCAATATACAGATTTTCTCCCCAAGAATTTAGGAACAATAGGTAAGAATGAATCTACCACCCTCTGCAGAGCATAGAAAATGAGAGGTGTGGTTGTGGTTGAAGTCAGTGGGCTGGCTTAGCTACAGAGTCGTGTAAGCAGAAACCTACGAGGATGACTGTTCACCTGTGTCAAACGGAAAATCAAAAAGACTATTTTATTAGGAACATAGGAGTGACAGCACACTGACAGAGACCAGACTTGAATAAGTTCTGTGGGGGAGCAAACTCATTAAGAAACACGAGGCATGGAAGAAGACTTTCTTTTTGTGGCTAGAATATCTATGAATCTGAAAATTAGCCTATTTATTTTTAAACACTAAACTAAGTTTATTTGCAGTTTTAATAGAAGCATTCCAGCTAAAATGTTCATCGTCACAGCCGGCCTTTTCCATTGTTCCCTGAGCGCACCCCCGACATTTACAATATAGTCTTCATTCTCATTTGTCATGTACTAACATGTGCAGCCGCACATCTTAATGCAGACAATTACTGAAAATGTCTTTGATGCAGTAAGACAGGTTCTACCTAATTCTCCTCTTGTGACACTGCAGGGTTCAGTGATAAATCTGGAAGGGAAAAAAAAAGGAAGTCCCAAAACCCTTTTATGAAACCTTCCCCAAATTTGTATTCAAGCAGTGACCAGTTTAATCATTAACTCTAGGCCTCCCCTGCTACCAACAGTTGCTAACTGGTAACAGAAGCTGAACCGGAAACTCCCAGGGAGGCACGTAGAGAGGCTCTGAAATAATCCTTAGAAGACAGTGTAAAATGACTGTTGTCAGCATCTTGGCTGGGGCAGTGTGAAGGACTAAAGGCTGAAATCCTCAGACTTAACCTTTCACAGTAGCCTGGTTTCCAGCCCATGCATTTGTTTATTTTTGGACCCCTTTCCACAGTGCAAAAGAGGGAAGGGTACTTGCTGGGCTGAAACCAGCAGTAAGAAATGGTGGGGACAGTCACTGAGCTCCGGCTGAACTGGATTATTGGTACAATGACTACAATAAGGAGAAAAGGATCTAGCATTTCCTGAACACTCACTCAGTGACTAGGTCAGGGCTTCACCAACGTTAACACACGTATGAATCATCCAAGACACCCTCTTAACACGCATGTTCAGATTCATTGGGTCCGGGCAGGGCCTGACATTCTGCATTTTTAACAAGTTCTCAGTGACTGCTAGCTGCTGATCCCCAGACCAGAGAGTCTGGAGCCTGAGCTAGAGCCTGGATCCTTCATATTTAATTTACTATATTTACTATAAATTTAAGAGATAGATATTATTATGACCTTTTACAACGGACCCTGAAGGAGAGGTTAAAAAAATTAATAAGTGAGGAAAACTGAAATTTGACAGATAGCAAAGTTCTACTGTCCCCAGTATTCCGATAACACCCCAGAGGAGCACCAGATGCTTTATTTTATTTCTTAAAATTTGTGTCTCAAATATGCCTCGTCATCTGTGACATTCGTCTAAAATTCAGAACCTTAGGCTCCACTACAATTTATTATATTAGAATTTCTAGAAGACACGCCTAGGAAAAGGTATTTTAAATTGGCCTCTACATTATTCTTGTGCTCAGGAAACTTTAAGAAACAATGATCACACAGGTCACACTGTAGTTCTGAAAACTCAGGTAAGGAGTGCTGGTGTTCTTTGTTTATTACATTCTTTGGAGGGAACGTTGTCTGGTCTGGCGAGGATCTCAGAACCCCCTTACTGCATTTCAACTTCACTGAGAAGGGCTGCTGATGCACAGGGAATGAAATTTGTTGGTTTTTGTGAAGTAAGGGATAGGTTTAAACCTGTTATCTTATAACAGGGTGCGAAAGTATAGTATCTAATTATGTCACTTTAATTGTAAGGTGAAAGGAGCAACAGGCACGTTTTCCTTTCCTCTTTATCAAGTAAATGATCTTTGTCTACCAGTCCAATTATAGGGCATCTGTATTCTAGAATAAAAGCTTAACTGAATAATATTTCCCATGTCCAAAGTCCATAATTAAATTTTTTAGTTGGAACTCTCAGTGAGATCAGGGTAAGATTGGTTATTTATCCTTGCTTTTAAATGGTAACGTTGTACTGAGGCGATTACCTATAAGTTTTTCACTATACCTCTGAATGATAAATAAAGGGCCAACAAAGTAGACTCTTCAAAGTAAACATTGAGATACTTCTTTTAGATCACTGACCTCTTTTCTGGCTTTTAAAAAACACATTTATTGGGGTGTCTGGGTGGCTCAGGGGGTTAAAGACTCTGCCTTTGGCTCAGGTCATGATCTCAGGGTCCTGAGATCGAGCCCTGAATTGGGCTATCGGCTCAGCAAGGAGCCTGCTTCCCTCTCTCTCTCTGCCTACTTGTGATCGCTCTCTCTGTCAAGTAAATAAATCAAATCTTTAAAAAACAACAACACACATTTATTATCCTGCAATACTATACGTTATTAAAAAGCATTCTAGGATCTTGATGTAGTTAAGTTAATGTACTTATGAATACATATTTATTAGCTTAATACATTTTATTACTGATAGAACCCAATAACTTAATAACTAGAAGATGTTGGGTTTTCTCATATATTTCTACATATTAAAGAAAATACAATTATATAAGGCCATTTTCGAGTATCACATTTCCTCTTAAAATTAGAATATTCAAATATGTCAAAGGACTTGTACTACTGAAATCTCACTATGACACAACTTCACTAAGGGTAGAATTTGTTGCAGGCTAGGTCAACCCATACACATAGTGAGACATTTAGAGATAGCCCAATCAGAGGTCAAAGCCTAGGGTGGGACAATTGCTTAACTATTCTGAGCCTCCATTTCCCCTCCTCTGTAAAATAGAGATGTTTCCTCCCTGAGTTATGTATTAGGCCAGAAAGACCAATGGGTAAGTACGTGGTAGGTGATTACTGAATAGTAATTATAAAACAATTTTATTGCTGAAGTGCCAAAAGGACTTACTTTTAATGATTATCATTTACAAGATGATCTTAAAGAGTGAAGTCCCCAGCACTCGATTAGCAAAATTCGTGGGTATTTACTTCCTCCACTGGACCACAGTGAAGTCAAATGATATCTACATTTTATTTATTCAAATTCAACTATATGCACTTGACAAGAAAGAAAAAAAATGGAAGGAGGAAAAAAGTTTCCCCAATTTTAAATTATCTAGGCAATTTAGCCCAATAGCCCACTCAATGAGCTAATACTCTGGCATAAACACAAGATGAGAAATATGGATCTTTCTCTCAGTTGGTCTTGCCTCCAATGAGCCTCTCAAAGTACAGACATTTCACGGTGCAAAGTATAATTCTGGCATCCTGAAATGTGTATTTCTGTACAAAATATTCCTCAAGCACATGTCAATAATTGTACTATATCTGCTGCTCAACTAAAGAAACAATGTTTTGTTTCAAAGCTGGAGGGAAAACCAGCTCTAATGGAACTATTGAGAAACAGTATGTTTCCCTCCGAAATATCAACTTCCTGA
Source organism: Nasua narica (assembly GCA_028533885.1). NCBI lineage: Eukaryota > Metazoa > Chordata > Mammalia > Carnivora > Procyonidae > Nasua > Nasua narica. Next base: position 61,791,310 of record CM052808.1, read on the forward strand.
GGAATTTTCCAATGCAATTACAAAAAAACCTTTTTATTTTGAAATAATTACAGACTTACAAAAATTGGAAAAAAGTTCCAAAAATAATTCAGAAAGCTGTTGTCTCCCCTTTACTCAGTTCTTTTAATGTTAACAATGTACATAGCCAAAATCATATTATCAAAAGCAGGAGACCAACATTGGTGCAAAACTATTGACTGCATAGCTGATTCAAATTTGCCTTTTTTTTTTTTCCCCAACGTCCTTTTTCTGTCCAGGATCTAATCCAGGATCCTAGCTCTCACTTATTTGTTTCATTTTCTCAGTCTCCTCCCATCTGTTATATTTCCTCATCTTTCTTAGTCTTTCCTGATTTTGATCTGCGCCTCCGTGAAGGGAAAGAAAAGAGAAGGAAAGTCAACATTTTATAAACATCTCAAGTAAGGATTGATTTCTTAGGTAATGCTGTATAAATCCCAAACCAGAATATTTTCTACAGTGGATTATTTATTAGTTTGTCATTATACAAGTGAATGTAGCAGGTGCCATTATCTGAATGAAGATAACAGCCCGAGTGACATCAAAAGTAACTAAGTGCTTTTGCTCTTGCATAGTCACTACCTTGTAGTAGGAACAATTTCAGACACTGGCCAAAGAATCTGTCAGTAATAATCCATGTCCATCACCTCAGATGGACTGCATGCTCAACAACTCTGACTTTACGTTCTCATTACCACTGATTTCTTAATAATCTTTCTGGCTTTTACTCAAAAGAAAAATAAGCTAAAACTTATAGACAAGTAAGAATCATCTCATGTGGAAACTCTTTTTATGGAGTGATGATTTTAACAGCAGTAATTATCTGTCGGGTGCCAGTATGTTCAAAACTATCCTTCAATTATAAAAATTAAATGAGCATTAACTGCACAGATAGCATCTTTTAAGGAGTTTTACAGTATGGTAATAAAAATGGAAAACAATAGTTGAGACCTAGGAAGTTTAAAAATTTTGTAAACATAATTCAGAAGATAGCAGTTATCAATTTATACACATGTTAACTAATAAAAAGGCAAAATGTTCGGGGCACCTGGGTGGCTCAGTCGGTTGAGCGTCTGCCTTCGGCTCGGGTCATAATCTCGGCGTCCTGGGATCGGGCCCCGCATCGGGCTCTCTGCTCGGCGGGGAGCCTGCTTCCCCCTCTCTCTCTGCCTGCCTCTCTGCCTGCTTGTGGTCTCTCTCTCTGTCAAATAAATAAATAAAATCTTTAAAAAAAAAAAAGGCAAAATGTTCATTGCACTTTTGAATATCAGAAGCAACTATATAAGTTTTCCCCAAGCTCTATTGAGTATAATTACAAATAAAAATTATATATACTTAGGGTATGCAACATGATGATTTAATATATGTACACATTGTGAAATGATTACTACAATCAAGTTAATTAACACAGCCGTCACCCCACAGAGTTAGTTCCCTTTGTGTGTGTGTGCGTGTGTGTGTGTGTGTGTGTGTGTGTGCTGAGTCTAAAGGACTCTCTTTTTCATTTTTGTGCTCTTTTATTTGTAAAAATTTGAAAAAAATATTAAGGTTTATTTAGGTTCTAGTTTGTGATTATCTATTTTTTTAAAATAAGCAACTTATTTTGGAATAAATTGACACAGAAAAGTTGCAAAGATAATGAAGAGAGGTCTCTCTCAGCCCTCACCAGTTTCCTCGGGTGTTCACATCTCACATTACCATGGTACTTATGTCAAAACTAAGAAACCAGGGACACCTGGGTGGTTTAGTCGGTGAAGCATCTGCCTTCGGCTCAGGTCATGATCTCAGCATCTAGGGACTGAGCTCCGCATAGCGCTCTCTGCTCAGCAGGGCAGTCCATTTCTCCTTCTCTCTTTGTCCCCCATCCACTTGTGATTTCTCTCTCTCTCAAATAAATAAATAAAATCTTTAAAAAAACAACAACTAAGAAACCAACATTGATATATTTCCACAAACTTGAGATTTTTTTGGGTTTCACCAGTTTTCCCCATAAATGTCCTCTTTCTGTACTGGAATTTGATCTACATTGCATTTAGATATCAGGTCTTTAGTCTCTTTTAACCTGTAATAGTTCTTTTTACCTTGCCTTTTGTGACCTTGATGCTTCTGGTGAATACTAATCAATTGTTTTGTAAAGTCCCTCAGTTGTCTGAGGTTTTCTTATGATTACATTAAGGTTCTACATTTTGAGCAAGAATTCCACAGATGTGACGTTATGCCCTTCAGAATGCATTTTACCAGTGGTGTATACCTACACGATCATTTGGTTGAGTCAGTAACTGCCAGGCTTCTCCACTGTAAATTTACTATTCCTCTCTTTCTATCCTCTATTCTTTGGAAGTCACTGTCTTGTCCACCTGAAAGAGGAAGAGATTAAGCTCCACCTCCTAGGGGGTGCTTATCTACATATAGAATTCTTCTATGAGGAAGATTTGTTTATACAGGACTTAAACATCTAACATTATTAAGTTAGCCAACCGATGCTGAAATAGAGCCATTCATTTACTGCACATATGCTTTTGGTAGCTATCAGTAAAGTATAAGGCATACTAGGTTCCTGACCTAATACAGTTTACATTCTAGTAGGAGACAGAGATTAAAAACAAGTAAACAGCAAATAAACAGTTACATATCTGGGTGTTATAAACAATACGTGGTACGTCAAGAGAGAATGTGATTCTGGGGGAGGCTATCTGAGAGAGTGTGGTTTGGAAAAGTCAGTTGGAGGTGTTGACATTTGAACTGAGAACTGGAAGAAAAGAGCAAGCCAGTTGATATGAAAAACTCAAATGATTGAATGGTCTGGAGGCTGGAAGTTGTCCTGTGGTAATTTCATGCATCAAAGGGCCACAGAGCACCCTTATATTGGTCAAACTTTATTCTGGGTATGTCTATAGAATGTTTCTGGATGAGATTAACATTCACATTGGTAGAATGAGTGAAGTCGAGCACCTTCCCCAATGTGGATAGCTTCTTCCACTTCTGTTGAAGGCCTGAATAGTGCCAAAAAACTATGGAAGAATTGGTTTTCTCCACCTGTCGTAGAATTGAGAAATTGGTCTTCTGCTTTCAGAGTTGGACCCAAACTGGAATTTACACCATTGGCTTTCCTGGTTGTCAGGCCTTTGGGTTCAGACTGGAACTGTATCACCAGCTCTCCTACATCTCTAGCTTGCTGACTGCAGACTACTATACACCCCCAGAATAGAAAGGGGGCTGGTGTGGCCCAAGTGCAAGGAAAAAATGATAAACTGTTATGAGAAGAAGTAAGGACGAAAGGTCAAGTGTGCCCCAGTGGTGCCGTGAAGACCATGGCAAGAAAGGGGTTTGATTTTTTACTCTAAAGGTCTTGGGAAGCTTTGAAAGGGTCTTAGCAGGAAAATGAAATTATAGATCATTAAAAGATCATTCTAGGGCCCACAGATGGTAAAAGGCAGATGTATGTGGCCTGGACATGGGGTGCATCAGTGCAAATTAAGAGGAGTGGAGAGATTTGAGAGCATGTCCAAAAGCAGAATTGACAGGCCTTGTGCATCATGGTGTGCTTCCACATGGTGTTTTCTTAATTTAAAAAAATAAAGATAACATTCTTACTAGACTTTTAGGTTAAATTTATGCTGGGGAAGGGTAGGTTCAAACTCCTGAAGAAGGGCAAAGATATAGGTACAAGGATGTTTATTGCAGCAGAAAATGAGTGATAAGTGCCTATCAATACGGAATTGTAAAATAATGCACCCACTAAAAAAATAAAGTATATTTTTGTACATGGAAAATAAATGATGTTCAAGAGATACTAGTTGAAAAAATATACTGCAGAAAGTTTTTATGGTATGAGCCTACTCATCTAAATTAGAAATGATTATCACTATGTCTCTCCTATACTAAGCATTATCAGAAGAGGTCTGATGTATTATATCTATTTATTGTTAATAGTGGTTAACTCTGTTAACAGTTATATCAAGGTGCAGTGGGGTTATGGAGGATTTTCACGTTATACCCTACATTTTTTGTTTTGCTAGAAAATCTTAAACAATGGATAAGAAGAAAAATAATTTTTAAAAAACCAGGGACAGAAGCAGTACTCCTAGGATTAATAAGTACTTTAATGAAGTCTTTGAACCAACTTTAAGAAATAAACCCTATACATATAAATATTATTTCATTTTTGAGTTTATAGTAAACTCAAACCGGGGACATGGAGATTATTGATTAAACTAAAATTATTAACATCTTCAAGATGTTGCTGAGACCATATTTATTCATTTCCTTCAAATTAACATCAAAAGCAAATAAACGTATAAAGATTTTTCTATGTCATTTGTTCTGACAATGCATCTCACAATGGTTTTTGTGGTTTGGTAAAGGAATAGATGCAGAAATATATTTGTGAAATTAAAAAAAACCCTAAGTTGTGCTTTATGAAAAGACTATTAAAGCATGGTTATCTCTGGGCACCCAAATTATGGATTATTATAGATTATTTCCATTTTCTTCTTACCTCCTTCCTATATTTTCCCAATTCTCCATAATAATCATGAATTGCCTTTGCAATGAGGAAAAGTTTCTGTTTTTTTTTGTTACATAATGTTAGGTGTCTATAAATGTAACATAGTAAACCTGAACTATTTCAATTTGCTTGCACTTTCTATATGACATCCACTAGTTCTCTTTCCCTCAGTGGCTGAAGTTTGCAGACATTATTTACAAGCTGGGATCCAACGACTTGTATTGTGATCGCATTGGTCCCCATCTGTCTCCAAAATGACAAAGAAAGGTCCATTGAGCACAACCTGACAAGCAATGTTTTAAAGGTCATTACTAAAACATCTATGCAGGCTTTTCATCAGACTTCTACAGAACCACAAAGAAAGGTCAAAGCAAAGAGAAGCTGTTAGAAAAGCTCCAGCCTCTTACACCTTCTCATAGCCACAGTCACATGATATGAAGCAAATATTTTTAGGTTACATGGAGAAAATTTGAAACTGCAACTTTGGTGTGCAGTGGGATGTGCAAAGAGAGACAGAGAGGTAAGACGGCTTCTTCATGATGATTAAAGTTATTGCACAAAGGGTTTGAGATCCTTGGATGAAAGCTGTTAAGGAAATACAGCATGACATGCATATTGTACGACAGCATGTTATAATTATAGTTTGCTTTCAACCATCTGAAGCCTTTCTGTGTTTTCAGGTTTTCACTTCTAAGCCTTATAAATTATTTCTGAGTCATCAGCCTTTCACCCTAGGGGCAACTCACAAACTCTATAAAAATGTGGCTATTTTTCTTGAATCTCTTGGCCAGCAAATGCATTCCCCTCTAGCCTGAGAATGTAAATTCCCACAATGGAAAGCAACTAAATAATACTTCTCTCCCTCTCTTATATCCTCCTTTCTTAAAAAATGTCCACTTACAATTAAAAGCACATATCCGAAGATCAGTTCTTCATTGCAATTGGGGACCTGAGTCTAGTGAGGAGAGAGAAAGGAGCAAGACGGTAAAACTGCTACTACTAGGTCGGAGTGCCCAACCTCTATTCAGCCCACCTGACACTTTGGACCAGATAATTCTTTATTGTGAAAGGTTGTCCTGTGCGTTACAAGATATTCAATGATATCTCTGGCCTCTACACACGAGATGCCAGCAGTGCAGAGCTCCAACTCCCTAGACGTGATCACCACAAGTATCTTCAAGATATGGCCAAATATCTCCTAGCAGACAAATTCAATCCCAATTGAGAACCACTGTATTAGGCTAAAACCCCTACAAAATGCTACAAAACCAAATCCTTTGTGCTTTTGCCAATTCGGATTGTTCCTTTGACCTCAGAGTCAACCTCTACCTAACTAGCTACCTACCAGCATAAAATATAGACACCCACAAACACCTTCACACTTTTCATGTTAAAGCCCTTCACCACTGTCCAGCATTATTCCTCTGAGCCATATGTGGCCAGTTTGGCTAGGAGGAGAGAAGCACAGGTAACTTTCCCACCCTTCACTGACTTGGGTGTTTATGTGTTTTTAAGTGACATGGTTGTTCATGTCTTTTAATATTCACGGGTCTTGACTATTGAAGCTTGTAAATGTCTGCAGCTTTTTTTTTATCTGCTAGTCACACTGCAACCTCACGCTCTCCCATGAATATTGTTTCAACCATCATTTTATTTAATTAAATATGTTTATATACCAGTTAATTAAAACCAAGAAAGGGATTTATAGAATTAGAAAAGCACTTCCTAATTCATTCCACAACAAAGCAACACATATTACTCATAAAAACTGTATTTTATGCCTCTTATTATATTCAAGTGGTGTTTATTCTCCCTACTTCAATGATGTCTGAAGCACCAAGGAAAATGGGCAGAGGGAGTGATTTCCTCTATGGAAGAAACATTATTAATAAATTCTTCTCTCTGGAAAACTCTGACAAGTGGATTTACCATTACTAGATTCATAATCGTGAGTAAGCACCGTAGTCTCTCCTGGCCGGTTTCATTTTTGGTAAAATGAGAATGACGATCCCTATCCTCTAGGGCATGTTAAATGAGATTATCTGTTTTAAGCTTTTAGCCCTATGCCCGACATACAGGTGTTTTATTAATGTCATTTCTGTGCTACTTCCCTCTTTTGTTCCTAGAACCAGCTAAATAATTTGTGAGATTCAGTGCAAAATAAAAATGAGTGCTCCCCTTGCTCAAAATTAAGAATTTCAAGATGACAACAGCAAAACATTAAACCAAGTGAGGGGTCCTTCTAAGCATGGGGCTCTCTCTGTGTTACTGCATCAGTGCTCATAAAGCCAGCCCTGCCTGCTCCCCTAGGATTTTCAAGGTTCCACTTGTCTATTCTATTAAATTAAAAGCCCCTCTTCAATTTGACAACTGACAGGGAAATAAACGTAACTAGCCAAGGAGAGCTTGACCTTGTGGGTTGTTTTTCAATGCTGGCTCAAGTTGTTCAGTGTTAGTGGGCCTAGAGTTATTATAAAGGAGCTATTTATTTACTCTGCCATGGCATTTCAGGGGTTTGTATCATTCTTAACATGGAGGAATTAAAAAAAAATACCTTAGTTGTCTATAAGAAATTAGACCCTTGGTGATAGCTCAAGAGGTACTTAGTGGTCAAAGAGGCACTTAATTGAAAAGCTCTATATCCAGAGTTACCAAACAACACTCACAAAGAAAGCATATAGCTCTAAATATTTTAGATCCTAGACTGGAGACCTGGCCCAGATGTCTAAGAATAAAATACCCAAAGAGGAAGACTTGGTCTCCAAACTGAGCCCCAGCACTGCAAGTTATTCCTTCTTCTTTGAGGATACATCAGCATGTCTTTTAAAGGGGTTGTCAAGGTTCTCAGATCCTCCTTGTAAGAACAGAATCCTGTAAAAAAGCAAAATATGTGTGCGAATGTGAACAAAGATACACACACAGCGAAATGTCCAAATTTCCCCTATTGGAACACACACACACACACACACACGCACACACAGGCACACAAGCACCTTAACAGAAGGCAAAGAGAATTAACATTTATTGAGCACCTTCTACATGACAACTGCTTTACATACATGGGAATACTAAGGTATATATTAGTTTTCATTTGTTCATTCAATCTCAAGACACTGAAAACAACTTTTTTTTTTTTTTTTTTACAGTGTTGAAACTGAAGCTCAGAGCAGTTAGGCAAGCTGCCCAAAGTCACACAGAAATTGGAAGGTCTGGTTTGGAAATTATATCTGATTCCAAAACGCATATACCACAACCCTATTGACCTTAGATGATTGAGAATTCAGGGGTTTAATCTGTCACAGTCTCTTTGAATCAAACAACAAACAAAATGCAACCAACTTTAACATACTTGTTAATCATAATAGTTTATGTGGCCGCCTTGCTCTTGCCATAATTCCCTCCCTTTCTCTCACCCTCCATCACCACAAGTCATTCAGTTTAAGGGTTACCAATATTTTTAACAGTTATCGGGAGAACAGGCTAGCCTTCTTTAAAGCTAAAAAGTTAAAATTTGTGGTATGAGACTAACTTCAGAGATCTAAAAAAAAAATTGCTGTTTGGGACAGCAATCCCTCACTTCCGGCCTCGACTGGGCGAAGTAGAACCTTTGCACGTGGGACGAGACCATACCTAGCATCACCGCCCCCCCCCCCCACGCCTCTCAGGGCAAGTGCCTGGTCGGCCCGGACTGCGCAGGCGTGAAAGCCTAAGCGGCTGGGGTCGGCTCGCGGTTTCCCTGGAGACCAGGCGGAAGCGGCCGGAAGCTGCGCTGCGGTTGGCCGCGGCGAGATGGAGCAGCTGGGGGTGGAGCCCGAGGAGGAAGCCGGCCGCGACGGGGAAGAGGACGCTGCTGAAGCGATGGAGCGGGCGGAGTCGGGGGAGGCAGGCGGCTCGCCCGGTGCGCCCGGGCCCGAGGAGCCCCGCGGCCTCACTTGGTGTAAATGAAAAGGGCGGGGCGGGCGGAGGCCAGGGGCGGCGGCGGCCGTTGGGGTGAGACCGTCCCCGCCTCGCTCTGGTCGTTTCGTTTTCCCGGCTTGGGGCACAGAGCTGTTCTCCGCTACCTGGTGTCTTAAGGCCAAGATCCCGAAAGGGAAGGCTTCGCCTAACAGGACTGGGGTGGGCGTGTCAGGATAGTCGAGGGTGCATTCGTGATCCCCCCAAACCGCCGGGTGAAGGCCTAAGAGGCGCCCTGGCGGTGTAAGGTTGCAGAAGTAGAGAACCTTGTCTCGCACTTGGCAGAGGTTGGGGCTCCGGCTGGGCTGGGAACCGAAGACGAGGCACCTCTGCAGTGGCCGCCTCTTCGTGACCCACTTCCAGCCTACCTTGTACTGCTCAACCCCAGGGCCTGCGGCCAAGGCTCTAATTCACGGCCTCCCCTCCCCCTTTTAACTTTTAAATTTAGGAATAATTTTAGACTTAAGAGAAGTTGCAGAAGCGCCTTTCCCTAATGTTAATGTCTTCTATGACGAGTATGTAGGTCAAAACTGAGAAATGAGCACTGGCATAATGCTTTTAAGTAAAGTACAAACGTTATTCAGATTTTACCAGTTTTTTCCATTAAAGTTTTTGTTCCAGTGTTCAGACCATATTGCACTTAGCCTGCCTTGTTTTTAACTGGGTAAGAGCTGGAATGTCCTGTCTTATCCCTCATCCCTCCAGCACCCCATGACATGAGCTACTTTTTAAAATTCAAGAAATATTTACTCGTTCTTTTAATTTAGCAAATGTTTATGGGTAGTCTGTTACATACCAGGCACTCTATTAGGTATTTGGGATTCAGCACTGAACTGGATAATCCTGCTTTTATATGGGCACTAAATATAGTCCACTGGAACCCATAGGTCTGGCTTCTGCCCTTTTGTATTTACGATTTTTTTTTAATAACATGCCACTTAGAATAATTTTTAGTTGGTTGAAATCAGTCTTTAAACTTTCCTAACCCTTATGATTTATTCTAAATGTTGTTAGAAACTTGCAAGTGATTAGATTACCTCTTGCTTCCATTATTAATCAAGATTTTTTTGCCTCCAAGTTACTACCAGCCTGAGAAAAATAGAGTGCGCAAAGAAATAGTAAATGGGGCTCCTGGGTGACTCAGTGGGTTAAAGCCTCTGCCTTCCACCCCGGTCGTGATCTCGGGGTCCTGAAATTGAGCCCTGCATCGGGTTCTCAGTTCAGCAGGGAGCCTGCTTCCTCCTCTCTCTCTGCCTGCCTCTCTGCCTACTTGGGATCTCTCTCTATCAAATAAATAAATAAAATCTTAAAAAAAAAAAAAAAGAGTAAATGGGACTGAAGACCCTGCTGTAGAAGGAGTTTCTCTCATGTCTAATTTTTAGATGTTTTGACATGAATCCAAGAAAAGGCTTAAAATCATTCTGCATTTTCTTTCTCAGTTACCATGTTTTAAGGAACTGTCAGTTGTTCAGAGATGATAAGCAGCTTGAATGTATTTTTCTGTTTCTTTCCATATTGTGCTTGGTTCATGATCAAGTGGTGCCAGAAGGAAGTTCTTCATCCAGAGTCATAGTACACGTGGATCTGGATTGCTTTTATGCACAAGTAGAAATGATTTCAAACCCGGAACTGAAGGGCAAACCTTTAGGTAATTTTGGGCTTTATAATAATTTTCGTTTTGTATGAGCATATTAGCTATTCATTTAGGCTGATTATATTCTGATTTATTAACCATGTTAAAGATTTTGGAAGCAATTCTTGAGGTCCTGTATAGACAGTAAACTTTGCTTCACTACAAGAGGTAAAACTTATGAGCCTTATTCAATAAATGGTGAACTTTATACAAATAGTATAGCCACCCGAACACGTGAGTGGAAAGATCATAATAAACTTTTAGTCTTGTTCTCAGTGGTTGAAATTTTATAATCCTCTTATCTCAAAAGAAGGCATTACATTCTAATGGACATTTTCCTCTATCTTCTCCACTTTTGAAATTAACTCTTGGATTGTGTAACATATGACAAAAAAGTCAGATTTTGAACAGACCTCTAAATACTTAAGGCATATAGAGTTTAAATTTTCTGTAAAAATACAAGTATCTTTTTAAATAAAAGGCAAAGAAATTTTATGTTGAAGATTTACTTATTAATATGTTGGCTTATTTTAACATTTCTATTACATGTGTCTTAAATTGGAAAAGTCATTTACATTTCCAGAAATTTCTTTTATGCACGTAGTAAGAATTTATCTTTTAGTATAAGCATATAGAGCAATTCTGGTTCACCTGCTGCTAATCTGTTGTGCCTCGTTTGGTTTTGATAAATCCCAGTTCAACCCAGCATAGTTGATTTACTAAAGAAGAGCAAAGGGAAGACTAGTTTTTGGTACGCCATTATCAGTCTAGGATCTTTAAACTTTCCCAGGTTCGTCAAGGAGTTAGGATTAGAGGATGTAATTTTCTCCTAAAGGCATTTGTAATTAGTAGCAGTATAACACCAGATGCTGTGTAGATAATGCTTAATAAAAAAGTATTGTGTAATTAAGACACAGGAATGAATGATTATCTGGAAGTGAGAAATGTGATGTTGAAAGTTTCTGGGAGAAAGCAAAAGTAGTCTTTCAGTTATGCTCAACAAATGTGTGACTATATAACTTGGGCTGGTGATATGTAGTGGTGAGTCCACATAATTTATTTCTTTATTAAAAGACTAGTTTTTTAGTTGAGGAAGTTACTAATCCTGTTTTTTATATAGTTCACTGATGAATCTTAAAGTATGACTTTTGACCCAGAGATTCAATTTTGGGGCATAATCTGATATATCACAAATCTTAATGTGAAATAATGTTTCTTCACCCTGTTTATAATATCAACATTGTAGAAACATATGTCTTACATTGGTGAAATGGACATAACCTTTTCTTCTGCATGTTTGTATTTTACATATGTCAGACGAACATTACTTTTACAATGATGAACAAGTGGTCAACTTGTGTAAAGAGAAAATTAATTTCAGTAATTTTAAGCCACCATTAGTAAACTAGAGTTTTTATAATCTGTAGATGATAATAATTTAATCATTATTGATAAGGAGAGGGCTCATTAATGATGGTTCGCTGTCTAATATTTTCTGCAAATTACTATGAAGAACAGTTCAATAGTTACAACATTTATTGGGGGAGATATTTAATGATTACTATAGGTTATCACTTGTAACAGAACATTGCTTTATATTCATTGGAAAGTTTTTCTAGCAAAAACCAGTAATTAGTTGTACTCAGTTATTTTCATCCGCTTTAATTTTCTGATGAAACATGGCCTAGCCTTTATATAGAGAGTTAATTCGATATAAATTAATCTGATTTGTATTGTCTGAAAAGAAAAACCTAGGATTTTATTTGTATTTTTCCCTCTGAAAACTCCAGAGAATATGATTTATGATAATTTTTGTTAAATTTTACTTCATAGAACCTTGATGAATGAATGGAGGCTATACTTTTTAAATGAATAGAGCTTTTTATTCTTCATCAAAATAGATTGCATTACAATTTAAGATTATAATATGGAATTAGTAAATTTTATTGTAAAATGTTTCTTTAATTCTGCTCAGTTTTCTCTAAAATATTTGCTTTTTATAGGAGTTCAGCAGAAATATTTGGTGGTTACCTGTAACTATGAAGCCAGGAAACTTGGAGTTAAGAAACTTATGAATGTAAGAGATGCAAAAGAAAAATGTCCACAGCTGGTATTAGTTAATGGAGAAGACTTGACTCGTTACAGAGAGATGTCATATAAGGTTACAGGTACTTTCAGCATTAATTTGTATATAGGATGCTCATTCACTACATGAATCTTTTAATTAGTAAAATGCCATAAGTCACTTTCTTTTTGCTAATAACTTATTTTGGGTCTTGCCTGCTTTTAAAAACATTTTATATAGGAGGATGGCTTTATATGAGTAATGTTGACAAAAAAACGTATAGTTGGAAGAAATTTGGTGTTCATATAAATGCGAGAAAAAATGTAAAACAAAATTTGGAAGCACGAAAATGGAAAGATATATAAGAGATATATGAAAGAAAATAAAATATTTCTAAATTTTATTTTAAATTTATATATCAAATTTAAATGAATTACGAGCCATCTGTATTCTGATGTACTAATAGTTGGGAGAGGCTTCTGTAATGTTTTATTAACATAATTAAAAACTAGATTTGTTAAGAAGTTAAGAAGGCAGAAGTAATGGGTACATTAAATTTTTCCTGGATTGTGTGTGTATATATGTGCATATATACACATTAAATTATAGTATAGATAAACTCTTCCCTATTAAGGTTTGGGTTTGAATCTTAGAGTTTTATTAAATTATAGGAAAAATGAAAACACCTTTGTACTGGCATATTGCAAATATATATAACTTAAAAATTTATAAGAATCAACTGTTTATCTTTTCTGCTATTGTTTTTGCTTGTTCTTTTATAAACTGTAACAGTTTTCACATGAAAGTGTTAAATATAAAATACAAAGCCCTTACAAGTTTACAAGAAAAAGATACTTAAGAAAAATGGATGAAAGATATGAATAGGCAGTTGATGAAAAGAACAAACCAATGTCCACAATTATGTGGAAAAAGAATACTCAAATTCATTAGTAGCTAAGGAAATTTGAATTAGATATTATTTTATGTCCATCATACTTCAAAAAATAATGTGAAAGTAGAAACAAAATATTATACATTTATAAAAAGTAATATAGAAACATTTTTTGAAATTACAGATACAATTTAACCCAGTGATACTACTTCTGGGAATTTATTTAATAGAAATAAAGTCCTGAGAACATATGTGCAAAAATATTTCTTATAGCATGGTTCATAATTGATAAATGGTTAAATTACGACGTCTCTGTGTTGGAAAATTATATAGCAATTAAAAAGAATGCATTGATGCTATCGTGTTTGACTCAGAGAGATATGTATCCCTTGTTGAGTAAAAGGCAAGATGCAAAAACATGTCATATTGTTCCATATGTGTAAAACAATGGCCCAAACCGCTCCCTTTACACATACATATATGTCTGTACATAAACAAGAAGGGCAACATGAAAGGCGTATTCTACGTTTTTAACGTTAATTAACTTCTTGAGAGAACATGGCAGAAGGGGTAGCCAAGCAAAGATAAGACCATATTCTCAAAATATCACTTGTGCATCCATGCAAAATTGTATGTACTGAATATTATGAAGTTAATCTTTTTTTTTTCTTTTTCATTCATCTTGAAAGAAGTTAATCTTTACACAGAAGAGGTTATACATATAGTGGTGCCTCCTGGTGATCTTTCCTACCCTTCGTATAGCTCTTCCTCATTCTTTTTAATGACTGCATAGTACTACATTGCATTTGATTCCATACTGATTTAACCAATCCTTTAGTGATAGGAAGACAGTGTGTCCCACTTTATTCCTGTTATCCCTACATAATTATTAAAGCACTTCCTTTCATTCAAAACATGTCTTACGTTGGATGACAAATTACATGGGTTCCTGAAAGTGATGGATTTATTTGGCTGTTACCAATTTTTTGCTCTTCCAAAATACATGCTTCAGTAGACATTTTCATATAGAAATTTTGGCATATTTTTATGAAGATATCCATGAGGTAAGTTCTTAGAGGTTAATTTCTAGGTCAAAGTGACTTTTCTTTTTGATTCAGTAATAATCAGAAGTTTGATTATTTGATTATTTATTTGAGAGAGAGCATGTGCATGCAAACTAGTCGGGAAGGGCAGAGAGAGAGGCAGACTGGACTTGCTGTTGAACAGGAGCCTGACGCTGGATCCCGGGACCCTGACATCATGACCTGAACCAGAGTCAGATGCTTAATCCACTAAGCCACCAGGTGCCCCTGGAAGTTTTACATTTTATTTGTTTTGTCTTTTTAAGACTTGTGGAAAATACAGCTAGAATATGTTACTACTTGTCTCTGCTTTTCTAGACTGACTGTATTTTTTGGAATCACAGCTTCAAGATCATAATGAACTACAAACATTGATATTTAATGTACTACAGGTATAGAAATTATAGGTGTAAGGAGATTGAGCTAAATATACTACTATAGGCATCTGTCCAGGGAGTGTCATTTTGGACTTATTTTGTTGGAAAATATTGCCTTTATAAATCAAAGTGTGGTATAGGGAAAAAAATCTAGTTAATGGAGGACTTTATTAACGATATTGTGGAAGTACGAATATATGTTAAATCTTTAGCATATTTGACATATTTATAAGCATAAAATAAATTCATTTTAGTTATGACTTCAGTTAACATCTGTGCACCAATATTATTTCAATATAGAGTTGTTGGAAGAATTTAGTCCAGTTGTTGAGAGACTCGGATTTGATGAAAATTTTGTGGATCTAACAGAAGTGGTTGAGAAGAGACTACAGCAGCTTCAAAGTGATGAACTTTCAGCACTGACTGTGTCGGGTCATGTATATAATAATCAGTGTAAGTGGATTCTTAATCTATTTAGGAACTCAAAACACCTACATTTCTTAATGTTCACTAAATTCAATGAGTTCAATGAGTTGACTTTATCTTTCTGAAAATTTTACGGCTTTTGTTGGAGATACAGCCATATTTCAATGATCTGTCTCAAATCACTAAAATTAGGTAATGTTATACCATATTAAGTAGGCAGAGTGTAAGATTTTGATGACATGTGTAGCTCAGTGCTCCATGCACTTTTCATTTCTCTGACACAGTTTGTGTGTTACCATTTTTAAGAGCCGTATCTCCTTAGGTCATCTTTAAGTTATAAGGGTTGCCTTAATAATATACTTTTTAGAATAATTTTTGCTTCTCTTCAGTCTTTAAGGAAAATTTTGAGGTAAACTAAATTTGTCTCTTGTTGCCTCTTTTGCTTGTTCCCTTCTGTTTCCCCCAGGCATCAAACATTCATGTTGCTCTCTGAGTTCCTGAGTTAGCCCCTGTGGAAGCTTGTCCAGGCCAACCTGCCATCTTTTGCAAGCTCATATTCAGTCAGCTTGATATTCTTTGCCAACTCTTAGCAAGAAAACAGAATGGCCCATCTCTTTCACATATTAAAGTGTAAATGACTGATGGTATTTCCCGAGATACTTGCTTTTGAAAATAAGCTTCAATAAGCTCCATTGAATATCTATTAAACTTTAAAACATCTTGTAACTCTGCTGTGACTTCCGTATCATATCCATGGAAGACATGCTACTTGTCTACATGCTTTTGCATAAGAGTTGCCCTGACCTTCCTGGCCTAGGTCTCAGCATATGTGTCTTCTTATCCCCCTTTTTTGAGAGCTGGTGTTCAATCTCCAGTCAGGTTCTCTGCCATCCTGATACTAAAGAGGAAAAGAGGTAGAGCTCTTCTAGAAGAGGACATGAAGCTTTTCATGTGTCTTTTATACCTGCTCTTTTGTCACTTGTAAGAACTGAATGCAAGAAGGTTCTAAGTATGTTTCTTTATAATTTTTAAAGCAAATTCAGCATTTGTTAGAACATATTACAGAGAGCTAGGTTTTATATCCTAAAAAGAAAATGTCTGATTCTTCATGAATCCTTCCTCACAAGATTCTGTTAAAAATTTTTTTCAAACCTACAGAAAAGTTGACAGAGTATTACAGTGAGAACACTTATTATGCCCTTCCTTGTAGATACACCCATTGTTATTTTCCTACATTTAGTTCTATCTTTCTCTTTATTGATTGGTTGGTTGATTGATGAGCCATTTAAAAGTAAATTGCAGACATCATGACACTTCATCTGTAAATACTCCTGAGGATAAGGACAATCTCATATAATTCTAATATCATTTTCACCCCTAAGAAAATTCATCTGTATACTTTCCCTACACTTTTCATAAAAGATGTCTTAAACTGTGTACAGATTCGGAATTGTTTTCAGTAGCATATACAGCTAGTGTGTGTAAAGTTTAGATTCAGATCTTTAAAGCTGTAATGTTAGCTCTCTTATTAGTGTAATACTTCTACTTTTATGCTTGCTTACAGTTACACATGAGTATAAGTTTTACTGTCAGTAGGAATTTTTTTTATGAGATCAGTTTTCATAATCTGTTAATCATTAAGCACTCCCAGGATGCATTCGCTATTACAGGCACTTGGAATTCACTTCTGGAAGTTCTTTACAGGATTCCCGTGAAGAATAAGAGAGATGAGTTAAGTGGGTAGCAGTATGGTGGTGTTGGCGGGGTGGGTTTAAACTCATTTGTGAAAAAGAAAATTAGGTTTTTTTTGTGGTGACTTTTAATGATATTGGCTGTTCTTATAGATGTAAACCTGCATGACATCATGCACATCAGACTACTTGTTGGATCTCAGATTGCAGCAGAGATGCGGGAAGCCATGTATAATCAACTGGGTCTCACTGGCTGTGCTGGAGTGGCTTGTAATAAGTTACTAGCAAAATTAGTTTCTGGTGTTTTTAAACCAAATCAACAAACAGTGTTATTACCTCAGAGTTCTCAAGTTCTCATTCAGAGTTTGAGCCATGTAAAGGAAATGCCTGGTAAGACATTTACAGTTGAAAAATATACATTATTTTTATTGCATTTCTTTAATTTTAAAAATTAGGGATACAAGTTATTAATTCTTAGAGTCTGTATACGTAGCTCTTGGAGAAAACCCCAAACCCTAATGTTCTCTAGCGGGAATCTGGATTAGGAAATCTGTGAAAGTACTTTTCTAGTTTCACCTACTTTTTGTATAGTTTGAATATGATCATGAAAGTTATAACCTGGAATCAAGTTCCTTTATGTCCAATCCCTGCTTCGTATTCTTACACCACACTGTGCATCTAGAGAGGGGTATTGGCCTTTTATTAACTCTACTTTGGGATAAGATAGAAAATATTAGAGCTACGAGGGACATTCCAAAGCAGTTAGGCCAAGTTCTTATTTTAAAGATGAGGAAACTAGTTTTCTTGAGGGGATTAGTGACTTATTCAGGTCATAGGACAAATTTTTGTCTTTGAAGATCAAATACGGTTTTATGGCCTATTAATGATGGACATGTTAAGCTTCATTTCTATGGCACTACTGGGGAATAAGATGTTAAAATTCTGTGGAAGTGAATTTCTAAGGCAGCTGAACCTTTAGATGTCATAAGTTCATATTTTTAACCCATGTTTGTGTGATTACAAAATGTTTTGTACACTGCCTTGCCTTCATTAATATAGTATAAGTGTAGAAGTTTTCTGGATGACTTTGAGTCTGTGTTCTGAAGATAGTACTATGTCAGGTGTAATAAATTGAGGACTGTATACTGATTATACAACATTACTACTTGGCTTTACTTTTTGAGTTCTTATTTATTTATTTATTTATTTATTTATTTACCGGTTTTCTCTTTTCTTATTGCCAAATTGGCAGCTCCCTTTTATTTCAGCTATGAAAATAACTGACACACTACTTTAATAATTGCCCTCCAGGGGGTGGCTCAGTTAAGCCTCTGACTCCTGATTTCGGCTCAGGTCATGATCTTAGGGTCATGAGATCGAGTCCCACATGGGGCTCTGTGCTCACCATGGAGTCTGTTTGAGATTCTCTCTCCTTCTGCCTCTCCTGCTTGTGTTCTTTTTCTCTCTCTCAAATAAATAAATAAATAAATCTTAAAATAATTTCTTCTCCACATCCATTGCCTTTGATTTACTTCTTTTACTGTGCAGAGAAATCAAAATACTATAGAATTCATTTTTTTTTTTAAATGAGAGCATTTAAAAGGGGGCATTGAACTCCCTGAACATCTCAGGTAAGGTGATAAAGTATGACTGAGTTTTAGTACAGGAACTTTTGATAGTTTTGCTAATGAGTAGATTTTTTTGTATACTTTCTAGCTCTTATGTTTGGGATAGTAAATATTGCCAGATATGACTGGTGAATAAATATGTGATATTATGTGTAGGAATCAGGTTAGCCAGTTAGCACGTTTTAATTTTGTTGCTGTAACAGCAGTCTTTCTTTGCATGAATAATAACCATTTTTCTTGAATACTTCCAAAGTGTTATGTAACAGGTGGTAAACATTTCATTTTATCAAGACAGCATTTATTGGTTGTCTCCATATTCATTATGTTGTACTAGGGTTGTGAGGTTTTTGAAGTGGTTCATTTAAGAAGCCCTGAGCAGAAGAAGGACAGCCTAATTTTCAATAAAATTTAATCCTAGCAAAATATTCATTATGGAATTTAAAGATGTGTTTGGTATATATCTATATAATATTTTAATTAGCTTTATCTTAAGGAGAAAAACTACTGTAATACTGTATTTCTTTTTGCCTAGGGATTGGCTATAAAACTGCCAAACGTCTTGAAGCGCTGGGTATCAGTAGTGTGCATGATCTTCAAACCTTTTCACCCAAAATATTAGAAAAGGAGTTAGGAATTTCAGTTGCTCAACGTATCCAGAAGCTCAGTTTTGGAGAGGATAACTCTCTAGTGACGCCCTCAGGACCACCTCAGGTATATGGTAATGATATTTATTTTAATTGAGTACTGTTTGTTACACTTGAGGTAAAGATTTCTGCTTTTAGTACTATGTTCTTACTATTCTAATTTGCTTACTGGATTAGATTATCTCTTTCCTATGAGAAGGTTAATTTATTAAGTTAATACAATTTTTGGGGCGCCTGGGTGGCTCAGTGGGCTAAAGCCTCTGCTTTCGGCTCAGGTCATGATCTCAGGGTCCTGGGTTCGAGCCCCGCATCGGGCTTTCTGTTCAGCAGGGAGCCTGCTTCCCCCTCTCTCTCTGTCTACCTCTCTGCCTACTTGTGATCTCTCTCTGTGTCAAATAAATAAATAAAATCTTAAAAAAAAAAGTTAATACAATTTTTTTTTAAGTAGTCTCCATGCTGGAGCTTAAACTCATGACCCTGAAATCAAGACCTGAGCTGATATCAAGAGTTGGATGCTTAACTGACTGAGCCACCCAGCCACCCCTAGATTAGTAAATACTTTTAAATTTAATCTAAGAATTAGTATTTCTGTCTCAAGTTGGCTACTTTGATTAAATATTATTTAATTTTAACAGCCTAGGGATGCCTGGGTGGCTCGGTTGGTTAAGCGTCTGCCTTTGGCTTGGGTTTATGATCCTGGGTCCTGGGATAGAGTCCTACATCCAGCTCCCTGCTAGGCAGGAAGTCTGCTTCTCTCTCCTTCCACTCATTCTCTCTTTCTCTCTCACAAAAATAAACAAAATCTTGAAAAAAATTTAACAACCTATATTGCATACATTTGGCAAAATATTTTAATTTTTAAGAAATCTTGTCTTCCGATTAGTCTAATGATTTCGGAAATGGAGACAGGTATAATCACCTAGTTAACATTTATTGATTTTTTTTTTCCTATGTGACAGGCACTTTACTAAGTGCTTTATATACCTTAGTCCATTTAATCTTCACAACAAAGCTTCGAGGTAGGTAGTACTATTATTTGTTCATAACCTTTTCCCTCTCTCCTGTTCTTTTTTTAAAGATGAGAATATTGTACTTTAGAAAGGTTAAATAACATGTCCAAGGTTAAACTCAATTTCAAGTGCTAGGAGATTAAGAGCTTCATTGTAATTGTAGAATAAAGCTTGGAGTTGGTACTAGAGCTTTATAATTTTCTTGACTTGCTGGTGGAGTACGATAACGTGGAGATAAAAAGAGTTAATATAAAAGTGCACTAAATAGCTCAAAATAAGCACAAGAGGGAAGTTAGTAAAGAATGTACTGAATATTTGGCATGCATCCACATAACTAGATATGCTTATTTGGGTTTACAATAATCCCTATTTGTGCTTCTTTGATAGTCCTTTAGTGAAGAAGATTCATTTAAAAAATGTTCATCAGAAGTTGAAGCTAAAAATAAGATTGAAGAACTACTTGCCAGTCTTTTGAACAGGTGATTTTCCATTTTGCCATATCATTCTATATATTCTATATAAAGTATATGAAAAGTATAGTTGATGTTCTGTCTTGGAACTTACATACTAACTGGAGATTGAACAGTGTAAAGAGAGATCATTTATCATTTAATTTTGCTACATTATAAACTATTGCAAAGATAGTAACAGGTCCCCTTAATTTAATTCATTTGTTTCCATTACTCTTAATTTTAGTAACACTGTAGTTATACTATGACTCTTAAGGTGCTGGTAGTTAAGAGGATTTTATGGATACCTAGAATCTCGACACCTATAAATTTGTGACAACTGAGGATAGGAAATTATGAAGAGCACCAGTGATGGAGAAAGAAGAAGAACCTTCATTATCTCCTTGGCCTCAGACTATGTGAAAGAAAATGGACTCAGACAAAAGGATAGCTCAGTGGGGCTGTATGTGAGCAGTGAGAGCGTGGTGTGTGCAGGACACTGGTCTGGAAGTACATGAACATATCTGCAGGGATTATGAGTGTATGAATAGCATAGCATAAACTGAACAAGGTGTTTAGTTTTCTGATGCTCCTTTACTATCCTGTATCTATTTCTCAGTTTTCCTAGAAGAGTATCATCTCTTTTCCTACCATCTCTTTTTTTCAAAATAAGATGTCAGGGGTCTAGCAGTTTTGAGTAGCTATGCTTCTGTAAATGAGGGTAGGATAGCTAACTGCCTAGAGAAAAAGATTTTTAGATGACTCTAAGTTTCAGTAAACTGGTGAGGTAAAATTTCCTACAGCTTTGGCCTCACATGCTGTGTGGTTCTCATGTCTTGAGCAGAGCTGTGCAGCTCATCGTTTGCTGCACGCTAGTAGGGCTGACTGAATGACCCAGCTCCTGCGATAGAACTCAGGCTGGCCTGTGCATGTGCTTCTGAAACTGGGTCATCTGCTCTGCTTCAGCTAAATGTGAGACGACTATGAAATGCCTGGCCATTGGAAGAGTTCTGCATGTAGGGAAACCACAACAATTTTATAGGCTCTCATATTTGAAGCATCAACTCAGAGATGAGGCTAGGTGCTCTAAACTCGTAAATTACAAACTAAGAACTATTTATCCTTATCCCTTTCTACACCTTATTTCAGTGACTGAGGTATAATACCATCGAAGTTACTGGCAAAAAAATAATTGTGTAAATGTGTGTTCCCTCTAGTTTAAGCTTGCTTAGAATATAATCTTTTCCTAATATGTCTTAATTAGTTATAGGAGCCAAGTAACACTCTTTAAATTGTATAATGACTTAATAGAAAAAGTTTAACTAGAAGATACTTAAACTAGTAACATGTTTACAGGAACCATGTAAGATATCTTGTTCTTTTAGTAAGGCA
This sequence comes from Nasua narica, assembly GCA_028533885.1. Taxonomy (NCBI): domain Eukaryota; kingdom Metazoa; phylum Chordata; class Mammalia; order Carnivora; family Procyonidae; genus Nasua; species Nasua narica. The sequence goes on from CM052808.1 coordinate 61,813,078, forward strand.
GCAATCAAGATGTATTGTGATAAAGCAATAAAGAAAAAATATTGTGAAAATCTAAATTTTCCAGTTCAGAATCTTCAATTTGAGTATGTTTAACCATGTACAATATTTTTATTTTGTTTGTGATTTTTTAATGCATTGCAATACATATAAAAAGGAAAATATTATTTTTAATGACATTTATTCTAGTAATTAGATTTTCTGCTTTTTAAGTGAATTTTCTATCTCATTAAAACTTTTCAACACTAAAATTAAGACCATTTGAATGGAACACATTTTAAGATGCATGTACAGGTACTACTTAAATATAGTATGTAGTTGATCTTTTAAGTTATTGCTCTTATTTGCCTTATAATGGTGATATTACTGTTCTTTGGGAGTGCTCTTTGACAAAAGTTATCTCATTAAAAAATTTTTTTTGTAATGTTATTTTTTTTTCTGTGTAAAAAAAAAATCTGTCATTTCTCATGTATTTGCCTCCACCAGTGAACAAATCCCTTAGTTTTTAAAATTTCCTGCTGATTTTAATATGTTGCTTTTAGTTATGTTTGGACTTGGATTATGAAATGGCTTGCTATAAATGTATCTTATTTCTGTTCTTTTCCTGATTGCACTCAATTCTGAATGAGGCCTGAGAGCCTTACATTAAAATTTTATAGCTTTGGTACATAGATGTGGTGAAATTTGTTTGGGCTATTCAGAAACTTTTATTGCTTACTGCCTAGGTATCAACCATATTTATAATTCTTTCAGTTACTAAATCTGATACGTCTATAGATAAAAATAACCTTCAGGTAATAGTTTTCTAATTCCTTGTTTCCACTTTCTCTTTCCTTTTAGAGTATGCCAAGATGGAAGGAAGCCACATACAATCAGATTAATAATCCGTCGATATTCATCTGAGAATCACTGTAGCCGTGAGAGTCGTCAGTGCCCTATTCCATCGCATGTAATTCAGAAGTTAGGGACAGGTATGGGCTAACTTTCTTATAATTTAATTGGCAGATTGAACTCTTAAACAATTTTGTATTAGAATTATGATCCAAAGATGGAAGGTCTTCACAGGGAGTTAGTGAATTATTAAATACCTTTGTTCTATCAGGAATTTTTACAGGAAAACTTTGTGGTTGTTTTTAAATAGATAATAAAAATAAGAATGCAGTTAACAGGGCTTCTCAAGTTCAGAGATGATAAAACTATGATAATATATTGTACGGTATGGGATAACTTCTTTATGAACACTTAAATTGTTCCCATTTTTTACCTCTTATTAAAAATGGTGCTATGAGTATTTGCATTCAAGTCATCAGGCATATATCATATCATCAGATATATGTTTTTGTTTATTTTGAGTAGATTACAAAGAGTGGAATTGCTGAGTTATATGGTAAGTTGAACTTTAAACTGCAAAATTCTTTCCCGAAGTATACAATCTACGTTGTTACCAAGAATGTATGAGGGTTCCAGGCTTTCATATTCTCTCTCACACTTAGTATTGTCAGTTTACTTTATTATGGTCCTTCCTGTGGGCTTGTAGTGGCATTTCATCGTAGTGGTATTTCATTTTTGTCTTTTATGAATAACGCTTTTGGTGCCCTATCTAAAAATTTTTTACCTAATGCAAAGGTCACAGATGCTTCCTCCTGTGTTTTCTTTTAGAAATCTATAGTTTTAAGCTTTACATTTAGATCTACTTTGAGTAAATTTTTGAGTGTGGTGTAAGATAAGAGGCTTAGTTCATTCTTTTGTATGTGGATATCCAGTTCCAACAGAATTTGTTAAACAGATTATTCTTTCTTGAATTGTCATGGCCACCTTTGTCAAAAACTAATTGACTCTAAAGAAGTTTATTTCTTGATTTTCTTATTTCATTGATTTATGTGGTTATGGTTATACCAGTTCCACCCTATCTGATACTTTGTTATAAGTTTTGAAATTAGTAGCATAAATTCTTTAGCTTTGTTCTATTTTGAAATTGTTTTGGCTATTCAGGGTTTTGGGCTTTTGTTTGTGGGAAGATTTTAAAATGGAAGTTTGATTTTTTTTATTTATCGTAAGTTTATTCAGATTTTCTATTTATTTTGAGTCAGTTTTGGTAACTTTTATCTTCTAAGAATGTATTTCATTCACGTTGTCTAGTTTGTTGGCATGAAGTTGTCAATATTCCCTTATTAGCCTTCTAATTTTTGTAGGATCTATAGTGATATCTCCTCATTCATTCCTGATTTTGGTGTTGCATGTATTCTTCTTTTTTCTTTATCACTCTAGCAGAGTTTTATCTGAGTGAGGCCTCACTCAAAGGTTTTATTGATCTTTTTCTAAGATCCAACTTTTGTGTCATTGATTTCTCTGTTGTTTTTCTACTTTCTATTTCATTTATTTCTGCTCTGTCTTTGTTTTGCCCTCTTTCTGCTTGTGTTAGTTTAATTTGCCTTCTTCCCTCCGGTTTCTTTTCTTTTTTTCTTTCTTTCTTTCTTTTTTTTTTTAAGATTTTATTTATTTATTCGACAGAGAGGAGAGAGATCACAAGTAGGTAGAGAGGCAGGCAGAGAGAGGGGGAAGCAGGCTCCCTGCTGAGCAGAGAGCCCGATGATGTGGGTCTTGATCCCAGGACCCAGAGATCATGACCTGAGCTGAAGGCAGAGGCTTTAACCCACTGAGTCACCCAGGCGCCCCTCTGGTTTCTTAAGATGGAAGCGTACATTATTTATTTATACTTACCTTATTTTCTATTAATTCAAGTTTAAATTTTACATTTCCTTTTAGTACTCTAGCTGCATTCCATAACATTTGTTGTATTTCCTTTTCATTAAGGTAAAAATTGTTTCTAATATCCCTTGTGATTTCTTCTTTGATCCCTAAGCTTATTTAGAAATTTTTTGTTTAATTCTAAATATTTGATGATTTCCCAAATCTCATTCTGTTGTTGATTTCTGCTTTAATTTCATGTTGATCGTAGAACATATTTTGAGTAATTTTAGTCTGTCTGTATTTATTGAGTGTAATTTTATTACCTAGCATATGGTCTAGCCTAGAAAATGCACCATTTATGTTTTGTTTGTTTGTTTTTGTTTTGTTTTTTAAAGGATGTTATTTATTTATTTGAGAGAGAGAGCAGGGTGAAGGGCAGAGGGAGAAGGAGACTCCCTGCTGAGCAGGGAGCCTGATGTGGGACTCGAACCCAGGACCCCGGGATCTCCTTTAAGGAGAAGATGTGGTTATAGAACATTGGATGGTGGAGAAATCCTTTGAATTGCCTGGCCCAGAGCTGGTCCGTAGTTACTGGATCTGATCTGTGGATGAGCTGAGGCTGGTTGGTGGGCACACAGAAGGAGTTGGGATGTTGGGAACTTGCTCATTGGTAAGGCGGTGCATGATTTAGAGCATGCAGGGTTCTTGTTGGGGGGATTTCTGCTAACAGCCCTTTAGGATGCAGGCAAGCTGAGGCTGGTGGATGAGGCTGAAGGCATCCTGTATTCTGCTAGTGCAAAGGCGGAAAGTGTGGTGCCTGCATAGGAAGACCTGGCGGAAACAACCCTCTGAGATAGAGGCAAGTCAAGGCTGTTAGGTGGGTGTGCAGAGTGAGTGGGGGCACTGTCCTGGTAGGTATGGTGTTTGAGTTGGTAGTGCCATGGTACATAGTTGCTAAGCTCAGGCTGGGGTTTGAGGTTGCTGAGGGACTGAGTGTTCCACATGTGTGTGATATGGTAAGCACTATTAGGTGTCCCCATACATATGTGCTACAAATAACATGTAATGGGAGAAAAAAAAATTAAACGACCGTACATTGGAAATTGATAGAACCAGGAACCAGGTTCCTGGAACCAGAAAGAGAAAGGAGATTTCTCTTCCTGGTCTTCCAGTGTTCTCTAATGACAAGGTGTAATGTCATACTCAATGTGAAAAAAAGAGTCCAGTGCATTATCACAGAGAAGGTACTGACGGGTGAATTTGGAGCTGAGTTGTACTGCGCTATAATGATAGTTGTATTGTTATTCTCTTTATGTGATGAGTCATTTGTCTCTTTGTCTTTTATCAGTTTGACCATGATGTGTTTTCTTCTCGTGGGGCCTCTGATTTCTTTCCTTAGCTTTCCTTTCTTTTCTTTTTACATTTTAATTCAAATTTTTTATTTTGGCTTCCTAGGTTACCCCTGTGTCTGCATAGTTTAGTGGTTAGCCAATGACTGGTCAAAGCTTTTGCTCCAATGCTAGAGCCTGAAAGGCTTGTGCCTTCTATAAATGGATAAGTGCAGGGGTTAGAGAGTGCTTTCAAAATTTAGGCATTTTCAACTCTGCCTTGGCTTTTTTTTTCTGTAGTCTTCTTGCATCTTCCATGTATGCTTGTTGCCATTCCCATCAGTGTTGTGTAGAGAGCTTGGGCCCTTTCTCCCCTCCCTTCCATGTGCATGCAGTCTCCCAGTCAGCTGGGGTTGCGAGGAGAGCTTATCCAGTCCCTCTATGGTTCTCTCATTTCCAGATCTCCTGGTTAAATTTACGGCTCGTCCACTGATTTTTCACTCGCTCCATCCACAATTGCAACCTCAGGCTAGAGTGCTGTGTGATATCCCCAGTTGTTTCCTACCAAATTTATTCACTTTATTGGAAACACTACTGGGTATGGGCTTTTGCCCTCTGCCTCAAATCTAATCTGTCCTTTCTGGCAGCAAAGCTACTAGCTCTCACAGCCAGCCTCACCTTGGCAGGACTACTGCATAGAGGAAGATACGAACAATTGCAGCCAGTAAAGCTGCTGTCTCCTCCTTTCTTATCTAAGTTCTACTAGCTTTTATTTTATTTTAGATATTTATTTGTCAGAGAGAGAGGGGAAGAGAGCACAAGCAGGGGGAGCAGCAGGCTGAAGGCTCCCGATGTATGACTGGTTCCCGATGTAGGACTCCATCCCAAGACTCTGGGATCATGACCTGAGCAGAAGGCAGACACTTACCCAACTGAGCCACTCGGGCATCCCTCTACTAGCTTTTATAAATCAGTGCTTCTCAGTTTATTTGCCTTTGGTACATTTTCAGATCCTCCAAATGGTTGTTTTTGACAGTTTTGCCCAGTTTTATTATAGTTTTACGGGGAGGGTACACTCCCATAACCACAAGTCCCGTATTTCAAATCGTTTGAAAACTAACTCATTCAGCATTTAGTATTAGTGTTGAGATTGTCCCAGTGTAGTATATAATAATGTCCGGATGTCCCAATGATAGCTGTTTAGGATTTTAACTTCTTAATCTAAGCAATATAAATTAGATTAAGCTTGTACTATAAATTGTGATATAATCTGCTTATAGTCTTCTCAAATACTTTGTTTAGGAAATTGCGACGTGATGACCCCGATGGTTGACATACTTATGAAACTTTTTCGAAATATGGTGAATGTGAAGATGCCGTTTCATCTTACTCTTTTAAGTGTGTGCCTCTGCAACCTTAAAGCATTAAATACTGCTAAGAAAGGGACTATTGATTATTATTTAACACCATCATTATCAACAACCTCACGGTCTGGCAAGCGCAGTTTTGTAAGTACACTCTTGTTGGATTACACTTTTTGCAGTTTTGTAAGTTTTGCAAGTACACTCATGTTGTTGGGTGGTTAAATTATAAATCTAAGTTTGTATTCCATTGATACAATTTAGAGATTCTTTTGGATGATATTGTTTGAATACCTTACTTGTGTACATTACCTCTCATGGTTGCTAGCCATAAGTGTACTGTGATCTAAGAAGGAAACATAAGCATGACTGGATAAAAGAGAAAACCATTATGGAGGCTCCTTGTTTTGGAAGTGTGAAAACATTTTAAAGCAACAGGAGTATGATGATTAGCTAATCATCATATGTATGAAAATATTTCTAGATACTGGAAATAAAATCTTTGTCTATTAATTTATATGTAAGCTACCAGCATTCCCCCAAAGTTTTTATTAAAGTATTAACTTTTCTTGGTTTTGAAATTACATTGAATTTTGATAGTAAGATTGATATAATGTGACTACTCATTCTACAATTGAAATTACGAGTGGCAGTAGAGAAGCTAGAAGCCAGTCATATTTTCAAGTGACTAAAACAAAACCTTATATATATGGCCATTTAGCAAATGTCTAGTTACTAAATATGGGATGCTTTAAAAAATAATCATATTTTACTAAATTGTGCTTACCTATAATTAACTCTTAATTTAAAATGTTTTTATTATTTTCTTTGTTTTAATGTTTAATCAGTATAATTTCAGTAGTATTTTCATTTATTTATTTATAGTATTTTCAATTACATTTCAGTTTAAAATGAGAGCAGAATACTGTTACAGAAATAGTGAATCAGTACCCTCTTCAAATGACCTTTTCCTGTGGCCCTTTTTATTCCCTTTATTAACTGAAATTTAAAAAGGAGTTTACTTTTTACCTCTTATGTGGTAGAATCAGAATTATAAGTCTTTAATTTATAGTGGTATTACAGAGGTAAACATAAGCAAAAGTACCTTGTACAGGTCTGGCATACGGTAAATATAGTGTCCCAGATCTCTTCTCCTTTTACTTTTTTTTCAGTTACTGTTGTGTTGATGTTTCCTGAGCTATATTTGATTGTGTATACATTTTCCCGGTGCTTAAAACCAGAGGGAAAATTAAAGTGAAAAATTTACATAGAAAAATTATGCAAATTAGAAATGAAAGTGTCTTTAAATTTTTATTTTATGTAAATATAAAAGTGTTATATCTTTATATTGGCATTCGATTTTACCATAGAAATATTTTTTTTCTCTCTGTTAAATGTTACACTTCAGAATAGAGATTTTGAGAAAACCAGCCCTTAATGATCTATGCACATATATATATAAATATATATAAAATAAATATATATTTATATATAAATATATATTATATACATTAAATTATATATTAAATTATATATCAATATATATTATATATTATATAATAATATATAAATTATTATATGTTATGTATTAAATTATTATATATAATAAAGTAAATATATATATATAGATACCCATAGGCGAATCATTTATTTTTCTAGGCTACCTTTACTTTATTCACAGAATTGTAAATCTGAAAACACAATTGTTAAGGTACTTTCCAAGTTTCCAAACACATACCTATCTTCTGGCTCAGTGCTGTCTAGGAAGGAAACCTCTCCCTAGAATAGTGAATAAAGATGCACACAATAGTGTGACTAATTGTGGTGGATTTATTATCTTTAGGTGTTTGGAACTGGCCAAAAGGAATGAAATTATTGAGTAGATTAGAAACACGTTGGTCAGATAATGGCTATAGTACTCTTCAGCAGCGTGAGTATTTAAAAGATATCAGATATCTTAATTACTCTGTTATTCTTGTGTTCTAGAAAATGAAAGACAGTCATATGGAGGATTTTTCCAAAGACAAAGAAACAAATTGGGATTTTCTACCATCTGGAAGAATTGAAAGTACAAGAACTGGGGAGGCTCCACTAGATACTAATTTTTCTAAAGAAAAAGACAGTGATGAATTCCCAGTCTGCTCACTTCCTGAAGGTGTTGACCAAGAAGTCTTTAAGCAGCTTCCAGTAGATATTCAAGAAGAAATCCTTTCTGGAAAATCTGGAGAAAAAATTCAAGGCAAAGGAAGCTTAAGTTGTCCATTACATGCCTCTAAAGGAGTATTATCTTTCTTTTCTACAAAACAGATGCAAGGTAGTCCCTTAAATCCTACAGATCATTTATCCAATAATAAACAGATATCTGTATCTCCCTGCGAACCAGGAACATCAGGTTTAAATAGCAGTAGTTCCTCTTCTCCATGTAGCCAAAAGGATTATTCACATTATATAGACAGTAGATTAAAAGATGAACGAATGAGTCAAGGACCTAAAGAATCTCAAGGATTTCATTTTTCAAATACAAACCCTGCTGTATCTATTTTCCATTCATTTCCAAATTTGCAGAGTGAGCAACTCTTCTCCAAAAACCGCACTACAGATAGCCATAAGGAGCCAATAGTGACAGTCTCTCATCATGAAAGACTCATGGAAAATAAAGAGCAAGACTCTAGTGATGAGAAAATTACTTTTCCTTCTGACGTTGATCCTGAAGTTTTCTATGAACTACCAGAAGAGGTACAAAAAGAGCTGTTGGCAGACTGGAAGAGAGCAGGGTCAGATTTCCCCATTGTACATAAATAAGCATATTCAGAAAAAAAAGTCTAGAAAGGAAAGGCCATTGTTCTCAGATTTAGCAGTTCATTAAGCTCCTCTAAATTAAACACTAATAGATATTCAATAATGTAGAAATCCAATATAAAATGTTCTAGATAAAAGTAAGTTTAGTTATGGGAAGTAAATTCTGGCACAAAACATAAAAAATATTCATAATAGGAAATAATGTAAAATTATCTTCTTATTTCTAAAGTTATTTTATATTGCTTTTCAATAAAAAGAATATCATGGTTAGTATTAATACATTTCCCATAAATGGGGGAAGGGGAAGATATATACACCATGTGTAAAAAAAATAGACTAGCCAAATCATTGCTATGACATAGCAAAGAACAATTTTTTTTCTGTGAAATACGGACTGTCTCAAGGAATTCAACCCATTAGGAAACTTCCAAATAAGAAATTCTACTACCAACTACTAAAAACACAGATTTCTTTTCAGTACTATGTACCATTTAATATGTTTTTTAAAAAATACAAAAGCAGTGTGTATCCAATTAATGCTTTTGAGTACACCAGAGCCTACTACAGTGCCTAGTACATAAGGCACTCCATAATTTTTGAATGAATGGTGTGGCCAGGGCCAAGTGGGAAGTTGGGCAGGGGAGTGTACATGTTGTAGAGAACTGGAAGGAACTCTCCATCCAGGTAGATTAAGGGAAGGATGGACACCAGAAAGGCAATGTGATAGGTTTTTAAGAAGGCTGGGTAATGGGGCGCCTGGGTGGCTCAGTTGGTTAAGCAGCTGCCTGTGGCTCAGGTCATGATCCCAGGGTCCTGGGATCAAGCCCTACATCGGGCTCTCTGCTCAGCGGAGAGCCTGCTTCTCCCTCTCCTTCTGCCTGGCGCTCTGCCTACTTTACTCACTCTCTATCTCTCTGTCAAATAAATATTAAAAAAAAAAAAAAAAGATGCTGGATAATGGGAGAAGCCCATTTCCTTCTGGCTAGTCTGTGTAGGGTTTTAAAGTAATGATTAGATGTTTTTGTATCTTCTTATTTTTGGAGATTAGATTAAGGATGTCACATCCACAACAAATATACACAATTACTATGTCGATAGATGTTCTCTTTTTCCCATTGTTAATTGCCTTCCCCTTTTGCCTGCAAGGTTAAAAATTGGGTATAAAATTGTGGACCTCTTATAATTTGTAAGATGTAAGTTTCTAGAACACATCAAAATATACCTCACCACTGATTCAGAAGAGTCCTGTTCTCTAGTTTATACCCTTACAGATACAATCTAAAAAAAAAAAAAAAGATGATAAAAATAAAGTATACGAATGTGAATAATGAGTAATGGAAAGATACTTTCTTTTAGGTAAGAAGTTTTAACTTAGTTTTAGATTTCTTGAAATTTGAGAATTTCCTAACCAGGGATTTTTAACAGGGAGTTTAGGGTTATTAAAAACAATAACTTAGAACAAGAACATCAAAACGTATTCATATGCAAATATTTAGTACTCTGGATCAAGGACTATGGAATTTTCTACATGTAGTATACTGGTGAGGTTGTTAAACTGGTAAAAAGGATATATTATTTTTTTAGATAATAAGTTTTTTAAAATTTTCTAATAATCTTGTATTATTTCAGCCAGAAATTATTAAACAGCTAGAAAGGTTAAAAAAAAAGGTTAAGAGTTAAACAGATTTGGCCAGTTTAAAAAGAGAATAAAATAGTGATTAAGAGTACATTTTCTGGGGCGCCTGGTTAAAGCTTCTGCCTTCAGCTCGGGTCATGATCTTGGGGTCCTGGGGTCGAGCCCCGCATTGGGCTCTCTGCTCGGAGGGGAGCCTGCTTCCCCCTCTCTCTCTGCCTGCTTCTCTGCCTGCTTGTGATCTCTCCCTGTCAAACAAATAAATAAAATTAAAAAAAAAAAAAAGTATATTTTCTGAAGTGAGCATGCAGTGGGCATTACCACAGCCTTGTTACTTATTCTGTGGCTTTAATTTAGCCTTTCAGCATCTTCGTTCCTCTGCCTTCTGACTTTTTAGTTTATCTTTACTTCCATCTCCTTTTAATCCTTGTTTTTTTTCCTTTGTGTTCTACAGATTTACTATAATGTTTGGAGATGTAAATTTCCTTTTTATCCTCAGTAGACGCTGGCTTCCTGTTTCTTTCAATTCATGTTAGTTCTGTAAAACATTTGGCCACTAGTTCTTCAAATATTACTTTTCTATTCTTCTATGACTCTGATTGCACAAATGATGGACTTTCTTATTCCATCCTTCATGTCCCTTAATCTCATAGTTTTTGTCATCTTGTTTATCTGCTGCATTTTGGTTAATTTCATCAGCTCTGTCTCTCGTGCATTAATTTGTTTTTCAGCATTGTTTGATCTGCTTAAAATACTAATGATGGTTTTAATTTTAGTAATTATATTTTTCATTTGATTCTTTTTCTAATCTTCCCATTTATTCATTATAGCCTTTTATAAGTCTGTTTCTAGTTTTTAAAAACTCATAAATATTTTGTATTCTATTTTTGATCATTTCAGTATTTTAAGTCTTTATAAGTCTAAGTTTTTGGATATTGTTTTACAATATTGTAGAATATTGTACAATAGGTACAACTAATGTACCTGTTGATTAGCCTGTTTCCTTGAGTGTGTGGCTGAGCTTAGTCTGTAGGAAGATGAAGGACCAAACTTGTGCATGCTTCCCTCCAGATAACAATTTGCATTTGCTTCCAGTGAGTCAATATGAACCCATTTGGTATCACTGTAGACCCCCGAAGGTCCTTCCTGAATGCAGTTGTCATAGTTTGTCTTACTTTCAGCTTTCTGACCTTGCTACTGTCTTAATGTTTTGTCTCCAAAGGTTGATTGCAGGCATTTGCTGTCAGGGTGAACCCCACCTTTCAAGTTTGCTTTTTGCCTGATGCTTCCTGTTCCTTTCCTGCTTTTGTTTCAGCTCAATTTTTTTCCCTTATATAGTTCAACCAACAATGAATTCAAAAGTCTGTTTTCTCTGGAATCTAGTATTTTGTATTGAAGGAACTCTTAAGAGTATTTGTCCCACCATAGTGCAGAAGTTCAAATCTATTTGGATTTATTTTTTCCATATTATTTGTGCTTTCTGTTTTTCTCTTTTTCTATGATATGATTCTTATCCTTCTTCTCATTGTTTTTGGATTACTTGAATTTTTATAATATATTTAAAATATTTATTGTATTTAAATACTATAAATATTTTAAATATATTTTTAATATATTTTCCCTTGACCGATTTGATTTGAAATGTGAACATTCTAAGTACTCTTGATTACCCTTAAAAATTTAACATGCATCCAAAAATGGTAAATATATGTACCTTCTTCCAAACAAAATAAAGATGTTAAAATAAGTTAATTTTAATTCCTCTAGTTCTTTATTAACCTTCAAAATTGATATTATTAGTATTTTATAGAGTTAATGTTTAGGTTTGTGCACACGATTATCTTTTTTTTTTGCTCACCTTTTTTACTTTTTCTTATACATTCATTCCTTCAAAGTAGAATTTACTTTCTGAAACTATATCTTTAAAACTGGATTTTGAGCTGACTTCTTTTGACTGTTTTAAGATATTCACTTTAATCTTTGGAGTTCTGCAATTTTTATTATATGTCTAGATACAGATTTCTTTTTATCATGATTGGGATTTAGGTACTTCCTGAATCTGCAGGTGTATGCCTTCATCAAATCTGGCTTAATTTCAATATTTAAAAATATTTTATTGTGAAATTTATATGCAGAAAAGTGTATAAGTAAGTTAATGGGTAATTATAAGCAACAATTATGTAACTAGGCCAAGAAATAAAACATATCAAGTGATCAGGAACTCCAGAGGTTTTTGTTTGTTTGTTTGTTTTTCGTTATGTAACTGAACTCAAGGGGTTCACTGTTGGGGGTTGAACATCACTTTGAACACAACCCAAGAAAACGTTGAAAGCAAAGAACTTTTTATTGCTTGTTACAAGTAAGAAGACAGGGAGGTAGCTCACAAAGAACTGTCTCACTATGCTGTTAGTGCAGGAAGCTTTTATTCAGTGTAAGGGTGGGAGCAGGGAGCTTGCACACGCACTTCTGGTTCAGTTGCTCATGCCTAACAAGTCAAGGGGCTAGTGCATACATCATATGTTCAAAAAATGGCAGAAACTCCACCTATAAGATCTCACCTATAAGGAGATCTTAATATTATTATAAGCTAAAGGTAACTTTAGGACGACTCAGGGAGGCTTCTGCCCTGGTCGTCAGCTCCAGTCCAGCTCCAGCTAGCTCAGATATGGGACTCACAGGTGAGACACACCGAGCAAGTGGCTATCGGGTGAAACACCTAGTCCAGCTTCTACTTGGCTGGAACTGTTGGTTCTGCAAAACAAAACACATTCCTTCCCTGCTTTTGTCCCTTCCCTCTCCTCCCTTCTGCTGAGAGCTTTCAGCTCTCTTTGAGTAACTTTCCATTGCATCTTAGCTAACAGTTGTTTTATTTTTAAATTTAGATACAACTGACATATTATTTCAGGGGTACAATATAATTATTTGGTATTTGTATATATTGTAAGTCTACCATTCATCACCATTCATAGTTACAAAAACTTTTTTCCTTGTGATGAGAACTTTCAAGATCTAAGGAAGTCTAGAGTTTTTCTTAGGGTTTTATCATGTTGGGAGGGTTTAGTAAATCATTGACCTTGTGGTTAAACTTAGTCTCTAATTCCCCAGGGCTCCTACCCTTCTAGGAGGTCAGGATGGCCCAAAGTCTCAACATTCTAGTCATGTGGTGGTCTTTCTGGTGGGGGTTATATCAATCCTAAACCTTACTGTTGGCATAAACTATCTAGGGCCCCCCATGAGTCACCTCATTAGCATATACCATGATGAATAAAAAGGACACATTGGGAAATTCTAAGGGTTTTAGGAGCTCCATGTTAGGAGCCCTGGACAAAGACAAGATAAATTCTACTGCAGAATATTTTGAAATAAGTCTTGAGATGTTTTATGACCCCATATGTGTCCTACCTTAGTAAACGTTCTGTGTGCACTTGAATATGTGTTTTGCTGTTGGATGGAATACTGTATAAATGTCAATTAGTTTTATTTAGTGTTTGAGTCTTCTGTATCCTTACTGATATTTTTGTGCATTAATTGAGAAAAGAGTATTCAAATCTCCAACTATAATTATAAATGTATCTTTTTCTCCTTGTAGTTTTTAATCAATTCTTGCTTTATGTTATTTGAAGACACATTCAGGGCTATTATGTTTTGAGGAATTGAACCCTTAATCATTCCAAAATGACCTTTAACCCTAATAAATTCTTTGCTCTAAAAAATAATTTCTTCATAAGAGCCACTATAGCTTTTTTAAAAAGTAATGTTAGACTAGTGTCTTTTCCCATCCTTTTAGCTTATTTATATGTTTATGTAAGAAATGATGTTTTAGGTGGGTTATACAACAGATAGTTGGATCTTGCTTTTTGGTTCAGTCTGATATCTTTGCTTTTTAATTGAGGTTTTTGGAACATTTAGTATGGTGACTGATAAAATTTTGTTTAAATCTACCAGTTTGCCATTTATTTTCTATTTTCCCCATGTGTTCTTTGTTCCCTTTTTTTCCTCTTCAGAGTTTTACTGGGATTGAGTATTTTTTTTTTTTAATCATTCTTTTATCTCCTTGATTGGCTTGTTACCTTTGCTTTGCCATCTTAGTGCTTGCTTTAGGGTTGATATTATATATCTCTAACTACTACTTTATGTTCAGGGGAATTACACCAATGTACTTCCATTTCTCCCCAACAGGCCTTTAAGCTGTTGTTATCATACATTTTACTTCTCCATGCATTGTAACTCCATAATATATTTTTAAATTATTTTTATTTTTCCTTTATGCAATCAAATTCTAAAGATTTTATTTCTTTGTCTTAGAGAGAGAGAACATGTGTGTGGGGAGAGAGCCAGAAGAGGGACAGAGAGGGAGAGAGAAGGAAAGGGAGAGAATCTCAAGCAGACTCCACACTGAGCATGGAGCCCAAAATGGGGCTCGGTCTCACAGTCTCAAGCTCATGACCTGAGCTGAAACCAAGAGTCAGACACTTAACCAACTGAGCCTCCCCAGCACCCCTATACAATCAAATATTTAAAAGAGATTTAAAAATAGGGGGGAAATGCTGTTAAATATACCCACATTTCTGGTGCTCCATTTCTGGATCTTTGTTTAGATCCATATTTCCTTCTGGTATCTTTTTTTTCCCCTGCCTGTTAGACTTTCTTTAACATTTTTTTCTAATGCAAGTTTGCTGGACATGAATTCTTTCAGCATTCCTATGGCTTATTCTTTCTTATGTTTTTATTTTACCTTTAATTTTTTTGAAGATAGTTTTGCTGGGTATAGAATTCTAAGTTGTACATGTTTTTTTTTAATGGGAGAAGGAAGGGTTCTAGTGGCCTTCAAGGTTTTCTCTTTATTACTGGTTTTAAGATATTTGATTATGATATTCTTTGGTATAGTTTTATTCATGTTCATTGTGCTAAGTATTTGTCACGTTTCCAGAATCTCTTATAGTTTTCATCAAATTTGGAAACATTTCAGCTATTGTTTATTAAACTATTTTGATGCCCCACCTTCTTCTTTGGCACCTTGAATAAAATATTGCCAGGGTGCTTCAAGTTGTTCCATAGCTCACTGTTACTCAATTAATTATTTTTTCAGTCTTTTTTTTTTCTCTCTCTCTGTTAACTTTTGATTGGTTTTCATTGCTCTATCTTCAAGTTCACTAATTATTTCTTACATAATTTATCTGCTGTTACTTCTATTCAGTATGGCTTTTGTGTCAGACATTTTATTTCTTTAGATATCCAATTTGGGGTGTTTTTGTATCTTCCATGTCTCTACTTTTAATATACTCAATTTTTCCTCTACCCTCTTGAATATGTGGAATATTAATTGTTTTGAGGTCTTTTCCTACTAACTGATATCTGTGTCATATTTGTAACTATTTCTTTTTTTTAAATTTTTTTATTATTAACATATAATGTATTATTTACCCCAGGGTACATGTCTGTGAATCATCAGGCTTACATATTTCACAGCATTTGCTATAGTACATACCCTCCCCAATGTCCATATCCCTAACACCCCCCCCCCCACCTCCCAGTAACCCTTAGTTTGTTTCATGAGTTTAGGAGTCTCTTATGGTTTGTCTCCTTCCCCATCCCATCTTGTTTCATTTCTCTTCCCCACCCCCCCATAACTCCCTGACCTGCCTCTCAAATTCTTCATATCAGAGCAATCATGTGATAATGGTCTTTCGCTGACTGACTTATTTCGCTTAGCATAATACCCTCTAGTTCCGCCCACGTCGTTGCAAATGGCAAGATTTCGTTCCTCTTGATGGCTGCATAGTATTCCATTGAATATATATACCACTTCTTCTTTATCCATTCATCTGTTGATGGACATCTAGGTTCTTTCCAGAGTTTGGCTATTGTGGACATTGCTGCTATAAACATTCGGGTGCACGTGAAACTTCGGATCACTACATTTGTATCTTGAGGGTAAATACCCAGTAGTGCAATTGCTGGGTCATAGGGTAGCTCTATTTTCAACATTTTGAGGAATCTCCATACAGTTTTCCAGAGTGGCTATACCAGCTTACATTCCCACCAACAGTGTAGGAGGGTTCCCCTTTCTGCACATCCTCGCGAACATCTGTCGTTCCCTGACTTGCTAATTTTAGCCATTCTGACTGGTGTGAGGTGGTATCTCACTGTGGTTTTGATTTATATTTCTCTGATGCTGAGTGATGTTGAGCATTTTTTCATGTGTCTGTTGGCCATTTGGATATCCTCTTTACTGAAATGTCTGTTCATATCTTCTGCCCATTTCTTGGTTGCATTATTTGTTCTTTGAGTGTTGAGTTTGAGAAGTTCTTTATAGATTTTGGATACTAACCCTTTATCTGATATGTCATTTGCGAATATCTTCTCCCATTCTGTCAG